>CP092091.1:17535490-17610490 GCA_029203775.1 Neoneuromus ignobilis | reverse complement strand
AATAATACATGTAATAAATACACACATATATATATAGAATCTCGAAAATAGTGCTTTCATGAACAATAATGAATGTATAAAATTATGTGAATAGTGTTTTCTTGTAATTAATTACTTATTTGAATTATCCTGAGAAGGAACTTAAAATGTAAATATTTCAATAAAAAAAACTTGGTCAATCAACGTCAGAGATTTTTCCAGTTAGTGATAAAAATAATATAGAATATATCTAGAGACGAAAATACAATTATATTTAATGAAACTATGTGCACTTCATGGTAAAATAAGATAAAATACATTAACAGTACATTTCGATATTATCAACAAATATAGAGGCTCAATTCATATTTCATTATCAAGTATAGAGGCTCAATTTATATTTCATCCAGGAAATAATCTCAACTTTTTATTCTGTAAGCTATTTTAGATATATTTAACATTTAAATTTTATGATTCTAGATATAATAATAATCATACGTTTATGTATGTACACATATATTCAATTAGAGTGTAGTGACTAAAAAGATAAATTATTCATTAATATAATACAAATATAGTTAGTATTGTATATTATTACAATTCGCTTATAAGCGAATGTCTAGAATATTGAATGACTTTTAAATATTTTAAACGCAACTCTAGTTCAATGTATTACCAATTTGTATCAATAACTAAATTTCCATCTTAAATTTCTTGAAATTTAAAAACGATACGCATCGATGAACAAATTTATAGCTTAAAGCTATTTTTCCTTGCAGATACTTTTTCTTATAACGACTTCCAGAGGAACAATTTTCCAATGTAATCATAGATTGTGACAATTAACATTTTTTGTTCATAATTATTACACATTAAAAATATAATTTTGATATTAAAACACTATTAAGAATATTAGTAAGAATAAGAGATTTACTTTAAAATATCTTTATGCTATTTGAAATAAAATTTTCCATACAATGTTCGTAACGGAAATTCATATTAAAAACGAAATCATATAAGATTATAATTATAAATGTTATAGCTTAAAGCAACTAATTATATACATATTAATTATATTGAAAAACTCATAAGATTAATATAAATTAAAGCAATAATTTCTATAACATATAAACGAGAAAGTTTTCTGAAATTACTATAGTTTCAATCGCTCTAATTCCTAAGTAAAAAATTATATATGTTAAATTAATGTGAAATCACTTATTATTCAATACAAAAAATATAAATGCTCATTAATTTTAAAATATGAAATTATAAAAACGTATTCTTTCCATTAACAAATTTATTTATATATTAAATGTAGAGCCATAAACCATAACAAGCATGTAAGAAAATTTGACAGAAATTTGGAATATTGGTCAATATGAACTTCGCTGAGTCGATGATACCATTTAATTAATAATTCTTAATATATATTTCGTTTTATATATATATATATATATATATATATATATATATATATATACTTGTAATTCTAATTTTTCAAAAATACACTTATGAACGAACACATTTACTTGTAAGTGTATGAAGCAAGGATTTTACAATAACTGCGAAATTACGTCAAAATTAAGTAAAAATGTAATGTAATCACATGTAATTAACATCAAGGACACGGCGGAATTACAAAATGCAGTCTTTATACTGTAAGTGATGTAAGTTAAAAGTAGATGAATAACAATATAGCACACGCGTAGGAATAACTACTTCGTACAATTTGCACAAAAAGTGTACATGTTAAGGTTGGAACTGCTTAATTGTTTTTTAATGAACTTTGAAAAATATTTCAATTTTAATTTATATTTAATTAAAACTGAAATATTTAAAATAATAATACAAAACATTTACAACAAGGTATATTTGCTATATATCATTAAGTTTTTCTATTACTACATACATGCCAATTTTATATATGTGGATATATATATATATATATATATATATATATATATATATATATATATATATATATACACCGCACACACACACAAACTTACATTTACAAAATTTACATATTCATTCTAAAAATTGACGTGCATTCATTTCTTCCTCCTTTTTATGACGCATTTATGATATTACATTGAAATATATTCTATTTTTAATGTGCATCATATGTATGTAAGTTAGTATATGTGTGTGTATATATATGCATACATACATATATGCAAATATAATATTTTTTTCAAAACATTTCTTATGACAATTTATAGCCAATTCCAATCTGATTTATTCAAATATTGAAAAGCAAAACTTTAATTTAATGTTTTTAATAGTTACTTTTCTTATATTTTATATTTATTTTTTCTAAGAATTCTATAGAACTCTTTATTATACGTAAAAAGTTAATTTTACTTCAAAGTTCTTATTTTATTGTTTTTATATACCTCACATGTTAACCCAATCTTCCTTTTTTATAGAATTAAATTTATGATTTTAAATTTGTATATAAATAATTTTACAAGCCAAAATGATCGAATGTTGAAACTAATAATTTTTAATGAATATTACGATACATTGTTTATTTAATTGTCAAAACAATACATATTATTAATTTATATTTACTGATTAGATCTTATGAGTTCTATATTTCTCTGATCTCAAATAAATAATTATTACTTTAATAATTCACTTCAAAATATCCGTAACTGAATTATGATAACAGTATTAGTTTTTAGTTTATTTATATTAAAAAAATATAAATTTTCGTGAATTTATGTTTAAATAAAATTATAATATTTAATTAAAACGTGAATAAATATTTTACGACTTATCCAAAAATACTTTCTAACTATGAAAGAATGCACCTTTAAAAATAAGAATACTTTTGAAATGAGAAGAGCTACTTTATTTGAAACTAATAAAAAAGAAAATTCTTAAAGAATACCAACTCAAATTCATTGTAAAATGTAATAAATTCTCTTACTTGTAAAATTGTTTCTTTAATGTTTTTTTTAAAAAAATATAAATAATCTTAATTTAATACATACATTCATATGTTATTATATTTATTTATTCCTATTTTCCATTTTTTGATACTTATTAAACGTTGACACTAAATTCTTACGATAGCTTCATAATAAAACGACAGGATTTAAATGAGATCTTATTGGAATATTTTTTGAATATTAATATAACAATAATAATTAATAAAGCTTATTTCATTTTTATTCTATTGATAATTTTTTAAATAACTGATCCATATTATATTTTATACATATGCATGTGTGTGTACGTATGTATGTGTGTATAAATTTATGGATATTTGTATGCGGGTATATGTGTAAATATTCAACATAGTAAAAACAATACAATGATTTTAGTATGCATCGTTAATGAAAAACACGTACAATTATATTATTGCAATCAACTTTCCATGCTTTCATAAATAACTTCAGTATGATTGTTACGAAAATGCTCTGATGCCTATCATGTTTTCACTTTTGTATGAAACGTTAGTATTTCTGATCATATGATGAAATAATGGAATATAAAAAATATATACATCGTATGTCTGTATTTAGGTTATGTTGTGGATTATCGAACTGCAGTGCACAATAAAAAAAAAGTCACGAAATAAAACAAAACTAAATTAAAATTTAAATTATTGTAACTACGTACATTTGGGCATTTGCTCGACCGGATACTGCGATCAAAATCACACGCACTGATGAACGCATTCAGTGAAATCTATTGAGTACATTTGTGTTTTCACATTTTAAATTAATTATTACTGTTTTGCATTGCCGATGGTTCACGAACCATGGATAAACATTTAAACATATTTCTTAACAATACGAATTTTATTATTTGTACAAAAATTATTTCATATCATGGAAAATACATATTATTGAACTTTGCATATACATACATACATATATATATATATATATATATATATATATATATATATATATATATAAGAGAGAGAGAAAGAGAGAGAGAATCTAAACATCAAAAATAAATAAACTAAAAATTAGCTTTAATTCGCTTTTGTTATTTCTTTGTATACCGCTGAAGTAATTACTTAAACTTTTAGCTTCAATGTTTATTTCAAAACTTTGTATACCGAACGTGCATTATGACAGTTGTGAATATGACCCATTTATTGATCGTAATGTATTTTCGCAATATTGAAAGTCATTTCCGTGTTCCAGAAACTAAAATTATTACTCTAGAAAATCCTTATATATTCCTGCATGTGTGAATATTAATATATATATATATATATATATATATATATATATATATATATAAAATGTATGTATGTATATGTATACACACATTACATACATATTTACATCGCACTATATATACAATTGCTTTAATTTGGAATACGGGCACATAAAACTCTATATTCGTTTATTCTTTTTAAAACCATTTATTATATTTTACTTTAAATATTTCCCTCACTCTTAATACCACAAGAATTTATAAGTTTCTAATAATCAGTTATTACTGAATATTATATTTACTGAAAATGTCTTTCGACTAATTTAACTTCAAAAATTAAAAGCACATTAAAACAAATACAAGTGAACAGTACTACTGATTATTACTTTGTAATACTTGAAAAATGTTAATAAGTATGCAAAAAAAAAAAATATAAAAATTATATTATTTTCTCTGATAAATTAACTCACAAAAAACAAATATTTATTACGTTCTTTATACAAGTTATAAAAGACTTCGTAAAACATTTTCATGGTTTAGTTGGTTTTATTCCATCAACGATGAAAATGATCACAAACTTTCTAAACAAAATAATTTCAACACTGATTATTTAGAAATAAAAAATAAATTGCTCGGTAAATATATTTTTCTTTTATAGTTTGCAAATATTAATAAGTGTGTATATATGTGTATATATATATATATATATATATATATATATATATATATATAAAATAAAGTGTTTCTATAATGCAATTATTACACACAATAAAAAAATAACATTGACATCCATTTAGTACAAGGTCTGGACTAAAACAATAAATCACATATGGTGAAATATAGGCGGAGTAAATAAATGTCAAATGATTTCCAAATATTACGAAATGATTGAATAAAAATCAGGTGATTCTCTAATACATTTGATCTACGCAACAGACGACCGTGAAATACGCGTAGGATTCATGCGGCTATAAAAATAACACGAATAAAGTAATACGTATTAAATACATTACATTTCTACAATTATAATTTGTTTCTTGTGATTAAGAATTGATGTTTATTTTTTTTATAATGTAATAAAATTATTATGTTATTAAAAATAATAATAAGACTCTCCACTTAGATCGATCTAATGCTTTTCTCTTCCAGTCCATTTTAACAAATTTTCTCATATCTCTGTTCTATCAATCTATGGATCTCTTCCTAGGTCTTTTTATAAATCTGAATTTCTAATCAATAATTTCTTTTATCCCTCGATTGTTCTCTTACGACCAACTCATTTCCATTTTAAACTTCTCATTTTTGCTATAATGTCCGTATTTTTCCAGATCCATTCGGTTCTCTTCCTATAAAGATAGGAAGAGAACAAGTTATTTCTAGAATATATTTACAAGTTATTTCTAGAATGTATTTTTCCATGTTCTGTTGTACTGCCTGAAGCTATTGAAGTACTATAGCACTCAAGACTCATGTTTAATCGCCATAAATGAAAATAGTTAGTGTATTGAGAAATTTTTTTTAAAAAAAAAAAATAGAGAAATAGTCAACCTTATAATATTAAATGTTCTTCTGAACTAACGTCATTCCATTTTTATTCTCATATCCAATTCATCTATAATATGCATTTAGTATTCATAAGTTGTCTTAGATATACAATTTTCAACTTATTTTATTTCTACTTCTTATAGTTTGTTTTTTTCGCTGATTCCAATATTCATTATATATATTTTTATCGTGCTGAGATTAAAATTTATTGATTTACTTTATCTTATTTTATATATATATATATATTCATACTTACACATTCACAACAGTATATTCAAATTAATTTCCATTCAAATAACAAATATTTATAATCGCGAACATTATATAAATTTCATATACTTTTTTAAAATTATGAATATCGATTTTATTTCAACACGAAAAAATCTTTACCTGTAAGCGTGCATGAAATTGTTTTTTTTGCTGATACAGCGGCACCTTGGTGCACTGACGTCAGACGTGCGCAATGCATACATTAACAAAAACATTCAATTTGATCTATAATAAACATTTATTTACACAACGTACATACATTAAACATAATATATATATATATATATACATTCAGATGCATATATATATATATATATATATATATATATATATATATATATATATATATATATATATAATATCGTGTAATGCGGAGCTCTACATAGTTACCTATACAGCGTTATGAAAAGCTCATAATACAACACAGACCACACATAAAAAATAGGTTACATTTAAATTTTTCTATTAAAAAATAGATAATTTATTTAAAAGTACGAAATATGAAACCAGTCTCATTTATCCAAAAACTTTAATTAAATTCATAAAACAAATATATCATCATCAGCCTCTTTGAATCTAATGCTGGATGAAAGTCTCTCCCAAAATTTAAAACATATATACAATATATAGTATGTGTGTATATGTTTCTCTGAGTTATATATACATATATAATTCGTACATTATTGAAATGTTTTACAGCAAATGCTACATTTGTACACATTCCACATTTATGATTATGAAAATACATACGATTTACACAATAACATTAATTTCAAATACTTATTGCATTTACATAATATCAGTACTAAAATCTAATACTACACACCTATAAACAAATTTATAACCACTTCACGTTCATATTTGTAAGCGCTTCAAATTTAAATATTTTAATAATACATCATTAAAAATGTTGAGTAGTAAATCTACAAAAACAATTTTCTAGATCAAATAGACTGTACACTCTTATTCTTTCTAATTATTTATTTATTCATGCATATATATATATATATATATATATATATATATATATGTGTGTGTGTGTGTGTGTGTTTGTGTGTGTGTGTGTTTTCTATCTTGATTAAATTACAATCTTATACCGTTATAATTAAAAAGGCATCAAGAAATATTTAATTGTTTAAATATAAAACTTGAAATTGAAACTTGAATACTTTATATGCGGCATTAACCGACTGTGAAATCTACATCGACATTTAAAGAATTTCCTTCTCTGTACTTGAAACAAATCTAATCTAAGCAATTTTCTTTTAAGTGGTAACCATTTGTATTAGTCTTTCAGCAGAAAATACTTTTCATTTAATAGTTTCATTTAAAAGTTTTATATTACTTTAACAGGATTTACTTTTAAAATGTAGTTGTTGAAAACAATTTTAAATTGAATAAAATTTATTGTATTGTTATTTATATGAAGTATTATTATATATTTTTTATTTTTATTTAATCACAATTAATATAATAAGTAGTTTAAAACAATAATATTAAAAAAACCTTAACATTAACAAAAACCAGACTACAAATCATTCAACAAACATTTTCTTTTCAATATTATTGATTGCAAATTACACAAAAAAATATTTCTTTTAAATTATATAAACTGGCAATAAAATTGTACAAACATTTATTAGAAATATATATGGTAATTTCTACTAATATCCATATAAATATAATTCTATTTTATTTTTTGAAAAAAAAATATACGAAATATAAAAAATGTAACAATGTGCTGAAAATCGATATTGTATAACTAGGTTTAAATTGTGAAACTAGGTCGATTGTTACACGAAATCTTAATAAAACAATATACATCACGCTATTAATTACTGAAGGTGCGAATAAATCAATAACGTTTGTATTAAAAATGAATAATCAACTCTGTGCGTTGACATATATTTTGGAAATTTAAATATATATATATATATATATATATATATATATATATATATATATATATATATAATTTATATATAGCAAGAAGGTAATGTATGTATCAAAGCACAATTAAGAGTTTAAAAATATCTCATAGAAAATAGACATATAAATTTAGCTCACAAGCTACATAACGGAATATAGTAATAAAAATTATTAACAAAGCAAATATAATAAAATGAAAAAATAAACCTCTAAAAAATTTGTTACAAAATCTTACATCCTTTGTACTCATTTTATATATAACAAGTGTACTTCTGTCTTATTTATTAAATATTTTAAGCGTGGATCTTTTTTACCTAACCACAAAGTTTATCTTACTTGACCTCATTTTAAAGTCTTGTGGCAAACAAGAATTAATTTGAAGAAACCTATTGTTCATGAATTTTAGTTGTATGTATATGTAGGAATATACATAAATATATATATATATATATATATATACATACACACACACATGCACAAACACTATCATCATCATATCAGCTTATATCAGCCCAATGATGGACGAAAGCCTCACTGAATGTTACCATGTACTGGTATTTGGTCATAATTATCACGCTGACCAGGCAAATTGAAGAGGATTTTTTATTCAAGATTTTCTCTTTTCGGCAGATTGACTTCACTTCGGATAAAGAGCTCCATTTGCTCAATATAACCGAACAAGGATCGAATGTACTTATCTAATAATGCTAGCCAATATAGCATCAGACGAATATATTAAATACATTTATATATAATGGGTTAAATACATGCACACAATAAAAATAACATATTTTTTAAAATTTCAAGCATCTTAAAATCTTTATTTTCTTTTCTGTATTAAATGCCAATGTAAATAATAAATTTTAATAACTTTGGGATTAAAATAATAATAATAATAATAATAATAATATATATATATATATATATCCATCCATCCATCCATCCATATCCGACTGGGTAACACAGTGGTTTGCATCACTACGTGTCATGCGGGAGATTGCGTTCGAGTCACAGTCGGAGAGTCCCTCATTTTCGAGGGTTGAGCATGAAGGCCAACAACCTCATCTTGAAAAGAATAACTGTCGAGAAGGGAGTAAACCCCGAATAAAAAAAATCTTCACCAATCCGCCTGGTCAGCGTGGTGAATATGACCAAATACCAGCGAATGGTAGCATTCATTGAGGCTTTCGTCCAGTAGTGAATTGATATGGGCTTTATGATATGATGTGTGATATATATATATATATATATATATATATATATATAAACAAATTTTAGGTATTAATTTTTAAAAAAAATAAATTTTGCACATTTATAGTGATGCTGAAACTACAATTTATGTATTTTAGAAAAGATCAAGTTCATAGAGATTATTGTACTTATTATTGTTGCATTTATAAAAATAAAAAGATCAAAATTAATAATAATAGATTTGAGTGTATAAATATACAACGAATTCAAACTCTTATCAATATACAATATAAATTAAAACATTTAATTACTCAATCTCGTTAAAAATGATTCAACATTGCAAAAATATTTACTTTTTTTAGTACGTGCTTCGATAATAATAGCATCATCTTCGTACTGAATATATCAAATTTCAATAAAACTATTTTTAGAAAAGAATTCCAGCCTATTGTAAAAAATTTAACTTGAACTATTACAACGTATTGCGGTCAAAATGACGTGTATATAACTTTTATTTGCACAATCATTATTAAAAATCGCAGTAAATGAAAAAACGTCACTTATCAATTTATAGATAATTCTTCTTACATAAAATATATAAATAATATTAAAATACATACATATATATATATATATATATATATATATATATATATATATATATAAATGAAAAATGAAATTCAAAGGGAATTTACTTAAAAAAAACTGTAGTAATTGTAAAATATATATTTGTATTTCTAACATTAAAACAATTTTCCTTAATTAATATATAAAATTAAAGGCTATTCTCGTTTCTAATATTTCTTAAACGTCTACTATGTTTATTGTTTCAAAAACAGAAGTAGACAATGTGTGCTGATTTAGAAGAATACAATGATTAATTTGTTATGATTCGTAACATAAATCTTTTATCAAGGATATAACAAAATCAAATATTTATGAATTTAAACTAATACTCTAAAATATTCATAATTAGATGAGCACTAACCAAAGTGCACTTCAATATACGAACACGTTTTCAAACTATGATTGAATCTTGCTTCTTGTTGAAAACAAAATGTCGGTAAAAGTTAAAAAGTGTAAATTATCTGTTATGAAAATTCAAATGGCAAATTAATCAATTAAAACAATGTCAGAACACAAATATATTGTTGTTACGTCAGTATTGTATCAGGTCATGTTTCTTCATCAGCTCCCAAATCATGCCGTCTGTGACTTGTCTAACACCTGACATCACTCACAATTATGTAAATGGACACAACGGTGAATTTAATATTAGTGCGAGCTCTGTCTACATACGTACACACATAACGATGGTTAATACGAACGTCACAAGTATGAAACGATAAACATTATTGATAATATATCTATCTTCGTTGCATACAGATCAACAAAAACATACCTACGCAAACTGAAGAAAACTATATGCACGCCTATACTTTTAAATTATGTTAAAATTTACAAGCGAAAAGTGTGTTTGTATGTAATGTTTACGTGACACTGAATTGTGCCAATTGGTTTTGATTAAATCTTAACGGTAATAGTCTTCGTCATTTTTACTGACTCTATATAGAACATTTACGTTCGACTTCATTTAAACAAATTATGTACGCATGCAGTTCGTTATTTTAATACATATTTGAAAAATATTGTTGTACGATAAATGTAGCTAATTTTTTTTTATAAATAAGGTGTTATTAAAAGAAGAGTTTAATTTGTACATACAGAAAATATAGATCAACATAATTTTTCTTCGATTAAAATTATAGTTTTCATTTTTTAGTTAATAATTAAAACATTTTATTATTTATTTATTTATTTTTTTTTTTATATATATATATATATATATATATATATATATATAAACATCTTTCTCCGCAAATACAAATTTGTAACCCTCTCCATAAATAAAAATAATCTATAATTCAAAGACATATCAATTGAGATATACAAATAAGATATATATAAATAAAAGGAATTTCTTGAGAAAACACAATAAATTAAGTTTTTAAAAAACTATATATATATATATATATATATATATATATATATATATATATATATATCCACTGTATTGCACTTGTTAACTGCACTTATTAATGAATATTAAAAAAATTAAAAACAGTTAATTAAAATAAATATAATTAAAAACAAAGTTATTTCTATTTCTGATTATTTCTAAAATTTAGACAAAAAATCAACACTTTTTTCAATAACATAATAATTAAGATTATTTGAAAATTGTATATAATTTAAGAAATTTCATTTCGGAAACTGTACTTAAATCTTACAAAATTAACATTATTATGTTTCTTAGAAACTAAATACATTATCAATTTTAATAACAGAATAAATTTAATAAATTTCATAGAATCTGTATTAAGAACACAAGTTCCTGATACAAGTAAGAGTAAAAAAGACTTTTTACAGGGCAAATAGTCGTTTATAAAAAAAAATACATACAAAGAAACTAAAAGCAATATCAATATCGTTGAATTTCGTTGACACACATTTATAACAATCTAAACTGTATTTTAATCGGACTAAGTTGACTTGTATACATATGTTTCTCTGAGTAAGAATATAAAGTATATTACTTAAAAGTGTTAATAAGTTATCTGTGACACACATTTCACAGATAAATAATGTACTTTTAAATCGATATATATATATATATATATATATATATATATATATATATATATATATATTAGACAATTATTTTATATAAGTAAATTTTGTTACAAGCAAAATAACTTTCAGCACGCAACAAAGTTTCTACTTTTAATAACTGTATTACTTACATAACGAAAAATTCATATTAAATTTGAGGTTAATGGTCTATAATGCAGATATTAAAAAAACTTATCATCTTGAAATGTAAAACCAATCAGTAAAGTAAATTTAGTTCACTTTGTCCACTCACAAAATAGAACATGACAATGAAACAGATTATCTATCACATTAAGTATCTGGTTATTCACTTCATAGATTATTAATATTAATGTCACTAAACAAATTTTAACAATTAACGTTCATATAAAACGTTGTTTAGGACATCGAATGGCTTATGAATGTTGTCGATATCTATGTATTTACATAGAATCATATTTTTAGATGGCCAGTCATACATAGTGAGTCAGTGAACAGCCCGCAAAACAATACAACGCTGTGATGTACAGTACCTAATAACACGACGAGAAATTGTAAAATGCGACAAACCGGCTTCGAAATATCCGTGAATAATCAAGATCAACCTATTTTTGTAATCTACGTCGAGTTTATAGTATTATTTTATTAGATATTTCATGTAAAAGTATTAACAATTACTCTACTATTTTATATTTTACTTTTTTAACTAACTTTACAAATAATCGATTGAATATTTATCAGCGATCGTCATTTAAAATTTACTTTAAGTTTTACAAAATATTAATAAATTAGAAAAGTTTTCTAATAATCGGAAAATATTCTCTCCTTATTCAAATTCATTCATTTTATTTATAATTCATTTGCATATTAGAAAATAATATATTTAAGCGTTGTAAAAAGACAACAAATGTCATAAACTATTTATATGACAACGTATTATATATATATATATATAAATAAAAGTTCAAATAACTCCGTATAACATGATATTGCTACAACACGGTTAGAGAATTGAGGAAATCCCCATACAACAAACAAGGCATGACTTCAATACGGTTTCGCTCTAAAGCAGTTGGAGAATTTTAAATTCCTCCGTATTACACGGAAAAAACAGATATTTTTAAGTATAAGGCACAATGACAATAAATCAATATAATTCATTCAAGTAAGTGGATTTTTATGAGGTATGAGGAAAGTTACCATTACAAGCTATTAAAATTGAGAATTCGAGGAAAATGTTATTCATGACTTTTAAGATCTTTGTAAGGTTGTTCGTGATTTTAAAATTTGCAGATTTTATTTGGTCTGTTAATTAAATGTGAGCCAGCAATTAATATTTAATGAAACTATTAAACATATGTTAAAATTCTTGGTATTTTTCTGAAGATAATCAAGAATTACTGGTAGGAGAGGCTGATGAAGCACAATTGGTTAAAATAACAATGAATTTATGTCAAATCAATTAAGTGGACGATATTACAGACGAAAATTGTAAAAATCAAAAATTTTATGCTAAAAAGCATACAGTAAGGCGTAAACTTAGCCGAATAATTGTAATTCTATTTTTTAAAAAGAATTGTACTTAAGAGGTTTTATACTTCTATTGAAAGAAGTATAAAATTCGAAAAAAAACTACACAAATGATTAACTCTATTATAAAATTTATTAAGATCTGTCATGAAAAAGCAAGCAAACGAAAATAACCGATTTTTTGACAAAAGAAAAACACAATAATCTATATGTTGCAAAAGAAAGTTTGGAAAATAAAAATATTTGTCAATAAAGAAAACGTTTTTATTTTTAGCAGCAATTTAGAAGAAAAAAAAACATGTACGTTTAACATTACACATTTTAATATATAGTACATTTAATTTTTTATTGACATTTTTAATAAACGTGTTCCTGATAGATATGTAAGCAAAATTGTGTATTTTTGTTAATTGTTAAAAACTAACTGTCTTTTTTCACTAGTTCTTAATTGCGTTTAACAAGATTTCGTATAACACGGCATTTTTTAAAAATCTAACTATAGTATTGTATGCGAGTTGTTTGTACGTATGTGTGTGTGTATACACAAAATTTAAATATATCATATATATATATATATATATATATATATATATATATATATATATATATATATATATATATATATATATATATATATATATATATATGATGTTATATTTAAATTTTATTTACATAAGCAATGAGAACAAATATAGTAATAAATGAAAAAGTAAAGGCAATTTGCATATAAAAATAATTTAGTATGTCAAAACGTACTTTAACGGTCAAAACATTTATTACATAGTTACACAAGTTTAAACATGTGTTACAGTATTAGTGGGTCTCAGAGAACTTAACGAATCGAAATATTAAAAATATATTCCACTTTCTAATCACATAACTATTAACTAAAAATCATATTTCGTTTGTCAGGAAACGAATTCGATTACACAAAACATTAATAAAATTTAACTATAAAGATTGCAAATAAAACATTGCACATTACATATAAAAAATGAAAAAAGGGATGATAATCATCAAAAAATATATACTTATAATTCTTTGTATTTATTTTTCGAAGAATAAGTACAAAGAATTATAAGTCAGTATTTTCCTAAAGATAATATTAATTTTTATTTAAATTATATATTTGAATAAACAATGAAAAAGTTTCATTTTTAATTTATTTCATATATACGAACTGACAGTTCAAATTTTTAATTTAGAAAAAACTCGCAGAAAGCTTTTATTATATAAAAGAATAAAAAAATACATATTTTTTTTATTTAATAAATAAATAAATATATATATATATATATATATATATATATATATATATATATATATATATATATATATGTATATGCATGTAGGGAGAATGTTAGTCATTTAATTTCATTTTAAAAAATAGAAACATTATGTTTTAAATGAAAATAAGAACAATTGTTCATTTTTTTAAAAAGAAAACAAACAAACATATTGCATCACTATTTTATGATCTCTTTTTACATATATTTCATATTAAATATTTATTTAATATATGACACAAGACAATACATAAATAATTTAATTTACATCACACTACTTTCTATTTAACAATATCGTACAAGAAAACCTTTTGTATTTGCATCAGATATAAAAAGAAAGGTATAATTTAATTTTATATTCGCATTTATAATCTACTTGAATTTATATGATAAAAGATTTTAATTCTTTTCCCGGATGTGGAACAGCTGTTCTTCCGCAACAACAGCCTTTATTCTCGTAACAACGGAAACACAAAGTATTTAAATCTATGACCGCACTGTGATTTTGATGTTTGTTATAAAATCAGGCCTAAATTCTTAATTGCAGAGAATTAACGAAAATGCACATAAAAACTCCGACTCGAACTCGTTACACATTCATCATTCGTTAACCGCGAAATTCGGTGCTTGGTTTTTGACCTTTTCATAATATTAATTATTTTAATAAATATACGTTATCTTCGTGCAATGAGTCATTACTGTGATATATTATATTGCGAAAAAACATTAAAGCATGAATATCTTATACAATTTATCATAAATGATACATTTCCGAAAATAGTTGTGACAATGTAATCTTAGCAACCGGTAGTTAATAATATTAGAAAAACGATTACAAAAAAATGTTATGTGATAATAAAATACTACTAAATATATAATACATATTGTAAAAAATAAACTATATGCATGTAAGATTAAAAATTAAATGACGTATGATTTTTTTAATAGCAACGAAATAAATGATCGATTTTTATTACCTACTAGTAAAAATTATTATCAGATATAAAACATATTGTACGATAACACATGGATATAAATATATTAATCTATAAAAATAAAAGAAAAATATATACACCTACACAAACAATATGACGCAATACATGAGCAACGGTATATTTTTCAATTATCTATTAAATGTTAATATCGTTAATGATTAACAAATATTGCTCTAAAAGTAAGATAAGGACTCGCCATATTTAAACGACTAGTATAAAAGCTATTGCCTGATGATAGTATTGTATAAAATTAATAATATCCTGTTTCTAATACATTTCAAAATGAAGTATTTTACTCATTCTTAAAATATTTATGTTCGATTACACATCATGGTAAAGTAATCCATAACTCGCAATTTAAATGATGAAATTTCTATTAATGTAACATTAAGACTGATTAATGAAATTATTGAATATTTTAGAATTTTATTAATTATGTACAAGTTTTTCCTATATATATATATATACACCTTTTGAATTATACTTAAAATACTACACTAAGTAATAAACAGTAACTTCTGAGTGCTATTTATTTTCAAGCTCGACAGTTAATAAAATAAACAAAAAAAATGTAAAAAATAGTAATTTCTCAAATGTACTTATTTAAAAAATATTAAAATGATTTTTGTATTCCTTAAAAAATATCGAAATTATTAAATTCAAATATTAAGATTCTAATAAGCATAAAAATAAGATTAATATAATTTTTCTTTGACATTAAAATAAAATATAAATCATTTAATTAATTGCACTAAAGAGATGTTTAAAAGATATATTAATAAAATTAACTTAAATTATGATATGGATCATTAATAAAAGATTAAATTAAGATTATGATGGATAATGAACTCATACATAACAATTTAACTTCAGAAATAAGAAAAGTCATTATATATTTTGTATGGTTCAAAGATTCACATAATTGCAAATAATTTGTCAAAATAATAATATTTCGTAATGTTCTACTATAATTTATTTAAAATAGTTATTACACAGTTCAAACGCATGATTTCTTTAAATATATGTATGTATGTATATAATTTTAACAATTTTTTAAAAATGAATATCTAACATTATATATATATATATATATATATATATATATATATATATATATATATATATATATATATATATATATATATATATATATATATATATTGGTATTTGGTCATATTACGCTGACCAGGCATGAAGATTTTTTTATTCGGGGTTTACTCCCTTCTCGACAGTTATTTTTACAAGAATTTATTAATATAATTCAATGAAATCGTTAAATTAAAAAAAATATTTAATTAAAAATAAATATAAAGAATATTATATAATGAATAAATTTAATGAATATTATATTTATTTTCAATTGAATATTTTTTTTAATTTAATGACTTCATTGAATTATGTATATCAATAAATTGCTTATGATACCCCTGTGTGCCATGACTTATGTGCGTCAGTATGTATGTATGTATGTATGCGTATATATATATATATATATATATATATATATATATATATATATATATATATATATATATATATATATATACACATACATACAAATATACCAAAGTTGGTATGAATTTCAGCTACTACATTACATTGATAAAATATTACATGCCACCTCTTTCATACACTTATATTAAATTCTATATGAATTTATAAATTATATGCAATAACACAATGTTATAACAAATATGTATTAAGCGATAATTTGCACAACCACAAGTCAACCACATCCGGCAAAGAACTGCACCGTTCGCTTGTGATAACCACAAGGTCACCTGATCTTACGCAGAAACTAGACAAATCTTCTTTTTATATACATATATCACATATTCATATATACATATATATATATATATATATATATATATATATATATATATATAATTATGTTAATTACTAAGTACATAATAATTAGCATAGGGTTATATCACTTTGCAACAATACTTGATTCCATATTTAGTAACCAACATTCCTACATATTAGTTGATTCTGTCACCAGTTAATCAAATATTTAAATTACTTTTAATCGAGAAAATATTCATCAATTAAACAGATGTCTACATCACTAATCCAAGAATTAAACACGTCTATGAATTTAAGATTTCTATATAAGAATGTATATTATATAGCATACTCTTAATAATTAATAATTGATAAAATTTATCTCTTTTACATTACATTACAAAAATATTTTAATGAAATTATAAAAGGTGAAATTCTTGTCAAAAATTAAATATTTTATGCTGTAATCCAATAATATACCATTATTTTGAAACTTTTAACAAATAAAAAAAAACTAAAAGCATTAAATCACCTTTTTTTATAATCGTCTATAACAGTAAATAAATTTAAAAATTTTAAATATTTTTTTCCATTTATAGTTAATTCCTTTAGTTCTATGAAACTGAACTGAAAAATAATATTCACTGTTTAATTACTTTAAATATTTTCTTTATAATTTAAAACTTTAAGTATTAATTTTTATGTTTTTATGTATAGTTTAGATAGATAAACTATTTTATTTGATGATTATTCATTTAAAATTAAATTTTATTTAAACGCAAGTGTATGTACAATTATACAAATACATACAAACATATATATAAATATATATTTATATGCGAATACAAATTGTTAAAATTTAAAATGAATTAAAAATTAATACACACATATGTTGTAATATATTTACACATACATACCTATATTTATACTCGATAAAAATTTAATTATTTTTATTCAATCATCAAAATTGAAATTGAATCTAAAAATAATAAAATTACTATTTTACATGGAAAAAACTGGCCCATCCTCCTTTTTAAACAAAGATATAATTTTAAATTTTATTGAAATTATACGGTAAATTTTAAAATAAATTATAAAATATAATTTATGGAAATTTAAATTTTGAATTTAAAAAAACATAAATATACATGACGTTATTTATAATTTCTTTGTTTCGAACAGTCAACACAAGTAAGTTGATATCATATGACCTAAGGTACATTATGAACAGAAAATTCAAGTTAAGATCTACTAAAAAAAAAATGTTTATATGGTAAGATGATAAAATATTATAACCATATTAATTTTTAAAATTTAATAAATGCTAATAACTGGGTTTCTATGATATCATACTATTATACATATATATCATTCAAAAAATACAAACAAAATTTTAATAAATAAAAATGTTTTAAAGAAGTATACTTTCAACGAAAATCTAAATTTACTTCATACTTCTACACTGGATTACAACTGATAATATCCTTTACCAATAAAGTACTTAATTAATAAAAATTATAATCAATTACTTTACAATGTATTGTAAGTTTACTTTCAGCAATAAATACTAAATTACTTTACTACTTAATTCATAAAAATTATAAATAATAAACTTCTGCTTATCAGTTTATAATATAAAGCAGAAAATCACAATAATAAAATTTGGTATGAAATTGCAATTTTTTTTATGAATTATTATAATGGTTGCATATCAAAAAAATTATTCGTGTTAACAAAACAAATTATGATTAAAAAAATGTTGTAACGGTTAAAAATAAATATTTAAGAATTATTTCAATAGCAATGATTAAATAATGAACTTGGAATCATTAGAATTACAATTTAAAATAGGTTTATTTAAGGGATCGTCCTTAACCTTTAAGTCTCATATAATCCATTAAAGTATACATTGATGATCGATCTCCTCTTATCGATCATACTAAATTCTTATTGTATTTTTAAATCATTTTTCAATAGAACAGTTTACATAGAATAATTTCATGTCAATGTAAATCCTGCCTCACAACACTGAATAAGTAGTGATTTTAGATTTTTTTGTATGTCACGTGTTTAAAATGACTTGTATCATCATATTACGACACATCTGTTTCTTTTTTATTTTTATGGTCGTGGAAGTACGGCATGTTTAACGTAATTAAGATAAACGTGTTATATCCACGCAAATACAATAAAAATAGGCATTGTGACGTTTGTCACAAATTCAGATACAGTGTAAATATCGCAATAGATCATTTCTGCTAGTGAAACGATGTTAATATATATTGCATATCACAATGCTTACATATTGACATATTATATTACTTTAACAGTAAAATAAAATACTAATCTATAATGATGCTAGTTTTCTTTGTAATCAATTATGATTTGGGTTAATTGTTACCGCCGTTCTCATTATCTCTTTCTTTATACACGCAGCTATATACATATATATATATATATATATATATATATATATATATATATATATATATATATATATATATATATATATATATACAATATGTATAAAATTAAAAATAAATAGAACACTTGATGAGATTAAACAACTGTGTGGATATGTGAACGTGTATAAATATATAAATATCTGTAGGTATGTGTGTGTGTGTGTGTATATATATATATATATATATATATATATATATATATATATATATATATATATATATATACATATATATATATATATATATATATATATATATATATATATATATATATATATATGAACGAAACTCATAAATTGATTTAATTAAATGTTAAAAACTTATATGTTCGAACAAAAATGAAAGTGTAAACTTAAAATTTACTTAATTATACTACAGTACTTAAAAAAAATCAATTGAAACGTAACTATTAAAATTTTTAATAAATCACTCTTACAGTACTATATAATAGTAAGAATTCAAGTGAAAGTCGAATTTTAATATATGTATTTCTAATATACATACATATGTATGTATGAAAAAACAAACCTTACTTGTTCTTAATCTATATGTTTCTTTATCTACTTTGTCCATTTTTGTCTAAACTTAACGTCAGTTCATTTTATACGACAATCCGCACACACATTTTTTACGGGAAGTTTTTAAGATATTCCTTTTATTTAATTTTAATATCTACAGGTGACCCAATAAAATGTAGCATACTAAAATTTATACACATTAAAATGTGTATACATTTTTTGGGACATCTTGTTTAATATTAATATATAATCAAACTGATTTGGAGTACTTGTACATTATAAATTATTTTTTAAATATTATGTACATATATAAAACACATATACAAATATATATATATATATATATATATATATATATATATATATATATATATATATATATATATATATATAAATATATACACATACATAAATCAGAAAAGTATAAAAAAACTTAAATTTTTCCAAGAAAATAAAATCAAATGTAGAGAGTAGACTATAAACTATTTATTTCGAACCCTTAACCCGATTATGAACATTAAATAAATTATTTTTATTAAACTGCAAAAGTACTGGGCCATACGAAAAATCTATTACGTGGTTGATAATGGAAAACGTAATTAATCATCGAAATTTAATAAAACGGCGAACATTAACATCCACAAATATACAAAACGTACGGTTTTTCATTATATGATATGAGTTTGTAATTGTTTTTCGTAATGTAACATTTCATTTACGGTTTAATATATATAATGCAAATATTTGCGAATATTCTTCGAAAATATGCTTCCTTTAATCAAAATGTGATGAGCATGCAAACGTTTCATATTTAATGCAATTTAAGACACAAATGAAAATGTCTTATGTACATTTTTATATAACTTAATTGGTAAGCAAGAATTATAAAAAAAGAAAATAGATTGTAGATACTTAAGCAAATATGTACAATGTTTGGAATGAATGAAGAAAGTTTATGTAAAAACCTCGAGTTTTTAATTTTAACGCGTTTGAAACGAAATTCAATTAAATATATTAGCATCAAATATTAATTTTATATTATATATTTTTCGACTCAGTGAATTTCAAATAATCTTTACACTAGTTTCTAGAAATATTTATAAATAAAGGATACAGAAATGAAATAAATAATTATGATATTAATTAATGGTACAAAATTAATACATTTATTTAACCTAGAATTTTTATAATTATGTAAACTATTATTGAATATATATATATATATATATATATATATATATATATATATACACTACGCACATAAATCACGCCACACATGAGTAACAAAATTAATTTATTGATATAATTCAATAGTCGTTAAATTAAAAAAATATATAATGAATAAATTTAATGAATATTATATTTAATTTCAATTAAATATATATTTTTTTTAATTTAATGACTATTGAATTATAGCAATAAACTGCTTATGTTCCCATGTGTGCCATAACTTATGTGCATCAGTGTATATGTATGTATATATATATATATATATATATATATATATATATATATATATATATATATATATATATATATATATATATATATATATATATATATATATATATATATAAACCAACAGTGTGACTACATTTAACATATTTTTATGGAAAACCAAATATTAAAAGTTACAAAAACTTTAAATTTGATTTCATTTTTTTATAATTGAACATATGTTTGAGCATATGTTTCATAAATAAATTACACAAATATTTTAATCAGTTAGTTGGTTATCCATTTATCTATACGTGCGCACACACACATATACACACATACATACATATATATATATATATATATATATATATATATATATGTATGTATGTATGTATATATATATATATAAAATATGCATGTATACATAATAAATCTATAAAAATGTTAACCAAATTTACGAGTAATAATGACAGTTTTTATATAAAATAATAAATAAGCAGTCAATAACTAATGGGAACAATTTATTTTATAAATATTTTTAGAAAAAGTGTCAAATTTACGTCTCACTAACGAATTATTGAGAATAATCATTCAATATTACTGAATTTAAAGTCAGTCATTAAAACCAGTTTTCAATTAACAGTATGTTCATTTATTTCCAATTAAATCCAGGATATTGCTGTATGATAATTAGCGTAATCATTCTATTTCCGTTAATATTATGTTTTCATGACTACTATGAATAATAGTTCTGAATTTTAACATTTACTATTACAGAATCATGTAAATATCAAAATGATACAAAAGTATATATATTATACATACATATATATATATATATATATATATATATATATATATATATATATATATTGATACAATTCTTATCCTATGAGAAACTATCAAACAATATTATTTAATAAAGATATTCAAAATGGTTCTTCTTTGTTTAATATAATATAAGAATTTTTTGTACAAGTTGTTCCTATATATAATAAAATTACCCACAGAAAAAATAATAACATAAATCATTGAACTGAATAATACATTTATGAAAGAATTTGATTTAGAAGCAATCACCAATTAATCAGAAATGATTAATTTCACGTAAATGCAATTAAAAAGTGTATATATTGATATAAATGTTTTTTTTAAAAAAAATAAACAAACGTTTCATTCGAATTATTTTATCAACACTAATATAAAAAATAAATCTTCAACAATAAAAATAGTTCTGAAAATGTTTCACTATATTAAATATACAAATATTAATACATTTCAGATGTGAAAATTACTAATTGTAATTTACAAATAAATATTTAATACGAAAACTTTAAAAGAAAATAATTACAATTTTACGGTAAACAGGAAGTAACATATTTAAATTAAAAAACGTTTCTAAATCTTTTAAATCTGTAGAGAGCGGTGAACAAAATATTAAATTTCACTTTTCATGACATCACCCATATATCTATATATAAATATCGTTGATGAACTATGAATTGGTGTAATTGACATCATTTTTTCAAATGTAACTGGCCGTGTACAGTTCATAAATAACTTACTGATTTAAATTTGCACGTGCTGAATAGCAGCATACCAGTATAAATAATTATTCAATTTCTTATTATGAGTATGTATCCAACACATATACATACATACATGTGTATATATGTGTATATATATATATATATATATATATATATATATATATATATAAATATATAAGAACTATTCAAATTAATATTCAATGAGAAATACAATTTATTTACCATAAATTTTATTTCATTGATTTTTTTATTCATATTCAAAAATATTACTACACTATTGAATAAAATATAATAACCAAAATCAGTTCTTAAATAAATATAATAATCCTATATAATTCAGTACTTTAATTCATTACGTTTATTTACTTTCATTAATAAAAACAAACCTATATAGAAATTACGTTTATAAATGTATAAAGTAATCTTTGTTTTCATCTATATTGAAGAAAAATAAACACAAAGACTACCAGACAAGAATATCATTTTAATTTTTATAAATAATCCCTTTAATAAATGTGTATATTTGTACGAGGCTAACATGGCAATTATGGATATGTTATTATATATTACGTGTGCGAATATATATGACATAAATGACATCATTATTTATTCAAATGGTCAATATATCAATAATGAACACCAAGAAACACAAACATTAAAAAGTATATAAACTATTGTGTTTATTTATAAGTTCTAGCTCAAATTACATAAAAAAATATTTAAAATAAATATAACGAAAAATTACACACATATACAATAATATGTTATAAAAAAGTGTTTCAATTATATCGAAATTTTAAGAGAACGTGTAAAAACCTGAAAATACACAATGCACGACAAACACCATATTTTATTTATGCAGTCCGCCATTAGTACGTAATGATTTTAACATGTTTTAGTAAAAAGTGTAAAAATTCAAAAACATACAAAAATACTCAAAAAAAAACTTTCGGTTTATTATAATTTACCCATTTTTTAAAAAATAATACATTTCTTTAATAATGGCTATTATTTTCACATATATTTTTTAATAAATTCATATAAAATTTACAATATATTCTGATGGATCTTCCATTCATCAATTCATGATTTTAAAATTTAATTACCTCCATACAAAATAAACATAACGTTTATGATATTTACACATAAATCGATCGATATTTGTTGACAGATGTTTAAATAATATTACTTAAGCAACATTAACTACTTAAAATTAAATATTAATAAAATTCTGACAATTAAATAAAAAAGAAGAGAAGATGTTAGAGGAAAACAATTTAATTTATCTATATGTAAATTTCGATTTTTTTAATATATAAATCAATTTTACCTGTTTATACAAGTATAGTTTAATTTTTGTTGTAGATACACTCTTTTGCATAGTTCCTTGGTAGATGTTTCAAACAAAACTGCAAAATTACCAACGAATCCCTAAAAATGAGAAATGGTAACAAGTAGAACGAAATATTATTATCAAATTACAAGAGTAAAAAAATCGTTCTGAGAAACAGATTCAACTGAAAATAAAAGCCATGCTTTAATGCAATTTCAATAATAAATTCACTTCAAAACAATAAAAAAAACTTTTAGAAAATAACATCCAAATAGATCATATAAACTAAATAGTTTAGAAAAATGTATTTAAAATTATCCATCCTAAGTTCAATTTTATTGTATTGAGATTGAATAGTCTAAAAGAATTTCAAAACACTTTAATAAACAGAGAAACTGATGATTAGGAATCGCATTTAAATTTTAAACAAACAACTAAAATGTATAAAAATTGATTAGAAAATTTCCAAAAAATATTAGAAAAATAAAACGTTCAGTAAAATTAAATTCAATATCTGATCTAATGAACACAAATGTACTCGGAAAAACCTTGAAAATAAAAAATACTGTTCTAACAGAAACGTAAACCGAGAAAATTAATTATTCCTAACATCGCAATGCTTTGCAGCATTAAATACAAATAAAATATTTAACATTTTTTTTAAAAAAAGTGGAGATTAAAAATTAAAATCGCTATCATATCGAATTGAATAACAACAATTTAGTATACACAAAATTCAAAGATTTTCTTTTTATATATTGGACAATTCAAATGTTTAAAAAAAGCCTCTATATTTTTTTAAAAGAAAAATACATTATTATTTCATTTGTCAGCAAATGACCTAAAAAGCATTTAAATGCAAGAACTTGATGCACAAGTCATAAATCATCTGACATGCTAATATGCTTGAGTTATTATAAAAAGTCATTATTATTCCATTATCTTAATTTATTATTATAATTTTTTGCATATAAATAGTAAAGGATGTGAGACTTTTTCATATATTTTTATGTTTAACACAAATTAATATTTCTCTTTTATTTAATCTATCTTTTTATTAATAGATTATATATACATTTCATTTGGACTGGAAAAACTGCATATTATTCTATCTTGAAAAAAACTCTTTTATATGCAATACATATTAAATGAATAAACTTAATACATTATAGTATAAAAATGTACTTTTCTTAAATATTTTATGAAGCATTAAAAAATAAAATATTTAGTAGATCGACAATGTAAAATTATCATTAAAAAAATCAATTAAATGAAAATTACGAAACCAAATAATTACATTAACATTAAAAACTTTCATAAAGCACAATACAAAACAACTAACTGTATAATCAAATGACGTAGATATTAATTTTCTGTTTGAATACTTTTTTAAATGGAATAGTAGTATACACATTAAATATCAAAACTACCATTCGAAGTATTTCCAAGTTTGAACTTACGTATCTATAATTTTACCTGTACTAACCAGATTTGTATAATTTATATTTTTGTTTACATGAAGGACAAATTTCCTGTCGAATGAAATATAATTGTGTTTCCTTTTTTTGTCAAAAAAAACTTGTCTACACACTATAATCATATCAATGAATAGTTTATGTAGATTTTGTTTAAAGAATTTCTATTTATATAGCCATCTTTCAACTTTTATAAAAAACGATACAAATTTATAATAATTATAAACTTACTGAATTAGCTAGTTTAACATAAATACAATATTTTGATTTGATTTATTGACATTAAATATAATCATAATTACTCTTAAATTAAAAATTCTAGGTGTTTTATAAACAATCGTATAACTTCAAATTTATTACAAAAATTATATTTGGGTATCAGTTTAGTTTTATATCAAAATAGAAAAAATGCACAATGTGCACATATAAAATAAGAAAAACTTGTCTACAGATTTATTTCTTATAACTATTTTTGTGTTTTATTAGAACACTGTATTTTTATATTCTTAGATCGAATAAAATTACTTACTTTAAGATGAATATAAATTATTAATATGTGCAACACCAATAAGTAGACTAATTGCATCATCCTACACTTCAACCCAATTTGTTTTTTTTATATATTTTTTTGTATTTTTAAAATATGACGCCCACTTTGTATAGTTTTTAATTGAATGCATCTTTCTTTACAGTGCACAATGACTTCATATAAATTATTTACAGTCCAATTCTACGAAATTATTGAACGTTTCTGAATTTCTAGTATATTATTTGGAATATACAAAAGACACCGACATATATATACTCATTCTATTAAATCACTTTTAAAAATATGCTTATAAAACGCAACTAAGATCAATTTAAAAACAATTAATATGTAAAATGAAATAACGACTACAAATGATGAATTCATTGAAATTAAGAAAGCATAACTTCCAATGAATAAGTAGTTCACTGAGGCAATTATTAAGATTTATTTTATTGCTCTTTAAAAATTAGTGTTGCACATGTAGAAAACCTTACTGATGATGGACATTTTAAACATTAAATAAAAAGAATACGTTAATTTATATGAATTTAAGTTAAAATAATTATTAATAATTGCCAATAAAAAATTAAATATCGACTATAATTAATAGTAAAACATAATTAATACACCTATTAAATACCTAATTTATGTATATAAATAATATGTAGTATGTGTATATGTAAATATATATATATATATATATATATATATATATGTAAATATATATATATATATATATATACATACGAGTACAAATGATTAAACTTGTAAATAGATTGTATTATATAATAATATAATAAAAATTATATACTGAAAACTTAGAAACTTAAATTATGCTAAAAATAGACTTTATAAATATATTATCTAATAAAAATATTTTTTTGGCAGAAATACTAACATAAAAAAATAATTTATTGATGAATAAAAAATACATCACAACATAAATAATTGTTTTTAAAATTTTCAAAATTACAAACCTACGAAAAATCAAAATTAATAGTATTGTAAATTGAATGTAAATTTATATTCATACATATAAGAGTACTTACATATATGTGTCTTAAAAGAAGAGTAAATGAAAAAAAAGAAAACATGTGACAAATGTAAACATCATAAACTTAAAAATAATTAACGGATAATAAACATCCAACATGTATGTACCTACATATGTTTATTGTATTACTTCGCTCTTTTGTGCAAAAAAACTTACCGTTTCATCGTAGTTAGAGTTAACTTACACATATTAACACCAATTCAAGATATCAACTTTTTTCACTGGCAATTCAAACAATTTAAAATTTAATTAGCGTAGGCACGAGAATTAATTTAACTCATTTAAAGAATATGATGATTCATCAATTCGTGATAACGTTTTTTATTATTAATATTATTATGATCGTGACATTTTGTTTCTTGATAAGATTGATGCACATGGATGAGAATATCAATTTATCTATTATTAACGAGTTTGTTTACATGAAGTGTTCAATACGATTATATTAAATAAACAGAGTATTTATTTCACTATCAGCAGTCAATAAACGACACAATGTGAACATGAACAAATATATAAAATTCATTCTTCATACCAAACTAATAATATGTCAGAAATATCGATAAAAACACATGTGAAAATATTTTTTCATACATAAGAAACTTTTGAATTTATGAATATTTTGAGTTTAAAAATGATATTAAAAAGTACTATCCATTTTATATAATTTAAAAAAAAGAACACATTAAATTCCATCTTTTTTATTAATAATTTATAAAATTCATATTTACTTGAAAATAATATTTTATACTAATAAATAATAATACGAATAAAATAAGAGACAGTTTATACAATTTTTCAAATAATAAATACATAAGATAAACTTAAACTCGTTATACAAAATAACATGTTTTTTGCCTAAAAATGAAGATTTTTTTATTCGAAATTTTTACAATTTGTATTTTTTTATATTTTTTATTATCCCTTTGTTTTATTTTCATTTTTTTGATTGTATATTCAAAACTTGTAGTAATCACTACAATAAATAAAGTTTTATGTCATATATATACAATGAAACAATTACAAAGACAACAAGAAAAATCAAATATTAAGAAACTGAAGATTCATAATTATAATAAATACGTTTATAATACTATTTAATAATAAATATCTATCAGTTTGTATACGGAATTCAAATTGAAAAATAAAATTCATAACCAAAACCATTATCCCATAACTGATTTGCTGAGTGATAATTTCTTTCGATTAACAAAACTCAAAACATATATAAAAGGAAACAAATCCAGCCTAAATAAAAACCCCAAAAAATTCTGTTTGCTATTCAAGAAAAGACAAAAACAAAAATTTTCAGTTGTAGAAGTAACAATAACATTTGGTGAAGAATTTTTTTTATAGATTTATATTTAATGTACGTATAAAATATATATATATATATATATATATATATATATATATATATATATATATATATATATATATATATATAGTTTTATTTAGCAGTTAAGACTGTTTTAAACAAACGTTCGAGATCTTCAACAACTAATAAGCTATTTCAGTAAAAATAAAATAAATCCTGACATGATTTTAAAACTGCACTTCGAACAATTTAAAATCGTTGTCAAACTCATCTTAATTAAAGTTCATTGTTTCAATTTCTTAAATAACATTAATCGCTCATTTTAACTACATTCCTACTGCCTTATGTGATTTAATTTCACATCGATGCAAATTTTCCTGACATTTCGAATTTCTCATCATTCATCGGAAACTGACAGACAATTTATCTGTAGGAACAAACGAGTCACCAGTAATCGTCTATTCATGTACTGCATAACTCTAAATCAGTAGCTAGCGCCTGACAAATGATTTCATAGGGACAAGCAAGATTTATTACCTATGCACATGAATAATTTTCTCAAATATTTTATCATAAAATGGAATTTAAAATACAGAATCAATAAATTCTAAAAATAATTTTCATACGTTTTTAAATCATAATTATAAATAACATGAAATGTATGTAAAAAAGACTGTAATTGAAATATAAAAAACATGCACATTTTCAATTTAAGTTTTTTATTATAAAGTCAGTGGTTTCGCTAAACATTGCTACAATATAACTTTCTAAATGCAAGTGTATATGTTATTTCGTCAAATATTCAATTTTCTTATTAGCACAATTAGACAGCTAAAATGCATAATAAGAAAACATACAGTTTTATAAAATATGTAATGAAATACTAATATTACTTGCAAATGTTACATGTTTTAAACCACAAATAATTTATTGTGGACACTGACAAACACATTTTTAACAATGAATAAAACGTCGAAGCACAATATTGATGATTTATCTACTATATTCTTATTCATGTCCATATATAATTCGTTATATATATATATAGATATATATATATATATATATATATATATATATATATATATATAAGTAGAAATACATATATCTTGAACGATTACTTTTTGGTACATATTCATTATACAAATTAGCATTGGTTTGTATTGTTATTGAATTCGTCTTTCCGAACAATAGATAACAAATAGATTGCGTGTAGAAAATCACATATAATAAAATTACTAAGAAATTTAAAGTGCCTCAAGGTAACAGTTCCACTTCTTTTCATTATATTTGCTAACGACTTCTCAAATCAATATAGTTTTATAATTTTTTGCAGACGTCTTCATTGACGACAAATATTAGTAATATAAAATTCAAGATGGTAATTCGCAGTAACATATTTTATTAAATCTAAAAACGTAATTCAATCTACACAGAATCCTACACAAATTAGAAATTTATTGAAAATACTTTAATAATAAACATAAATATATTTAGTTTTATTTTTAATCCTCATTTACACCCACAAAAATGAAATTTACGTAATGGTATGTTTTCTAGTTATATTAAACAATCGTCTAGTTATATGCCAGACGTAGACAACTCATTCAAATAATAATTATATATTTCAAGTTTCATATTGCGTTACAAAGAATGAATTAAATATTCTAAATATATTTTAACACAAAAAATTACCAAGTTTCATATCAACAAAAAGTTGTTTGTAAATATATGTTATTATTATTTTAATAGAAACATTTATAAACAATACCTGCAGTTTAAATTCTATTTTCATATTAATTTTATCAAGTTCATAGTTAATAGCTGAAGCGTAACTTCTTGATATTGATATTCTAAAAATAGCCATTGCTAAAACATAGCAAACGACTATATAAAAGTACAATGAACGTTTTTCCAGAAATATAGTTCTTTATATGTCCAATGAAAATAATAAAAAACAGTATTAAATATTTAGTTTTTAATTAATAATAACGATAATTTATTTTTACTTAAAAAGGTATGGCTTTAAAATAAATCAAATCCAGATCTATTTTTTAATACTTTGGTCTCAATATACAGATTTAAGAAAATTTCATATTAATATCAATTCATTTAAATAATAAAATATGAAAATATTTTCCTGATATACTTGATTAAATTGTTTATTTCAAAAAAATATTCCACTCGAGAAATAAATATCAAAACACTATTCAGAAATGTGAAAATCTTTAAAAACTAAGAATCTCAGAAGTATCGTACATCACTTTCTGTTGAGTTCAAATAATGATGTCATGAAACACGCGGGAATCGCTAAAGGCCAATTAACAATAAAAATAAAAAAAAAAAACAACAATGATTTCATGCTATCTGATGATGGCCGAGCGGTACATGCTTTATTTGTGCGTATATACACGACGATAAAAAGAAAAAATGTAGAACGTGGGTAAAGAGATTTTATTGTTTCACCGGACCTTGTAATTTGTTTTGTTTATATAATTTGTTTGTATGTTTGATTCATTTTTCACAATATTACAATTCAATGATATACATTCAAACACAACGCAGGAACTCAAACTTGGGATCAAATATTAGATAAGTTTGTTTCCTAAGTGAAACTTAATTGTATTTATTTTACCATATACTTTTTTTATAATTCAGTTTTCATTATGTTTCTTTTTAATAAAATTCAAGTGTATACGTATACTCTTTAATTAAATTACATAACTAATTATATTACCAACAATAAAAATATAAAAAATATTTAATTAAAGAAGAAATAAAGTGATTCATTTGTGTTAAAATGTATTTTCCACAGTACCAAACAAAATTTTAGTTACTATAATCATTTATATTGAATCTTGACATTTTCTACATATATTTTATAAAAAAAATAATACTACAAATTTATGGCTATTCTACAATCAAATTTTTAAACGTACAAAATTTATTAATAAATAAACAACAAAATAAATTAAAAAAAACTTTCACTAGTCTGTGCAAATATTAAATTATTCGCTTATTTGTAACTAACACAAATATGTACGTGATAAAATTTGTAAAAAATTATACTAAATAAAATGAGATTTATAAATTATTTCATACCACATTATATATATATATATATATATATATATATATATATATATATATATATATATATATAAAACATATGGTGTCAAGTATCATAATGAGGACGTATATCTAATTCATAATTTAAAAAAGTAGCCTTTCAAATCACATTAGTATAAAATCGAAGCGAGTGTATGTCAATAAAATAGAGTTGTAAAACCACTTAAATAGTAATCAGTATAAATCATTTTTTTTCTATGAAGCTTTTTTTACTTCAAGTTTATTCATTTTATATTAGTACATATGTTAAAAACCTTACATACACATTTATTTATAAAATGAAAAAAGACAACGTCAATAATACATATTTTTTATATTTATTTATAATAGAAAAAACTTGTAAAATCTTATTACACTTTTCAAACTTTTTCGTGAAATAAAGAAAATACTTAACTGGATACAAAAAATATATGCAATAGTTATGTACTTTTTAAAAATATCAAAATAATTATTACAATTGAAAAACAAGTTTATTAATAGGAAGACAAGAAAATAACAAAATTATTGAATAAATTTTATACATGGTCAAATATATATGTATAATTTTACACTTAAGATATAATATAATTTATAATGTAATTTAATATAGTAGGAAAAAGATTTTTATATGCATAATAAAAACTATGCAAAAAACCTTGACATGCGCTCGCTTAAAAAATATGTACTGTTTAGTCTATAACAGTGCTCGAATTATACAAGAAGCATAAGTTTAAATACAAAAATTAAAAAAAAAATAATGCAATATATTTATGACTGTATAAACACGTGCGTGCAAGTCAAATGATTATATTACTGGACGATCATCATTGGTTTGCAAATAGTCGCATTCAAGCACATTACATAGTATCGAATTACGGTATATTACATTTTTGTACAAACATACATACATACATACATACATACATACAAACATACATACATACATACATACATACATACATATATACATACATATATATATATATATATATAGCTCGCTCTATTTTGACTGTTATACAACTATTTATAGTGTCAACAGTTGCAAACATATTATCTTCCAATTGAAACAGCCATTTTAAAAACAATACATGACATAGAAAATGCAATATGAGTCACACAATAGCCAAAAATATGTTAGCACTGATTTCATATTCAAGACTAATAATCGCCTATTTATGCATAAAAATAAAATGAAACTATCATAATACGATATCATTTTGAATCATCGTCAACTGATATACATACATATGTATATTTACCGCCATTTTACAACATACATGATTTATTTGTCCAAACACAAAAAAATTACAAAAGTGTTCAAAAATCATTTATTATTTAGATTGTATACACTTCTACATCCATTTTATAAACATCGTGACGATACATTAAAAAAAGATTTACAATAAACAACGCAATAGGAATAAAAAATGATTTAAAGGAGCTCCAATAAAAAATGCTTGGGTAAAACAATTGTATAAATAAATATTAAATTGGTTACACCAATAGTTTACACATTAAAATATACTACTTATTTTGAAACTGTGATGAATTCACTTACACACAAATAAATTATTACTCAAAATTACAAAATATTAATAAAGTGTTCAATAATTTTTTACTGTTCACTTTTTTTGTTTATAAACTGACGCGCATTTCGATAGTAAACCATCATCATCAATGCCCATCAGCTTATAAATGAAGAAAGTGAAAAATAAATAACTTGGAAAATTTTTCAAAATATTGTAGTGTTGGGTTGATAATTCATTCGTGTAAAATTAAAATCTACTTTTTAAATAATTTAATGATTCACTTTAATTCGCCACAATTATCTTTCATAAAATCGTATTTTTGAAAAAGAGATCAGTATTTAAATAAAAAATACGTACTTTAAACCGATTTTAAAATACTGTCAAAAATACAAATAAAAATTAATTTTAATTATAAATCTTTTTCCACTTATCGCAATTTTAGAATATTGAAATTATTTTTTAAAATGACCAACTCAGTTATGGAAAGAAAATTATTTATAAGTATAAAAAATTAAGTATAAAAATAACCACCAATTAATGTCAAATTACAAAATAGATTTTAATTTTAAACTACATTTGAAATGTATTAATGTGAGCTTTTTCCATAAACAAATCTGCGGCGATTTAAACTAAGTAGTTAGTAGGACAGATTGAGGATCAATATGACTTTGGTCGACGACGTATGTCTTATCATCAAAGCTATTATTATTTTAGAATACGAAATGAGCGTTGGTTTTAGCAACGTTCTAATATAACATAAACAAACAACAAAAAAAGCATGCCTTTATATTAACAACAAATCGTACATGACACAATTGAAAATAAAGAGAAGCAATTATTAGTGCAGGCCCACTCACCGTGTGACCCTTCACCACTGTCATTCATGTAGAGAGCCGTTACTGCGCAGTTACCTGAAAAACAAATAATTTATACAAAACAATTCCCACATATTTCAATACGGAGCATCGAGTACATTTCCATATAATTAATTAACAGTTCAATATTTGTAATCCGATTATATGAATAACAATTCACAAAATTCTACTTAAACCATACGCACGCACACAAATGTATCAATAAATACACATTTACTTAACAATCACACACATACATATACACAACATTATTTGAAATGTAAAATAAGCATTAGATTAATAAATGTTTATACCCATTGAGAAATTATTCATTTCCAATTAGAATAATTCTAATGGAAGTGTCTATAATTGTCTTTAACAATGTACAATATTATGAAATATCATAACTAAATTCGAATTCTATTTTACGTCAAATAGTAAATATCTATATTAACAAAAATACTTTAAAAAAATAGGTATTAGTTATTCATAATTTATACTAAACAAAATTAGTATTTTATTTCAATAAACGAAATAAAAATATATTTTTCTATTTTTGGTTATAATTTCATTAATGATAAAGAAAAAAATAAAATAATTGTAATAAATGTCAATAAAATAATTAAAATAATTAATATTCAGAAAATAATAACAAAATTTAAGAAAAATTTCAAAGTTATATTTTTTATTAATAGAAACAAAAATTTGATCATTTATGTATTTTTTTATTAGACAGCTTCTGGCCACCATTCATGTACTTTGGTAAATTCTTAATTTTCGCGATAAAAACTGGTATTCTTATGTTATCCAAAAAAGTTTATTTTGATTTCATCAAGAAAAAATTCCAAAAATCGAAATAGCAATAACTGAAAGACCTAATATCTGGCAAATAAATAGTAGGAAGCATATCTCAACCACGCTCCAACAATTTTTATGAGATGATCAACATAAGTACTAACATTATCCTTGATGGAATGCGATGTTTTTAGCAATAGTGATTTTTCTTGGATCGTTATCATTTTTTTCTAATCACAAACAATTTATCGATTAGTTATTCTTAGTAGATTACTTATGTATAATTCTTTTAACTGATTCATAATCTTCAAATCTTGTTTATTACTTTATAATATTGTTTCTTTCCAATGACCGAAAAATATAAAATATTAAAAATGTACTTTATTTTCTCCTAATTTTAAAGATACAAAAATGATATAAATCAAATTAATTACAAAGATTAAAAAAAATAACATTGAAATGTCATTCACAATATATAATCACAATATACGTTTTTAGAAATATTAACGTATTCGATATTTTAATAGATTATTTAAACATAATTAATTTTATCTAGTATAATTATCTAATATAATGATAAAAAACCATATGTTATTTTATTTATTAATAATTTTGTCTAAACGCCCAACAAAAAAAAATGATATCGATCAAGTTCAAATTAAATAAATTAAAAAAAAACATGCTGTAAACATTCAAATAGCAACCATTAATAATAAAATTACTGTAAGAAAAATCATTGAAACTAAATAAACGATAATAGTGATGTTTAGGAACGAATAGAAAGTTTCATAGAAAACTACAACATACAATGACAACAATAGATACTACTCTTATGTCTTTGTATTGAAGCATTACGTTTCACAACAATATATTTATAATTGTAGATAAACATATTCAGGACAATATAAATATGTATAAGACAAAAAAAGTACTATAAGGAACAATACATATAAAAATATCTTGGAGGTATTTAGTTTTTTAACAACAAAGATGATAGTTTTAAATTTATCAATATTCAAGAAACAGTTTAAGGCTGTTATTAATTGTAAAAAATGATATTTGCAAAAATTTACACAATTTTTGAAATATAAATTGTTTACTTTAAAAAAACACACAATATACTAAACCAATTAGAGTAAAAAATTCAATTTCAATTCTTGTATTTGAAAAAATATAAAACATTAACATCTAATACAATATAACAGTAATACCTATTTACACTCATTAATTTCCAAAAAGTAACTGCTTTCTTACCATCATCCTATTTACAAAAATCTTAAACTCATAAACGTCAATAATTTGTTTTCAATCGGTTAGATATATTTGACAATTGTAAACAGTGACTTAATAATTGAATTTGTTGTATATATGTATGTGCACGACTACTTAAATATGTCTATAAATATTTTTTCAAAAATCAATACATTATACAATTACAGGAATTTTATAAATATTTTACTACAGTACTTAAATATTGCCATACGTATTATCACAGAAAATCTAAATAAATTAGCAAATTTATGATATCTGATTTACACTCAAGATTGAGTTATATAAATTTATTTTTCATGATGTTTAGTTTAGTTCCGAAAAATTTAATTAACACTTAGTTTTATTTATTTTTTCATTTAATATTTTTCTCCGCCATCTTAAATTGTGAATAAAAGTCAAGTAACAACACTAAAAATCTAAACAAAAAAAAGATGATGCCGACTAATAATCACTGACCAAATAAACTTATGTCCAAAATTACAAAATTTATAAAAAATAAAGTACATGTAGTCTTTTAGTTACACAACAACTTAACCACACCGTTGTACTAACAGTAACTATTCTATAGTAATCGATTTAATAAAATACGTGTATTCAGTTAATCATACTCATAAATAATATTTGGAAATTGTATCAAATATATTAATTATTTAGAAAGCTAATATATTCTTCCTGAATAATTATGAAATCATATAAAATACACATGTTTATTTCTTTTATTCTATAATAGTTGCATATGTTCGTCATTAACAACCTTGAAACATATATAAAATTTACTTTCAATTATTCTAGTCAACCAAAGCTAGTGACGATTTTTTCATTAAAATATTCATTTTAAAATATGTAACATCCTTAGTAAACACATTAAAAATTCTGCCTAGTCATACACTATCAGGGGAATTAACTAAATGTAAAACGAATATAACCAAATATAACGACTGTAAATTGACAAGCATTACTCATGATCGAAGTATAACAACGTGCTTATGAATTCTTCAAAGACATGCATAGAATATATGGAAAAGTATGTGTGCAGGATATGATTTATTATGACCTAGTAAAAATCAATTAATTGTTATTTACTAAACGTATGCTAACAATAATAACAAAATATCAATTAAGACTATAAATATATATTATCTAAAAATATTCAAACCAATTTTAAAAAATTGTAAACAAGTACAAATAAAATTCAACTTAATGTTAAAAATTAAATAATTATCTATTTTGTAACAAGGAAATAATGGAAACAAATTGAAGTGTATAATCGGTTGTACATATAATCGTGAAAAATTTAACTGTATATAGAATTGGTTTTGAATATCATAACATTAGATATTGCTATGTCGATCATCCACAAATATTTTATGTATTAGCAGGAGGAAAACATTTTGTTAAAGTTTTATTACGATTTTCACTAATAATAAAACATCCTGTTTATCTCAATATTTAAAACTCTTTTCACGATTTTATAAATGATACTATAAATATTAATCACGATATAACTATAACCAAATAGAAATGTATAACGATGTTCTTAAAAAGTAACCACTTACTAAGCTAACTAAAAAAATATGATAATGACGATTTACTTAGATTAATAAGTCGTTACAATTTACACAACAGTTACAGACTGTTCAAATCAAGTATTTCAAGTAAATAAGTAGAATTCTAATTAAAATTAAAGAAATGCCCTACTAACTATTCATACACTGACGCACATAAGTTATGGCACACATGGGTAGCATAATAAGCATTCAAATATATTGATATAATTGAATGAAGTCGTAAAATTAAAAAAAATATTTAATTTAACGACTTTATTGAATTTTATCAATAAATTACTTGTTACCCATGTGTGCCATGACTTATGAGCGTCAGTGTATGTATGTATGTATGATGTGTGTGTGTGTGTGTATACATATATATATATATATATATATATATATATATATATATATATATATATATATATATATATTGCAAACAACTCGTAATCTTAATTAGAATGTCAAGTTACTGACAACGTATCATAAGTTTGAATTCAAGGTTACTGTATTTGTCATCCTTTATTACGAATGTTACTTTCTCCATCATCCATGCAACTTCCATTTTTTAACAGTATTATAAAATAATTCTATTATAAAATATATAAACAATATGACGAATGTCGATTCCGAAAAAAATAAAATACAAATTTATAACAATTTAAATATCTTCAAAAATAAGAGATTATCAAAATCATTTCTTGTATTAATCTACAATCTATAAACATAATTGCATACGTACAGACACAATATTATATTTATATATATATATATATATATATACATATACATATGTATAATACATTATTTAAACTGTGATGATTAAAACGAATGAATAAAAAATATATAATCAAAATGAACAATTATCTACATTAGAAAAAAAGTTTGAAATATAATACCAAATAAAAATAAAACAAGCGTTGCGTGTCGGTGAAAGTTGTAAATTAATACATTAAAAAGGCTAGTATTGGCTAAGTTTGAAATTGGCTGTGTAAAAACAAGAGTGTATTTCACTTTCATACTATTGGATGATAAATTAATTCAATTTTGTATAAGTGAAAGTTTGTTTAAAAATTGCGTAAGATACCCAGAAGTTAGAAAAGGAATTATTTATATAAATACATACATACATACATACATACATACATACATACATACATACATACATACATACATACATATATATATATATATATATATATATAAACATAATTGTATCTTAAAATATACACATATGTATGAATAACTATATATTCACCAGTTTTTAGTGATGAGAATAATACATGAATAATTTACTAAATTTAAAAATAAAGAAAGTATTTCATTGATTACTTAATAACTTACAATTCTCATAAAAGTATCATCATAAAAGCTTTTAAAAATTATCATCGAAAAGAAATTTATTTTTAACATATTTTTACGCACATATCTTTGTTGATTTCACGGCTACTATATTAAAAAAAAAATGATGACAAATCAACCAATGATATTTTTTCATTTTTGACAATTTTATAGCTAATATTTAATATTTTCCTCTTTAACAATCTACTTTAAAATACAACACAGCAAATAATTCAAAATATTTGAATATGGTTAACAAGTTTATAATATATGTATGATGAAAAAAATGTATATGAAGACAAATATCAAATTTCAAGACAAATACTGATATCTATTCAGCAAGAAACATATAACAGCTAGTTGGATAATTACCTAACTTTTAACAGATATGTTACAATTGTGGCAGATATATGCCAAAAACTCTTTTGTATACAAATTACCCTACAAACATTTGTCAGATTTATATGATAATTTCACTGAAATATAATAATATATTCGAATAAATAGTCATAGAATTTAACTTTGAATTGTATAATTTTTTTTAACAAACACCTAAATAGAAAATAATGAAACAACAAAATTAACAATGTTTTTAACAATATGTGTTATAAGCAATACAAAATTTCTAAACACAAACCCTATCTTAAATGCAACAATTCTTGAGAAAAGAATATACCTAGTCACTACTTCCACAATCAACATTACATTATGATTTTTTCAACTATTCATACACTGAACAATAGTATAGTACTACAAAATCGAATAAAAAAAAATATTTAAATTTAAGAATTTTGTAAACATTAAACAAACAATTGTAGAAATGCTTTCAATACGTAATATATTACTGGCTAAATTTTTTATGATTATTCGTCATATTAAGAAAATATGAGAAACTAATTACATATAACTATATCTAACAACTTCGTATTTTCTTTCGTTTTTATTACTTCCTTTATAATAAATTTAGTATTATGGCATTCAATGTAATTTTCACTTTTCTAAATTACCTTTTGTTTCGATAATCACAATTGTTTAATTAATCTTAATATAAAATAATACAGTCAAAGAATGTGGCAATATATAAAAGAATATTTTGAGAAATATGTGTAGAACATCCTTTATTTTTAAGATATATATATATCTTAACAGTAAAAAAAAATATTTATAGATGAAATAAACCGGAAAATAAAAATAGGATAGTGTCAAATCAGAAGAAATTCTCATATTATTAAATCAAATATTCGTCTATATTTTAAAAAAAGTTTTTGATCAATACATCCATAACTGTTTTCATTAACGGTACTGAAACCTGGATCGTAAGTGCCAAAATAATTCAAAGACTCCAAACAACACAAAGCATGGAAAGAGGCATGTTAAGAATGACACGTCGAGATAGAAAATACCGAGTGGATCAAAAAGAAAACAAAAGTTGGCGATGTTATGACAAAAAATGAATATATATACAATCGATAATATTTAAAACGTTCTTGTTTCTTGTAAAAATGAATATATTTTAATTTTGTGGACGCTACCATGAGAAATTTTCCCAGAAATTAGACTTAGCTGCCTTCTAAAGAACTGAATATTTTGAAATGTCGAGTATTAGCTGATATAAACAAAATCTTCGAGGAAACAACACAAAGAAACTTTCCATAATACAAAAACGAGAAATCTAGAAGATGAACAAATGTTGTGTTATCTTCTTATTGCACAATCATTGTCAAGAGCAAATTTACACACAACAGAAACCGGTAGCAAACTCAATATATGTACGAGAAAACATGATCGAGTCATCAGTGCATAGACACCACGACATTTATTCGTTATGCTCTGTTCGGCCTCATCACACACAACGTATAACTGTAGTCTACCTTCAAATGCTGTTCGCAACAAATGCTGACTTTTAAAACGGGATCGAGAACTCTCGTTGTAATCGACATCAGTTACTAAATCATATTAGCAGTACTGACAACTGAAATAAATGTAATAAAGAAATAAAATAACCTAATTTTATGACAAATCACTTATAATAACACACATGGCTTGTTCTTTTGTTTTTCATTAAATCACGTTAGGCACAGTTCCACATATGATTTCATATGCATACATATGAATGATTACAGGCATAGAAATTTGTACTGAATTCATTTGATCACTGTTTGCTTGAATGCAATCCAATCTATTTAAAATACATTTGTATAATTCAATCAGTTTGTATATTTTTCATTTATTTAATGGCTTTACTATTTGTAAACGTAAAATAATTTTTGTAGTAATTTACATCAATATTTTATACACTTTAATATAATTATGTATTTTTTAACAAACGGTATCAATTTCACATATTAATTATCAAACATATTTTACAAAATAATTTTCCATTTCAAAGATCGAAAATTATTATGATTAAAAAGCTATATAACCGCACACTCTACAGGGATGAAATGCATAATATTTAAATTTTGTATGTACTATCAACACTATATAATATTACCATGCAATAATAAAGCGAATTCTTTAAATAACTAATAATATACGATAGCCAAATTGAGATTGAACATTTAGACACACATTTACATATTACATCCTTCAGTCATATTTGGACCACCTAACCTATATAAATAAAATTATTATTTATAATAAAATTTAACAAGAAAACTTTACATTGTGCTTGATAACTGATTAAAACGTATTAAAGTAAAAAAAATGTTCATAATTTTTATATGCATTTATACAATATAAAATAACAAAATAGTTAAATTCTAATATATATATATATATATATATATATATATATATATATATATATATATATATATATATATATATATATTTCTTCTTACATATATTATTTTATTATGCACCTTTTTCAAATTTGTAGCAAATACTGAACATAAATATATCACTGTTACCTAAATTTAAATAAATGATAATACTATACAAAACTTGATTATAAGTTTCGTTTTTTTATTTAAAAAAAAAACAATATACACCAAATATTTTACCACTAATATTACACAAAAAAGCTGTTCACCATTTCTTGTTAGAACCGGTATACACACAAACATAATAATACAAATATATTATGTATAAATACATACATACATACATACATACATATATATATATATATATATATATATATATATATAATTTTTGTTTGTATACATACACATACGTGTTTTGTAAGTCACGATCTACATTTAAATACAAAGGCCAACGTGTTTTTTACTTTATATTTTCGTAACGAAGGTTTTCACGTCATGAAAATATCCATTCAATTAACATTTACAATTTCACTTCAAACCTGGAAAACCGATATTATGCATTTATGAAAAATCAGTTTGCTAAAAGTGTATGTGACTTTTCGTAAAATTATTTAGTATAGAATATATATATATATATATATATATATATATATATATAATATCCAGTAGTGTAATGGTTAACATCAATGACAGTTATGCGGAAGAAATGCGTTCGATCCCTGATCAAAGATGTAAAAGACGGCTTTTTAACCGAGATAAATGCACCATATCTAAGGGAGTAAACTCTGAATAATAAATCCTCACCAATCCATTTGGTAAGTATAAACCAAGAAGTATTAATGAATGGTAATAACGCATTCATTGAAGCTTTTGCCTAGTAATGGATTGATATAAACCACATGCACACACTCACACACATATATATATATATATATATATATATATATATATATATATATATATATATATATATATATATATATATATATAATATTTAAATAACTATTAAATTATAGACTATATATAATAGTTTAAACATAGAAGATTAACTTGATGCTATTTTATCAAAATTACCTCAAATTTATACATTATATGAATTAATATATAAATTTATATTTATTCTCAATTATAAAAACAGATCATTATAAATAAATTTATATTAAAAATAATTATCAGCAACATTTTTTTCTAATTACCAATTTACACATATCTATAAGTTTCATCGAATAAACACAAAGAAAATCATTTATAATTTTTTTAAATGACATTTGTATATATAAAACTGTATTTAACAAAAATTAAGAATGTACAAATATCTTGCTTCTATGGACTTATATAAATTCAAATCACATAAGTTTTCAATTTCATTTTTTTGCAAATGATAAATTTTGTAAAGAACCTACCTATACAGACATTTTCTTCCAAGTATGAAACTTTTTTATGTACAGTAAAATTATGATATAAAAGTGCATATACTTTTGAAATATTTATAATTTTCATTCGTTATATGCTGACATTGAAAAATATTTGTGTTCCGGTCTATTTAATTTATTCGTCAATTCTTTTATTAGTGTTTTACTTTTTACGACACTTTTAACAGGAAAAGTACTATGAATCGTTTAGAGAATAAGAACTCAATATTTGTTATCATCATTTAGTAATTGCCATTAATATATCAGGTAATATTTACTATAAAACAGAATTTTTGAAAAAATAACTCAAACAAAGTAGTTAATATTCAAAAAATTATATCGTATTTTCCCTGTACCTGGTTTTCCTTGATTGCCAAGTTTTGCAATCCACCTTAAGAAACGACGTGCTGCAGTTGTACTAGTAGGTCTGCATCCTGTCGATGTTGTGGACGATGCTGAAGAATTATTATTTCTAGTGGACGTTGAAGACGTCGTTATAGACGACGAAGTCGACGATTGCAATGATGTTTTTTCGAAAAACACAATGGTACGACCAGCAACGGGCGGCGTTGCCAGCGCCCCGCCGCAACGACTATACGGAGACATGAAACGTGAACACACCGACCGTGCGGTAAAACACGCACCAACAATGAACAAAAGTACACACAATCTTATTTGCACGTAAAACTGTAAACGAGAATTTTCCACATATGCCAATATTAATACATAATGGGAAAAAACAATCCGATCTATATCACCGATGTAGCTAATTGAACTAAATTTTCCTCGATTAAAAAAATATTATCTTATGATAACATAAAAACACAATTTTTTGTTATCGTTATCAATGTTAAAAAGTAAGACAATACTTATATACAAACATCTATTATCAATATGAGCATGACTATATTATCCACACATATGTATGTATTAATAGCAGAAGAATTTGTAATCTTTATAAAATCATTAAATAAAATACATGTTTATTAATAGCACACTGGATTTGAAATATACACACATATCAATATGTTTACATGTACATAAATTCACACACACACATAGATATATATAAATTATATATTAAGTAGATGAAAAATCACCATCAATATTAATCAAATTCATATAGAATAATAATTAACACAAGCTTGAAAACCACATAAAAATCATAATTTACACCACATGTGTATCCAAAATCCTATGTTTAATCACATTTTTTTAGATATTTTTATTATTGGATTTTTAAAAATGCTGTATTGTATATACTTAGTATATTAACTGCATTTCTAACAAACAACAAACATTTCATTAATTTCCAAATAGAGAAAAATAATCGAAGTGTTGTTTAACAAACATATTGAACGCGTGCATCACAGAATAAAGCACATGCAAGACTGTCAGGCAATTCACCGCAGTGTTCTTCGCGTGAGTGTGTTTGCAAACATACACATATAAACGCTCGCACCGCAATGTAACTCTGAACTACCGCTAACCAAGTGAATGACGACAGTCACTCTGCTGCAGCGGTGTGCCAAATTCGCCACGCTAATAGTAAACGTATAAAACGCTATAGTATTATCAAACTATCCCATCACCAAGTATAAAGCTATAGAATAAATGGATGAGGTGATATCTCAAGGTCAGAATGGGGAAATAAAAAAATGAAAGGTAACTCAATAGATCATATATTTTATTTGATATTAAATATTTACAGCATTACAACTATTACAAAAAACCTAAATCATACAAACACGAAAATAAAATTAGATGAATAGAAGAAATAATTCAATTACTTATACCAAAAAACCACAAAATATAAACCAAGAACGATAGTCATATATAGAGAAATGAACTAAGAGATGAAAATTCTTTACATATAAAAAATAATAAGAGAAACAAACTACACATTCTGAAAAGTCTAAACATTAATAATTTAAACACATATGAACTAGTATATAATATAAATATTACTAAAAATAACTACAAAATTAACTATTAATTAAATAATGCAAATTGTATAAATTCAAAATTAAAATAAATCATATTATATACTTTAAAATATTATGATTTTTCAAATGAATTTAGATTCCATAATCGCTAACAATAATTCAACCAATTATGAATGTTAAATGCTTAAACTGAAGTACTTAAATTCCAATGTTAATAAAAACTACTATCGTCTTGAACTTTTTTAATTCAATTTTTAATAACGGGAATAAATGAAAAGGAATCATCGGGATATTTTTTAAAATTTTATGTACGATACATCGAAAGTAACTCAAAATTGAAACGTTACTCTAATACGAATGAATCATTCATCTCAATATCACACGATTTTAAAAAAGTGTGCAATTATTACTTAATATATATTTTAGTCGCTGATGCTCATTTCGATTGAAATGATTTTAAAATAATATATCACTACAAAATTACTAAACAAAAACTACTCGACGTACACTATTTCAGTTCAAACTTCCAGGACCTACATTTTTGAGCTAAATATACAACATCATCACATTATTTCGCCTCGTATCGTAAAATATAATAACTGAAAATAGAATTTGTCACATATTAACTTTCTCAAATGTGAGTAAATGTGTATTGTCTTCTTATTTATTTAATATATAGGGTCATCCAAATGTGATGCCTAGACTTGTGTTTTATTAAAAGAAACATGTGTATATGGTGGTGTATAGGGAAACATGTGTATAGTTTCTTTTTAATATATATATACATATATACATACATACATATATATATATATATATATATATATAAAATCCACCGGTACTGTAATGGTTAATATCACCGCCCACCACGTAGGAGAAGTGCATTCGATTTCCAGTCGGAGATATGAGAAGACAGAGTTCTAGCCGGGGTGAAGGCAACCCGCCTAATAAAGTAAATCCTGAATAAAAAAGCTTCACCAACCCTAGTCTGTAATATGACTCAATACCAGTGAATGATAACATTCACGTAAACTGATATGGTAATATATATATATATATATATATATATATATATATATATATATATATATATATAAATAATAATTTTCACAGAAAAAATAATTAAAAATTATATGTCCATTTATTTATTAATAATATATTGTTTTAATAAATGCAATTATATTTGTTTAAAAATTATCTGCTGATAATCAATTTACAATTATTTGATTACTAAATTGAAATAAAAATTAATATTTTATTGAAACGAAAGTATATCATTTTAAACATTCATTTAAATATTTCACAAGTTCTTCAGTCTTAATTTTACAAAATATTTTTTTCATTGAAACGCATCTCTTCAAAAGTTTAATTAAATAAAGACCAAAATTCTTTACGAACGCAAAGTAAAATGTTTTCTTTCGAGGGCAATTTTAACTTTAAAAAATACCTTATCTTCTAGGATATTATAATACTAAAATTTTAAGCAGTTTTTCGTGAAAACCATTCGATTAATCGGACGAAATACTAAGTAACCAATTTACTTATACAGATACATTATACCTTTTAGACTTTGATGATCAACTACAGGAAAAATGAATTTTCCCAAGATTTTAAATCAAAACAGTCAATTTCTCTCTTTTATACATATTTCCATTATATTTTTATACTTTTATTAAACAGTTTCACTGGTCTTTTCAAAACACTTTTTACACTTCTTTACTTCTGATCAATAATTTTAATTCGTTTTTTTATTACAACAAACCTCATCTACTTTAACATATTAATTACATCAATGCCTATTTATAGTAATTATTCGCACAACAAATTAATAACTTTCGTATGTATATGTGTGTATATAAATATATAAGTAAATTTAAACAGATCAATCAAAAATCCATTTAAAACCTTACAGAATAACCAAATCGAATCAAGTTATTTTTACATTTATATGTAATATTAAATTCAAAATAAATACTAATTTACAATAAATGAGATACACCTAGGTATTTTTCTGAAAAAGTCTTATTTCAAAAATAGAGATATTTCAAATTAAGACATATTAGTAACTGTCATACAATTTTTACCATTCTGGATTTTACATCTTCAATTTTGGAGTTAATTCTATTTTATAGCAACAAGATTTCTCATTTTTGACATATATCTCTTTTTTATCAAGATGACACCTTTTTGTCAACAAATCCACAGTTAGAGAAATAAAAAAATAAAATATCAAGAAACCAATAGTGTTACCTTAACTAATGTTCTATTAAAAATGTATAATTTATTTCAACAGTATTAATTTATTTTAATATAAGTTATAATTTAAAATGTAATTACTTTTTAAATACATATTTTTTCAATATCATACATACGTATATTTTATTTATTGTAACTGTTATATATATATATATATATATATATATATATATATATATATATATATATATATATATACTTTTTTATTCAAAAACCTTAAATAATTAATACCAGTGAGTATAGTATTTTTAATTTAAAAAAAGTATCACAAATTAATACAAAAAATAACAGCACAAATAATACCTCACAATTTTCTTCGTGCAAAAAAATATGTCTAGAGTATATTCTTGACTTATATAAAAGAATAATTCACAAAACCTGAATAAATTATACATTAATGCAAATCCATCATTTCAAAAAGCACTGTCGATGTATAATTTTAAAATAATTTTAAATCTTTTTACGTTAAATAACAAAAAATATTTCTTAGCAGTTAACTATAATACATTATTTTTTTTATAAACCATTTAGAAAATTATCATTAATCCATTTATACCTTATGCAAAATTCAATCATTTTACACATTCCAAATTAAAAATACTACAATGTTATATAAGTATATACATATCGTATATAAAACATTGTGGTATTTTTTTAATTTGAAAATGACAGGTGCTTAACATAGTAAACATTTTTCTCTTATAGTTTAAAATATACATATGTCATTTTTAGCTTATGAAATGCAAAATCTACTTTTCGAAAATCCAAACAATAGTATTAAAATAAAAAAAAATGAAAATTATCAATAATTCACTGGTTATTATTTATTTAGTGAAGCAGGTAAAAAATGAAAAAATAGAAATAATAATGAATTAAAAAATTCAATACTGAATGTTTATTTTATAAGTATGTATGTATAATGCAAAGTACATAATTTTGTCAGAAATAAAATAAAATGTTTTTTTAAATATCTACTTAATATAATACATACATACAAAAATATTCAAATTAGTATGACATTTGACTTTGGATATTTTAATTTATATAAAAATTTAAAACTGAATATATTAAAAATACAATAGTAATACATATATATACACACACATACTTGCACACATACACAACGTATACACATATGTATATAATCTCAACAATAGTAAATCTAACCTCAAATATTAAAATATATTAATTATATTTAACATGGTTTTTCAAATTCGACTTTAACTTTTTTATTAGTCAAATTGTAGAATAATTAATTGAATTTTAAATATTTTTTCTGAAAATAATAATAATAAACTTTGTTGTCAAACTTACCTTTTGTGGACTCTGTCAACAATTTTATTCATATGTTCATATTTCACAAATAATTGCACAATATCACTAAAACAAGACTTTGCTAGTGATTTTTATAAAATGATTTTACACCGATTAATACAACTAATTTTATCATCACATACATTCCAGATATCACAAAAAATTACAATGAATTGTGGTAGGTGAATGAACAGTGCATTTGTGTTAAAAATGCTCTTAATAAAATGGTACTGTTAATAACGAAAATCAAGTGAATTTTTACATAAAGTATAAATATCAATAACACTTTTTTTATAATTTTGTAGGAAATTTACAGTATATAACATAAAAAGTAATAAATTGCACATTTAGTTAAACGATTATAATATGAACCAGCGACACTAACGGCAACAAACAGTATTTGTCTGTTAAAAAGTTTACAGAGTGAGCTACTGCATTGACAACATTCTGTGTTTTTACCTACTAAGCACAAAACATGAAGTTTAGTCGATAAAACTGGTCTGTATGCCAACATAGGAGAATAGCTAACCCTATATTGTATTATTAAATTCTGTCAAGTGTCATACGTTGTTTTTGCGAATGTAGTGAAAGTTGATGTCTTCGCTTATAATATATTTTTGAAAAAATATGTTATAAATTCCTTATGCTGATATTCAAGTGGAATCAAATGTTGCATTCGTCAATATCTGTTCATAATTTATGGTTTTTGCTACTTAACTATCGTTCATATTTTTGATAACGTGTCCTTCAATATGTGTTTTTATCTATATTCCTGATACATATTTTATATGTATGTTTTTATTTATTCGTTTATTAAAAAAGAACTTTAATGGGGTCAAGAGAATTGTCTTCAAAAATGTTGTTTCTTGAAACAACTTTAATTTTTTTACTGCTCTTTCAATGTTTAACATGCATTAAGTCAAATATGATGAGTAAAGAAGAACGTGAAGATCTCAAGTAAGTATTCCAAAATGATATTGGCATAAGAAGTAAAGTGCATATGTGTATGATTTTATATAAATATTAATGATATTCATATTTGTATTTAAGTGTTTTATTTTAATGTTTATATAGGTATACATTTTTTTTTAAGAAAAAAGAAATTAAAATCATTATTTACTTAACTTTCATATATCGTTATTTACTTTTCTTTTAAATAAATAATTAAGCTTATAAATATACATAAAATAAAATAAACAATTTATAAATAAATTTAAATTTCCAATAGAGAGGAAGCACGTGACATGTTTTATCATGCGTACCGTGCTTATATGGAGAATGCATATCCAGCTGATGAACTAATGCCTTTAAGTTGCACTGGTCGCTATAGAGGATTAGCTCCAAACCGGGGTGATATGGATGACATATTAGGAAAGTAAGTTATAGAATTTAATATAAAATTTTGAAATTAATCTCATAAATATATGTTTTTATTTAGTTTTTCACTAACACTTATTGATACATTGGATACATTAGTAATATTAGGAGATTTAGAAGAATTTGAACATGCAGTAAGCCTTATTATTAAAGATGTTTCTTTTGAAAATGATATTATCGTATCAGTTTTTGAAACAAACATTCGTGTTCTTGGGTGAGTATAGTTCTTATTCATTAAATTATATTACGTGAATTTAACACAGTCGTTTTTAGTGGTCTTCTTTCGGGACATATCTTGGCTGAATATTTACAACAGAGGGCTGGAATTCTTCAGTGGTATCGAGGTGAATTGCTCAACATGGCTAAAGATATAGGCTATCGTTTATTACCAGCATTCAATACAACAACTGGCATACCACATGCACGGGTAATATTATTTTTGAATTAAAATACTAATTTTTTTAAAAATATGATTGTTATTAAATTATAATTGATACTACCAAAATGTTTTTTTTTCACTGTATCAGATTTGTTTATAATATATAAAAAGGTTTTATGATTTTTGACTATGTTCAATTATTATTTTCAGGTAAATCTTAAATATGGAATGAAGAGTGAACGTTTAGAAATGTCTAGAGAAACATGTACAGCATGTGCAGGTACGATGATTTTAGAAATGGCTGCATTGTCTCGTTTGACAGGAGAGCCTATTTTTGAAGAAAAAGCTCACCGTGCAATGGATGAACTATGGAAAATGAGGCATCGAAGTTCAGATCTTATGGGAACAATTCTCAATGTACATTCTGGTGATTGGATAAGAAGAGATTCAGGTGTTGGTGCTGGAATTGATTCATATTATGAGTATTGTTTAAAAGCATATATTTTATTAGGAGATGAACGATATTTAAATCGGTTTAATAGGCATTACACAGCTGTCATGAAATATATTAGTCAAGGACCAATGCTTTTAGATGTTCATATGCATAGACCTCACACTAATTCACGGAACTTTATGGATGCACTTCTTGCATTTTGGCCTGGTTTACAAGTATTGAAAGGAGATATTAAACCAGCTGTAGAAACTCATGAAATGTTATATCAAGTTATGCAAAGACATAATTTCATTCCAGAAGCTTTTACAACAGATTTTCAAGTTCATTGGGGTCAACATCCTCTAAGACCTGAATTTTTGGAATCAACATATTTTTTGCATCGTGCTACAAACGATCCTTACTATCTAGAAGTTGGCCGTAATGTTTTAAAAAGTCTTCAAAAATATGCTCGGGTGTCTTGTGGATATGCTGCGGTTAATGATGTAAGAACTGGTAAACATGAAGATCGTATGGATTCATTTGTACTTGCTGAAACGTTTAAGTATTTGTTTCTTCTTTTTTCTGATGAAAGAGACCTTATACTTGATCTCAATGAATTTCTTTTTACGACAGAAGCACATTTACTACCTCTCTCATTAGGAGCACACACAAATCATTCACTTATATCAACATTAGATCAGACAAATGATTTAGAACTCGATGATACAGAATTTTCACGGACATGTCCAAATACATTTCACCTTTTTCCTGAATCAGTTCGTAGACCACTTCGTAATATGGTTGATGGGGTGTGCCCACGTAGGCCCACAAAAAGGAGACTCACAGCTGTTGAATTTCAAGTGTCAGATCCTCAACACATGAGTATTATTAAAAATATGGGAATTAATATTTTAGCACTTAGTGATGGAAGAATACAACTTCTTCACACATTTTCAACTGTAAGTAGATTAATCATTAATATTTTTTCTTTTATTCAAAAATTAGTATCATTTTGTATAAAATATGTATTAGTATTTAATATTCTTTTATTTTAATGGATTTTTTATTATATTTATATAATTTTGTATATTTTCAGGCACGCTCACAAAGTGATGCAGAAGAAGGATTAATGTTTATGCAGGAAATGGTAGAATTATCTCGAGCTCAAGCCAGCCAACCAGAAGCACAGCCACAAGGAATTATGTTTTCACATAATGGAAAAACTATAATTTTAAGTGCTGGTCCAAGTCACTTTGGATCAGAACTCAGAGGAAATGATTTTATTACAGGTCATGTATCTTTTACTGTACCCTTTCAGGCCTGTAAAGATATTGATAAAGCACAAGCAAAAGAAATGAAAGGTAAAATTGTTATTGTCTCAAGAGGTGATTGTATGTTTATTGAAAAAGCGCGACGTATACAAAAAGCAGGTGCTATTGCGGGTATCATCATAGATAACACATTAGGTTCATCCGCAGCAACATCGCCTATGTTTGCCATGTCTGGTGATGGTCATGATGATGTCAAAATTCCAGTAGTGTTTCTTTTTTATGATGATTCAAAAAAATTGAAAGCAGCTATAGAGGATTCATCTTCCTATTTAAAGGTGATCATAGGTGAACTAAGTTCATTAAAATCAAAATATCAATCCGAGCCACAAAAAGTGAAATCAATTTTAAATAAAGTGCTCCAGTCTGAAAAACTGCCAACTGCATTCGAGTATAATGTTATAGAAATCGGTGGGTTTACAGCGATAATAAAAGAAAATGTAGTGACTATCACATACAAAAGTTTTGGTTATATATATAAGTCAAAAAGTAATAATGTTATCGATCATCCTAAATGGAAGAAGTTCCGAAATAAAATTCTAAGTGAAATATTATCAAATGAAAAAACTTGCATGATAGCTAGTAATATTATTAGATATTTTTATTGGTTCAGTAAAACAACTGTATTAGATAGATTTAATGCAGATATTGTTGATCAAGTACGTTGGTTATTAACTCAACTGCAAGATGAACTCAATAGAAAGTTAATGAAAAAGGTACATAAAGTAAAAGTCGATGAATTGTTATCTTTACAGAATTGGCGTACAATTATAAATAATAATGTAGACTCAATAGAATTTGATTCTATATTAGGGAGATTACAAAACAAAATTGGTGAGTTGTTTAGTGATGCTTCTGTGGTGAAAGAATTAAAAGAACTTAAACAAAAGGATGTTGAAAATAGTGATAAACGGACCGGTGATGTGACTGTTGATAAAACAAATGATGATATCATAACCACTAAAATACAAATTAAAGATGAATTGTGATTTTTATAAAAAAAAAATATTCTTCTGTACATAAGAGATGTTATTATGTTCAAATATTTGTCTAAATATATTTTCATAATTATGTTGTTTTTAAGTTAAAATTTAATTTATTTTAATTCCAATTTTAAATATTAAAAATAGTTTCTCAATAATCTGAGCAATTGTTTATTACAAATAAAAATTTTGCAGGTAAGTTTATAATTTACAATTTAAACATGTTTTGCATTTATACATACCCACCAATAAACTATGTGTATGTGTGTGTGTACACATATAGAATTAAATAAATCTATTGAAATACTTATTTGCCAAGAAAACATTAATTTTTAACAACTTAGGAAAAAATCTTTAATATATTTTCTGTTAAAAAAAAATATTAAATTAAATTGTAAAAATGAAATGTTTGCATATTTGTTACTTAATTTATACTTATATTTCTCTGCATGTACAAATGTATATTAGATATATACACATCGTGCAAACATTAAAAATATTATTTTAAAATATTTTTTTTATATTATCAGAGGGTTCCGCCCCCTACTTGCTTTTACTTATCAACCTCCAAACTAACAATATACAGAGCACAATACATTTATCTCATAAAATTTTTACTTTGGTAATCTCTGGAAAATTTGGAAACAAGATTTTTACATCATGCCAGAGCACCATTTTTATTTAAATAAAATATTAATATCAAAAGAAACAAATAAATATTTTTTTAAAAAATATGTTTTCTAGGACATAATAGACACTATACAAAATAAAAAAATACTAGTTATATATAAATAATATAAATTTAGTCTCATCAGATAAATATCCACTCATTTGCAAAATTAATTATGAATCCTATTTCACATTGTGTGGAAAATATTATTTAGGTTGATATTAAAAATTAAAATATTTATAAAAAGAATGTATCATTTATTTTAAAATATTGATTAGTACCTACACAAAAATACATCCATTTGTATCATTTGCGACACAATTGCATTGTTTAGTTGCATATTCAATAAAACTAAAAATACTCAGAAAATTATACATTTTGTTTATGTAATGTCCACATTATATCAATATTTTATTTATGATTATAAAAATATGTAGGTATAAATAGATAATGAACACAAATGTCAATTTTGACTCCACATAAAACAATACTTATTTATCTTAAATAAACTAATACTCAAAATATGAGTAATTTTATATAGAATTAGAACTGTTAATAAAAAACTATAACATTGCAAAATTTACATATATATTAAAACTACATAATACATTTTTCATTACTTTTAATAATATAAAATATACATTTATGTCTGAAATTAAAATTTTATTGAGGTACATTTCACTGTAAATTAATTTTTCAAATTTCAAACTTTACTGTATACAAAATTTTAATTATAATTACTTTTAATGCAGTCATTTGCATGTACAATAGTGTTGTCAAAAAAATCATTTTAAAAATTGCATTGTATTGAATAATTTTCCAAACTCTATAAAAACAATCATTTTATTATTAATAATTCAATAGTGTGTTTCATCTGTCCAACATACTTGAAAAAATCTAAAAAACTAAATGATTAACATTATGCAAATGCTAGATAAGTAATGAATAAAATTTTATAAAAAGTTTTATATCATGTATGCATGTGATTCTATATATGTATGTATATTTGTTCACATATAGTTACAATAGTAATACCAATATAATACTTTATATACAATATTAGTTTAATAAATAATTATAAAGCTATAAATTTAACAAAAAAAAAGTTCATTGTCTAATTATTATTGTTATATATATATATATATATATATATATATATATATATATATATATATAAAACTACACAAAAACTAACATCACCAATATTGTATATTATTTCAACAAAAGCAATTCAATTTCAATTTATAGAATAATATGTATTCTTCCATACTCTTCAGCATTTATATATGTGTGTGTGTGTCACTTATTAATTTATACTATTTTTTAATTCTGAATTGAGTAATTAATTTATTTCTTTCATACAACAATGTCATTAACTCTAATCATTAAGTTACTTTTCATTACTAATTAATGGTCTCACTATTTTATCAAATAGATTTACGTACAATTTACAAATTTACACATCACAATTTCAATAAACAATTCTCAATAAATAAAATGAGTACCTACATAAGTTTACAAAATACATTAATTATATTTAAATAATTTGTGAACAAATTCTGAGCATTTATTATATTTACTAATATTTTTGTCTTTGCTTTATATTAACATTATGAAAAATTAATATAAAATAAAATTATTAAATAACCAACAATTATAACCAATGTACCAAAAACAAAATACATCTATTATAGATGAACTTATTTATATTTATTTATATTGGCATTAAACCAATGGATTCCATAAAAATCATTTACTGTTATTAACTTGTACCTTTTTGTAATCTAAGAATAAGTTTCTCACATCTGCCAATGCTTTTCCTATATGATTAGCAAAACGTCGACAATCCTACAAAAAATTATAATTATTAAAAAATTACACTATCAATCAGCCATTTATATATATATATATATATATATACACGAGGGTCGTTTGATAAGTGTGGTAAAAAGTAAGAAAAACTAATTTGAAAAATTTAATTAAATTAAACAATAAATAAATTTACCATACTTATCAAATGAACCTCGTGTATATATATATATATATATATATATATATATATATATAGAAGGGGGAGGGAGAAGGGGAGAATAAATAAAACAAGTTTTTATTTTAAAAAAAGAAAAACTTACCGTTTGTGATGAACTCAATTTATTTGAAATATGGAAAAAAACCAAGTCTTCTCCAGCAATAATATATGACACACCATAACCATCATCAGCTACTGGACCAAACCCACCACCAGCTGAAATACAGTTTGGATTCTCTTTTAAATCTAATTTGGTGGTTTGGCCATGAGGAGTTTGTGATGTTGATAATCTCCAAGGTTCACTTAAAACTTCTTGTAAAAATGGAGAATCAACTTCTAAATATTTAGAAACAACATACAAACAAAAGAGATGTCTATCTATTCCTTTGCCACACATAGCATCTTGATAACCTTTCTGGTGCTGATCACAAGCTCTACGTAAAAGTTTAATTTTTTCTTCTGTATTTGAACTAGGATTTTCCATAGCTTTCACCCATTCTGCTGATTCTATAGTACATGGACGAACTGTTTCTGTTCGCCCTTCTCTGAATAATCTGGTCATTGAAGCTTCATAAGTAAGACTGAACTTGTGAGCATCTCTATAATATGCTAATTGCAGTGCCATCTGAATGTATGCATCAGGGCTAACCTTACACTGTTTCATAAATCCTTTTCCATAAGCTGTATGCATAAAAATACGTAAATCAACATCACTTATTAATTTTGCTGTAACATCTAATGATATTTGAATAGCCTTCTGACATTCATCATTGATATCCCATTGTAATTTAATAGGAACTGGAGGTATGAGTTCTGGAGTCCCATTTGTATTTCCATTTTTATCATATCTTCACATAAAAAAATTGAATTAATAATTGTTTTTCAAATCTAACAGTATTTTTTCTAAGAAAATAATTCTAGCAGATTAATAATGCAATATATATATAATTTAACCCTTTTGATACGGCTTTCAAAAATGCAAGTTAAAGTGAGATTTTTAAGTAGTTTAGTTTGAAACTGTCAAGTGAATATCTAATATGGCTATAAGGGCTTAGGCTAGAAGCCCATAGTTGGGCATATAGTTGGACATATGTACCATCTGTATTTTAATGTGGTACACATGTGTACCAGCAGTATTATATGAAATAAAAAAATCAATGAACTCAATTTGAATTTTGGTGGTACATATGTGTACTAGGTCATATTAAAAGGGTTAAAATTGTATCTGCGTCAAATATTTTTGTTTATAAAATATACATTTAAACATACAAAAATATATTTGTACATAAGCATGCAAATAAAAAAATAAAATTATTAAGTGGTACATTTTCATAAAGTTATAACAGAGAAATAATTAGTAATAAATATATACATAGTCTAAATACACACATATAAAGGCAAAGTACACACACATGCACAAAAACAAACATACATGACTCATAATAAATTAAGCAAAATGCATATAATAAGTACAATTAGTTAAAGTCTTAATATTGTGAAAATATTACAATGAAAAATAAATTTTTATATAAATAGTAACTTATAATATTACACATTTTTTTCAGTGTATAAAAATTACTATATAATTAACAACACTATCATATATTTTTTAAACAAATAAGAAAACAATCATTAGCATAAAATAAATACTATCAATCTCATAATAAAAAGCAAAGTACAAAGTACAATATACATATATATATATATATATATATATATATATATATATATATATATATATATATATATATATATATATATATATATATATATATATATATATATATATATATATATATATATATATATATATATATATATATATATATATATATATATATATATATATATATATAAAACATAAAAGTTAAACGACAAAAACTTAATTGTAAAAATTAACCATTAAAAAGCAATGCATAAAAGAGTATGTAGATAGAATAATACAAAAAAAAAGTCCTGTCACATAAGAAACATGAATATAAAAAATATATTTTTAATTAATAACTGAACAATTAAAAACCATAAGTACAAACATAATTTATATGTTAAAAGTATTAACCAGAACTGTGAAATAAAAAAGTAGTATGTAATATGATTTTTTTGAAAAAAAATGTTTTAATATTATAAATATTTAATATTTAACATGTTGTAATACAAAATTTTAAAATTTAAAATAATTCGACAATAAATATAATGAGAAATTACACATTCAGTACAATAATTAGTATGATTTCAAAATCCACCAAAAAATAAATTATGTTAATATCTTGTGAGCAACAACATAAAAATAAAACAAGCACTGAAGAAACTCAGATCATTACCGATTATCAAAGATTTCATCACCCACGACATGTTCCCATACGTGCCCTAAGACAGGAGCATCTGCCCTAAGAACCAGATTATAAACGTGAATAAAATAAAATAAATAAGCAAAGTGCAAACAGTACAGAGCTGTATAAACATAAAATAGATGACCAAACTGAGCAGTGAGAATAAATACTGAAAGCTAGGAAATACAGTTATGAATACAAAAGTCAAAAGAAATACATTTATATCTCTAAGTGAATTTTGCAGCATTTACCGATCTTTTTTATCTTCATCTACTATAACGTATTCCCACATATGAGAAATGACTGCAGCATCAGCCCTACAGAAATAATTTACTTATTAACATTAAAATAATGTAACACTATTCACAAAACCTTTTTATGGTATTATTTTATATTATCAAAAACAATTAAAACTATTTTATATAATCATGTAATCAATACAAAAGAATTATATAATTATTAAAAAAAAATAATACAAGAAAATTATTCACAAATTAAATTATTAAAATCATAATAACAATCAATAAAAAAATAAAATATTTGCATTCAACATAATAGAAAAATTAAGAATATATTTTATTTATATGTATATATGTATGTGTATATATATATATATATATAAATAAATAAAGAAAATCACACTGGAAAATACAAAAATAACTTCATACTCACCATGAATGCTCTGAATTAAAACCAATCTGTAAAAAAAACCTGATTGAACAAAAATTATACAAATATTTTTTAAAATTATGTATTTATATTAATTTACTATCAATTATACTAGAATATCCACATAAATCATGTCAATTATACAATATATATATAATATATACATTATACATACAAATATATATTATACATATATAATATATATTTATGTATAATATGTATTTATAATCATATATATATATATATATATATATATATATTAAAATACACAAAAATTTTCATATTAATATACATAAATAGAAAGAAATATTCTCGCATGTATAAACACAAACTAATTAAATTTATAAAATAAAATATATATTTTTAACTTACACGTCCATTAGAACCAATACATAATGTAAATGATTTATCAAACCATCGATTGTAACCATTTCCATGAAGGAGAATTTTACCAAATGCATCAAGTTTGCTTGGATCATTCTGTAAATATTTAAATAATAGAAATAATATTACATATTTATAAACAATTAATATTTAAGTGGTAAATGTATATAATAACATATATAAGAAAAAAAATATCACACATTTAAACATTTTATTTATATAGTGATACAATATTTGATATATTTTAAAAAAAGTATATGAAAAATGAAAATTATTTTCTTATTTTTTACTAATTACATTTATAATAACTCTCACCTCATTAAATTCATATGGAAAATCATCCAATGTTACTGTAAAAGCTGCTTTTTCAATTATGTCTAATGATTGTTTATTGATTCCTTTAGTAAAAAATTTTTTTCTTGCATTAGCCCAATGCGCTCTCTCTCCACCAGTTAATGATGCTAGTTTGAGTTCTCCTGGGCATGGAGCAGATTTATTATCTAATATTTGTTGTAATTGACTGCAAAAAATTTATAATATATCAGTGCTGTTTCATATACATATATAAATATATATATATATATACATATATAAATATATATATATATATATATATATATAAACATACATAATCAATTTTAAAAATTAAGATACTTATTTACAAAAGTAAAAAACGTTTATATTTAAAACGTGAACACAGAAATATTTTTTTATATATTATTTTTTACAGTAAAATACAAACTTATTTATTTTTAATACAAAAATAGAAAAAAGACAACCTAATTTAGAGTTACAATAGATTATTGAAAAATAGTTGAAAAAAAAATGTTTAATGATATTTCTAATTCATTAGTTGTTACTAATTTCCTGTTCTAATAAAAATATATAAACAAAAATATACATTCTAGAATTATATCTATCAACTTTCACAATATATACAATATAAATCAACAATATAAATTAGCATTCTACAATATATACAATGTAAATCAACTTACACTTGAATTTCACACGGTTTCAAAATTCGTCCTTTATATATAATTACTTTAAAATAACGACCCTTATGATAAACGACTATATGATTTGAATCTTGATAATGGACAATTTTATCAGTTTCTACACCCGGTATTCGAGTTGTATTGAATATTCTTTCATATTGCCATGAACAGAGTGGAACCATTCCTTGCACTAATATAGGTTCCAATTCTTGTCGCTCTATTTTTCTTCTGAAGTTTAAACAAGTATATATTACTGAAGCTGCACGAGCAGATTGTACTTCAGTTGGTTGTGTAAAAATAGCATCGATACCGTAAAAATTTGAATTGATCATTAGTGGGGAACGACCTCTAAGATATACATATTCTTCCCACCAATCTGAAACATAATTACTCGACCACCATGACTTTAATAATAAATATCGTTGAAGTTTTACAGCAATTCCATTTTCAAAATCTTTAGCTAATTTTTCCATTCTTGAGTAACTAGTGTCATCCAGTAGTGGCCTTACACTTTTTAGATACTATAAAAAAAGAAAACTATTTTCACTTCAATTTTATTAAACAATATATTGTTTATTAATTATAAGTATATACTGAAACAATACTATGGATTTTATATTAAACATTTTATACACACTAACTAAACAAAAAACAACTTTTATTTTGCTGATTTTTACACAACAGGAGATTCAACAAATTTACACATAAATACAAACACTTAACATAAAAAAAAACATACACACTCATGCGTACATACTTGTGTGTGTATGTGTGAGTGTGTGCGTGTACATAAAATTATAGTAATATAACTTAACACAAATTCAATTGAAATTAAAAATTGATACAAATAAAAAATATAGGTATTTAAATATTAATCAAAATATTAATATATAACTTACTCTTGTCATTGTATCTTTTACAGCTGGTAATGGTAATTTTGGTAAAGATCCTTGAAAACTGTACAAACGAGGTTTATTCCATCCTGATAGCAATTTTACTAAGAATAACCAAATTGTCGTCTGTAAAGAAATACTACGACCTTTACCTTTTGATTCATACATCCAACCTTTGTACACAAAAAGTAACTTTAAAGTATATCGAATTGAAAATATTATAGTTAACCATATACCAAGGGCTACTAATGCACAACCAATAAGTTGCCATGCTATTGAATTCCTGAAAAAACAAATTCATGACTTTTTACACAATAATTTATTTTTAATAATAAATATTAATAATATACTATACAAATAATAAATGCTAAATAATTAATAACAAAATACACTTTACCCTGGTAAAAATGGCATTACTTTTGTTACAAGATCATAAGGCACTTTATACCCTGAAAAATGAATAGCCATTGCTATTATCATAGATAACCAAAGGCTTTCTAAATGAGCTGGATAAACTCCATTATGTATACTATTCTATAAAAACAAAGTAAGATAATCAAATTTTACAAATATTAAAATAGTAAATTATAAACTAAACTTCTACAAAATATATACTAACATTAAATCTTGCAAGCCGTTTTTTCCAAGAACGAATACCAGATTGCCAAACAAGATAAAGAACTTCTCGATCAAAATTAACATCCCATCCTTCATGAGTTATGCTAAAGGAAAATGCTACAGCAGAATGTGCTTCTGCCATGATAAAATATTATCTATAAAGAAAAAGTAAATATTAAAGATCAGATTAATAATAAATAATCATATTATATATATATATATATATATATATATATATATATACATACATATATACATACATACATACATACATACATACACACACACACACACACACACGAGTAATTACAGTATATAAAAATATTCTCTTATATTAACACAAACATTGTTTTTAAAATTTTCAAAATGCCGAAAAATAACAAATGTTAAAACCAGTCAACAATAACGAGTTAATGACAAATGTTTAAAGAAAACAGCATTTTCAAAACTCATTCTTTTTTTTATATTCCACAACAAAATAACTTTATTTAAAATAAAATAATCAAGTTAGATATTCATTTACTTGAAAGTTAAAAAATTTTTTTAAAAGATATATGTTCATTTTATTTACATTAGTGGCAATACTCAGATTTTAATTTTAACAGTGAATTCAATAAAAAAATAAATTTATTTTCATCTATATTAATATTAAATAAAAAATCTCAGTTTGTAGATTTTTAACACTAATTCTTATTTCTTTTAACATATACTACAAATGACTATGATATTACAAAGGTTTAATAATAATAATTCTAATTTAGTAAGTGATTCATAAATAATTGTATACATACATACATACAAATATATATATATATATATAATTAATAAACAAAAAAAATATTCAAAGAAAATAAAAAATCAAATAAATACAATTTAATACCAAAGTATTCAGATATAATTTAAACAAAATACGAGTATATATGGCTAAATATGTATGTATATTTATTTACTAATAATTTTGATTCAGGTACTTGTTTTTCGTAAAATTCACAAGTTTGAATTCAAAATCTAGGTCACATTATCACATTTGTCAATAAAATAGAAGTATTTTTATTAAAAAAAGAATAACAAACGACTATTAAAAACAATACTATCAATGATTGCATTTAAAAAAGATAAATTAATTAAATTAACACTACAAATGTAAAAATTCGTATACGTTCTTATAGAAAAAAATAATAAGTTGTGTGCGTGTTTCTAAATACTTTATTTCAATTAAATGATTTAATATTCAGAAATAAAGGAAGTTTAATGTATCATTAAAAAGTATTACAAGGTCAAAGTCCTCTGTTTTAGTCGTAGATTAGACTAGTTTGCAAGTGTGTTATAATTTCCTTCGCATAATGTATTTCGCAAACTGTAACAAAAATGCATGTTTCATTATTACTACATTTGTACGCATAAAAACATATTTGTATGTGTATGTATGAGAGTACGTATGCAAGTGTGTACATATATATATATATATATATATATATATATATATATATATATATATATATATATATATATATGTAATGGATCTATTGTTAGATATTGTAAATTATCAATAAAATAAGAATTAAATACAATTTATCAATTATATTAGTAACACAGTAAGAATTAAGAAATAGTAGGATCTCGATATTAATCACTGACTTTTACTATAGGGTCATTACAGAACTTTAAATAGCAAAGACAAATTGTAGAAATAAATAAATATAATAAGTTAATCAATATTCAATTAGGATGAAATTAAAGAATGAACAGAAAAATATTAGATTAAAATACTTTGGACATTTAGTGAAAAATTATATATATATATATATATATATATATATATATATATATATATATATATATATATATACGTATTTAAAATAAGTGAAACAGATACGTATGAGTATATAAGATAAGAGTATTAAAAAATATATAAAAAATGTATGCTGAACAGATGGATTATTCAAAATAGAAATATATTTTTTCATATTATTAAAATAATTCATGTTATACTAAGAATAAACAAAAATTACTAAAATTATAAAACTTTTTAAAATACTGATATTCAATTAATGTATAAAATACAGCTATTAATAATTCTATAACTGATTTGTCATTGAATGTAATTATATATTAGTTGTTTTTTGCATTTATATTCGTGTATACATGTACATATATATATATATATATATATATATATATATATATATATATATATATATATACTCATATGCATGTACGTACGTATGTGTGTGTATTATTTGGTAAAAAAAGATTTTTTCTATCTTTTTAATGTAAAATATCTTAATATTAGTAATAAAATACAAATCTTGATCTTTCTCATATTTGGCGTAACAACTGAATGTGAATATTATTTATTCTTATTACAAGTAAACAATATAACATTTATTAGAAATCCATTATCCATCAACCATACTGTAAAAATAAAAAAAATGCAATTGATTTTTCAATATTGCGTTCTCAATAAAATAATAACACACACACACACACACACACACACACACACACACACACACACATATATATATATATATATATATATATATATATATATATATATATATATAAATGCATCTTTATTTCAAAAAATGTTAATATCACTTTAAAACATAAGTTATAATCAAAAAAAAAAAAAAAACTGTAACTGTAACTTACGAAATTTCATAATATAAATATATGTATTCATACAATTAATTATTATTTTTACTGATCTTTGAATAAAAAAAAAATAAAATAGTTAATATTTATTTACTAAAAAAAATCAACATTCCAAGAGTATTTTGCGGCTATTTTTTTTAATTTGCATAATTAAAGAAGAAAATTACAATGGAAATTTTAATAAATTTAAATAAAATACGCTGTTCTTAACTTACATATTTAAATGACTTGAATTATTATTTTATTTTAAATGCATGCGTCTTTATTTTAACGCAGTTATACTTCTATAATAAAATAAAAAAACAAAAGGATTTAAATGATACGTCAAATAGTCCATTGTTTAATTATTCAGTTTCAATGTATCATTGAACTTTAACTTAATCATATTTTTATTTAAAAACAAAAACAAAACTTGTTTCAATTTTTTTCGGATTTATTAACAAAAAGAAAGAACTATTTTAAAAAATGCAAATGTCAGAAAATCAATGTTATTTGGACGTTTTAAAGCATTTTACGGCAAGAATTCAAAGAGTTTGTCCTCAATATCGAGAACAAGACAAAGTCTATCTTACGTTACAATTCCCTGTGACTTAAAAAACTATAGTCATTCAAAAATTCTTGGCAAATAACAGTATGATGGTTTTTAATCATCTTACTCACTTTATTTGTTATCTTATTTATTCCAAATCAAAATTTCAAATGAAAAATGCGTGTTTTTGACAATTAATATATTAAAAATATTACAGTTTGCTTCATAAAAAATATTTCTAAAAAATTACTACTTTCAATACTGCATATTTAATTGTATGAGGGTGATTTGATAAGTATGGTAAATTTATTTATAGTTTAATTAAATTAATTAATTAATTTAATTTTTCAATTTAGTTTTTCTTACTTTTTTACCATACTTATCAAATGACCCCGTAACAAGTGTAATGTTGCAGATGCACTGTATTTTGAATAAAAGAAAATAAAAATTTATATCTTGAAATAATATTTTTTTTAAATTGGTATATATATATTTATATACACACACATACATACAGATATGTACAAAGTAATAGGAACAAAAGCAATTTTAATTTTTAATTAATGCTTTACTTTTACAATGATGTCATTAACTTTTGTAACGTCTTATGATAAAATAATACAAATAAATATATATATATATATAATATTTTCTCTTTGTATTGCCTTAACAAACATTCCATTTAAAATTTCATTTACCTTCAAACTTTGATTGCACAATGTTTATTTTTTCCAATATCAATTTTCATTTTGATTAATAACAATTATCATTAAAGTAGTAAATAATTAAAATTACTTATCTTAATTACAAATTGTACTATTATTCTTTTATTTTACAATAAGATAAAAGTACAATAGAATTAGACTTCAATATAATATCGAAACTATTTTTTAAAAATGAAATCATGTCAATAAAATTAATAAAAATACATTACAACATATTATACTAATTTTAAGATAATAACTATAATAAACATAGTATGGTAACTGAAAATTGCATTTTTTATAATAAATAAATACACAATCTTGACCAATTTCAAGAAGACAAATATATATCAAAATAAAAGAAGTGAATTTAGTCTATATTTTTATAAAATGTATTTTAAAATTACTGTTTTTTTTTTTACATTTTTCCTATTTATAAAATATAGGTTTATTTTAACACTTATTTAAAATTAAAATTATTAAATAATTTTAAATTACTATTATAAACGATTCACACGTGTTTGTATTCAATGATAATTCGTTTTTTTTTATCTCAATTCATAGTTAACGTGTTAATAATTACCATAATGAAATGTTTGACTTTACAAAAAAATATTACTATGGTTATCTTTAATAAATAATAATTTATTATCCATTATCTAAATAGCATACGACTATAATTGAATAACCAAATGAAAATACAACGATTAAATCTTTTACGTACTAATCAAATTTAAGTACGATTTCTAAAATTAAGAAATTTCTATATTAATTAAATAAAATTACGATTATATGTAAAATATTTGTGTAAATATTACAACAAACATTATGAATTTTAATTATGCTAAAGGTAATTCATTGTAGTTATTACTAACTTTAGAATATTGAATATTAATTTAAGTACTTATTTTCTAACATTCTTTTGTAAGATTACATACATACGAGGGTCGTTTGATAAGTATGGTAAAAAAGTAAGAAAAACTAAATTGAAAAATTTAATTTAATTAATTAATTAAATTAAACAATAAATAAATTTAACACACTTATCAAAGACCCTTGTATATATATATATATAAAATTATTTCCGAAATTAAAATTATTTCTTCAGAGTAAAAATTAATCTACGACGAAAATAAAAAAAAATGCTTTTTATTTCTTGGTGCATCCTACATTAAAATCACTAATTAAAAGAATGATTAATCTTTTACATGAGATTGTGAAAAAACAGAGAAAGACGAATATTGAAATAATGGTGATATCAATGCTTCTTTTTCAATTAGTATATTATAATTTTCTATGAACGACTGCGTGAAATCGCTGACGGCAAGAGAGAATCTTTAAGTGAAATGTGAGGCCATCAAAATGTTAATATATATACACTGTCGTGTAAAAATATTCGCCGTATGGGTAATATAAGCAACATATTGTTATAATTCAATAAGTCGTTAAATAAAAATATATATATATTTAATTGAAAATAAATATAATGAATATTATACAATGAATAAATATAATAAATATTATATTTATTACCAATTATTTTTTTTTTTTAATTTAAAAAGACTTCATTGAATTATATCAATAAATTGCTTATGCTACCCATATGGCGAATAGTTTTTCACGTCAGTGTGTGTATATATATATATATATATATATATATATATATATATATATATATATATATATATATATATATATATATATAATTAATGATTATCTATTTACATATATCTAAGATTACATTTATCTTAAAAGGATTGATTGATACAAACTTTATATTTGTTCTAAATTTAATATAGATCGAGGTTAAGTTCAGATAAAATGCATAGCAATCATTGATTATTGTTGCAACATTTTCATTGCACTATGTATAATTGGTGTAATAGTGAATCTATTTATTCATTAATCTATATATGATTTAATTCAAATTACTTTTTTATAATTCCTCAAAACCCTTCCGATTGCTATGTGTTTTTTAATGTTATTTAAATCTCAACAACATACTCAATATCACAACTATAAATAAAATTGCTACAATTTTAAATTACAAATCATACATATTTCATTGTTTTAATTTCTTTCTTGAAAAATAATTCATAATCAACACAAAATATAAATGAACTATAAAAATATGGCTATTCACTTTCAAATTCCTTACAATAATTAATATATTTCATAATTTACACATTACTATTGAACAAAATAATTCAATTAATGCTATTTATGATGAAATTTTTAGAAATAAATATACAATATATATTTCAAAATATATAGATAAAAATGAAGTATATATTATATGGAAATATTATATATATATATATATATATATATATATATATATATATATATATATACGCACTATAATTAATAATACAATATTTTAAACAATATAAAATATTTTATATAAAGTTACATAATAATGTCTAGAATCATTAAAACCATTAAGTTTGTAATACTTTTTCTATAAGAGGATCAAAATGTAAACAATACTACGTTTATTGTAATATTGACAATTATAGATTACTCGTATATTACAATTATTGTTCTATGTTATAACTTTTATAATAATTTCATTAATCAAAATATTTTTTAATAGTACATATTACTTAATTATTACGTTTTAGCTAATACAAGATTTACTTTTATTTAAAACTCTCATTTTTTTATAAAATAGAAATATTTATATAAGTATTTTAAAATAAATATAAACATGGAAATAAATAATTTTAATGCTACATAAATGAACTATCGCCCCAATATATGTATGTATAATATCTTTTGGTGTTAGAATGATGATTTATTTGTGTGAAAATGAATTTATCGCAGTTCCAAAACAAATATAAAATTAACTTCGTTTTTAACTTATAAAAAAATATTTTTGAAATCTATTTTTCACACACACGAACACACACACACACACACACACACACACACACACACACACACACATATATATATATATATATATATATATATATATATATATATATATATATATATATATATATATAAAGTTTATAAGTTATATCTTAAAAATATCATTATTTTCATTGCTCATTCCTAATTAGACAAAGTACAGGTAAAAAATAAAAAATAATTTTTATATTACGTTTACTTTTATCGAATGCTAAAGGAAAAAAAAATTAGATAAAAGAGTACATTTACCGTTTTTAGTTAAATAAAATGAACCCTTTGCGTTATGATATCGTGTGAGACTCGTAATATGTTTTATGGGCCAAATATAAGAAACACGAATTAGGCTCGTTGTACATGTCCATGTAATCGGTACAGATTGAGCATATAGTCCACTGGGCAAGTACCAACATGAAAGCGACTTTGTCACCAAGTATGGCATGTGCCATTACAATACAATCTCACGGCAAAGGGTCATATGCTTTCATTTCACATAACTTACAAAAAACTACTTCAAAGATAATTTTGGGCTTTGTCAAATTATTTCATTAAAATAAACTTGCTATTTTTTTATCGACATACCAATCAAAGGCATGTAAAGAAATATTTACTATAGATGATTAATGAAATAATTTTATCTAAAAAGAGTATTTACAATCAATCATTTTCTGCTGTAAGATAAAAATATTCACACAATTGTTAAATGTTAGCAAAATAATTTAAAAACAACTGTTAATATAAAATAACTGTAAGTATATTTATGAAAGAGATATTTTTTTTAATTTCGATAATCAGTTATTGAATAAATTCAATATAAATACTACTTATAGAATTATAAGGGAAAAAAACATATATTCACTTTAATCTGATGATGAAGATAATTATCTACAATACATTAACTTCGTAGTAATATTTGTAAAACGTGTTCGCATTTCCAAGAGCAGTTCTATATTTACGTATATTTTTTAACAAGAGATAAGAATATCAAAAATCAACAAGATATCTTTGTAACAAAAATGTATCTTTCAAGTGGAATAAATTTCTATAGTATTTTAAGTATCAAGTACTTTTATGAAAAATAATTTACTATACTTAAACAAATCAATCTACGATCATAAATATATCAATATAAAAATTGTACAATATATATATATATATATATATATATATATATACGAGGGTCGTTTGATGAGTATGGTAAAAAAGTAAGAAAAACTAAATTGAAAAATTTAATTAAATTTATTAATTAATTAAATTAAACAATAAATAAATTTACCATACTTATCATACGACTCTCGTATATATAATGTGTGTGTGTATAAGTGTGCGTGGGATACTAAACCCTGAATAAAAAATTTTCACTAACCCACCGGGTTAGAGTGATAAAGTATGACGAAGTATACCAATTGAATGATAACATTCAATGAAACTTTCGCCTAGTAGTGGAATATGTTAACATGATGATGATGATGATGATATGTAAATAATGTGTGTGTGCCTATATTATAACAATGAAGAAAACTGAATTTTAATATACTATATTTTATTTTTAAAAGTAATGTACAAATTATTGTTAAAATTGTTTATAAAAATAGCCAGTTTTCTGACAACATAAAAAAATTAAACGTTTATTTCGCATCAGCGAATAAGAAACCGTTTACATTTTTCTTCTACCACTTGTACTGACTTTTATTCATTTAACGAGACAAATAAAATAGGAAAATAATTTTCTTCAAAACTTTCTAATTTAGAAATTATGTATGTGGTATACCTATTTTTACGGTACGGGTCAATTTGACGCAATCGTAAAATAAGCATTAATGCTAGTTGGAAAACTCTAATACAGAAAAGATATATGAAGCAAAGTCACTAAAAGATTTTTATTTATGGTCGAAGATATCGAGACCCGCTTTCTTCTCGAGCACAATGCCTAGAGATCAATTTACACAAATTATTCGATTCATATGATTTGATAAAAGAACAGAACGATCCGAACGTTTACGTACAGATAAATTTGCATTGATATCTGAAATATGGAACAAATTTATACATAATAGACAATCATGTTATGAACCTCACGAAACTAGTTCAATAGACGAACAACTGTTCCCTACGAAAGTCCGATGCAGATTCACGCAATATATGCCAAATAAGCCACATAATTTGGCATAAAGTTTTGGTTGGCAGTAGATGTAAATTCAAAATATCTAAAAAATGGTTTTCCTAATCTGGGTAAAGATGAAACGCAAACTTCAACACTTTTGGGCGGATTTTGTAGTTTTAAAATTAGCCGAATCATATTTTCATCAAGACAGAAATATAACAACTGATAATTTTTTTTACCAGTATATATGTGTAAAAGATATGCGGAATAAATGTAATGTTATATCATGTTAAATATTATAAATTTTATATACATGTATATCTTATAGTTTCATTTATAAGTTAATACTGTATAATTGTTGTTTTTTAAAGAGAATGTATGACTTTGTTCATGCGTCAAATTGACCCGTGTCCGTAAAGAAACATGAAACGTTCGTAAACCTAGTATTAAAAATAAACTTATAATTTATATACTAAAATAGTAAATTCCAAATTTGAAGAAAACAATATGTCTTTATTTATTTTCTTTAGAAATTTGTTATGTATTTATACATAAAACACTTTTAAAAAACGATTAACTCTTAATTATTAAATTGTCTTATCAAAAATATATAAACATAATTAAAAAAATATCAAATAACAATTCAGACTTGTTTGTTGTTTTGTAATGATAAAATTATTAAGAAATTGGTACGCATAAATTTGGTACGTGATTTCAAATACAATAAACAAATAAATTATTACATGTGTATAGACTAAACAAATATGCCAAAATTATCGATACAAATATAAATAACACCTATTTTGCATATCGTGAAAAAAATGCATAATAATATTATACAAGGACTTTTAAATTGAGGTCAATATACGAAACAGTACAGATACACAGTATATCAATTTATTACATATACATACACACACATTATATATATATATATATATATATATATATATATATATATAAATATATACATAATTTCTACTTCCATACAACTATAAATATTTTTGAGAAATTAATATGACCGTACTTTAAAAGACTACATTTATACAGTACAATGATTTTCAAAATAAGACTATGTCAAATATGTTCAAAACTTACAAAATAAACATATTAAAAAGAATATATGTAATATATACATATTTATATGATTATAATCGTAATTCATTTAAATTGTATTTTCACAGAGTCATAGCTAAAAAAATTCAATGAAGAAATTATAAACAACAATATAAGGTTATTCAAATGTGACGCCTAGATTTGTGTTTTATTAAAAAGAAACAAAACTAACTATACACATGTTTCTTTTTAATAACACAAATCTAGGCGTCACATTTAAATGACCTTATATATTAGAGAGCGTTGACTCTTAAGAGACGTATAATTATACTAAATAAGTTTGTGATGATAATTCAGACGAAAACAGATTCGTTCAATTTTCTTAATAAAAATCAAATTACTCTACACCATACCTTTTTAGCTCGCAACAATCTTTATTACAAAATTTAACACATTTCCATAACGTATATTAAGAGTAAAAGAGGGGATTTGGTTATATTAAAAAATAAGAGTGACAAATTATAACAATAATCATATTCTCAATGAAATATAAAACAATAAAATAACAATGATAATTACTAGAGTATGTAAAGCAAAACTCAATAAATCAAAAAGGATCCACAAGTAACTGAATATAAAATTTCAAATGATATAATACCAAACATAAATATAAAGAAGAGAACATAATTATAAAATGAATATATTATATGATTAAAATTATAAAAAAAATGTAAAATAAAATTATATACTATAAAATATGCAATGAGGACACAGAAGTTGTGAAATGAATTTAAAGAAAGTTCAGAAATTATCGTTAACAGAAAAAAACGAATAATGAAATCTTAAAAATATAATTAGATTTTAATTTTATTGAAGTGATTTAGTACCATATACGTTTATATTTTTCGAATACAAAATGTTTATTGTCAAGAAATAAATTCTGTAAAGAAATAAACCAGCAAAATGTTTGAAAGAAATATAAACAAAGATCATAAAAGTGTAAAAAATAAAAAAGCAAAATAAGACTCTTAAAATAGAAATTAAAAAATAGGGAAAATATATAAATACAATTAATATTATATTTAAATCATAATCAATAATTAAAAAATAATAATTATATATATATATATATATATATATATATATATATATATATATATATATATATATACAGATATAATTCAATGAAGTCGTTAAATTAAAAAAAATATATTTAATTGAAAATAAATATAATGAATATTATACAATGAATAAATTTAATGAATATTAAACAATGAATAAATTTAATGAATATTATATTTATTTTCAATTAAATATTTTGTTTTAATTTAATGACTTCATTGAATTACATCAATAAATTGCTTGTTACCCATGTGTGCCATGACTTATGCAAGTCTGAGTATATAACGTAAAGAGAGGAAGAAAAACTCGTGAATCGGGAAATAAAAATTACAGACATTATAACAAAAATAAGAAGTTTAAAAAAATAAAAATGAAAAGGTCTTTTAGAAAGAAGAGAAAACCGCAGATGAACAGGAGAAACTGTTAATTAGAAATTAAGACATATAAAGCTCAGGAAGAGATTCATAGATAAATAAAGCAAAGGTAAAAAAAATCGTTGGAGTGGAATGGAAAAAAACATTGGATCGTTCGAAGTAAAAAGTTTTGAGTGAGACTTTTATATGACAGTGAAGAGAAAGGAACTGATTTATATATATATATATATATATATAATAAGTAAACAATAGCTGTAATATAATGCAAGTGTAGAAATTCTAATAAATTATGTTTTTTTAATCTAATATATATATTTAGTTATACTTATTTACGTCTAAAGGTTATCTACACATAAAGAGATATTAATAATAATCAAATCAAAAATAAATGATCAATAAATAACAAGAAATATGTATGTGTACATTAAAACATTCTTATAAGTACTTGAGATTTCATCTTGAACTTTCATAATAAAATGTATATCATATACGAGATCATGCATATTAATTTTACAAATAAATTGTAATACAATAACTTTAAGATAAAATAGAAAATGAAATTCTATGAACATTTTAATTTGCAAATTTCAATAAAAAAAAAATGATTAGAAAAAAACGATTTACAATAAATCAATAATTATGTACCTTTTCGTTATAAAAAATATGTAATACTATTCTTAAACAATTTTATAATTCTCAAAAATGTTAAAAAAATAACATTACATTTAAAATCATACTATGTATAATTATGTTACTACAATATTGTATAATAAGAAGAGCTATGTTAAAATCATTATCAATGTAAAATTTAATACTTGTTCGAAATCTTATTTTTATTTTTAAATATCACAGGAAGAGCAAGTGAAACAAACCAGGGGGTGGGGAAGAGCCCCTTGGTATTTTATAATTATATTTCATTTATTTTTATGTTATATAAGTTTACTCTGTTCTCCTTGAACTACAAATTTTATTTTATTTATTTAAAATGTATTGCTGCTAAATTGCGAAAAGTAAAATATCACAAAAATATTGAACAATTAAGAATAAAAACTTTCTACATTCTATATTAAACTGCGATATTATTATATTCAAAGTAATATTTACACTGTTTGTAATTTCTGCAAAATCGTTTTCAATTATGTAATAATGAATAATTAAGTCATGTTTACATAAAAAAAATTATTTGCCGTTACTAGATTTTTTAATATTCAAACAATGTTGGTTTTAATTTACTTGAATTCACTTCATTGCGATTAAAAATAAACTTGCCAAAGT
>CP092091.1:17502990-17530490 GCA_029203775.1 Neoneuromus ignobilis | reverse complement strand
TTAAATATATGAGGGTCGTTTAATAAGTATGGTAAATTCATTAAATTTTTAATTAAATTAAATTAAATTTTTCTTATTTTTTTACCATACTTATCAAACGACCCTCGTATGTTTAAAAAAAAATTGTACTTTTTTATTAATAACAAATATTCATATATCTCATTGAATTTATAACAATGCAGTATGTATTATCAATATAGTTGTTCTTTAAAAATATGTTGTAATTACTCATTATAATTGATGTCCATTTAATACCATTAAAAAAAAACTCCATTTTCTTTTATTAAAAGTTGTATTAGAGACAAACATTAACAATAAATACATATTTATAATAACAGAACATCCTAAAATTCAAAAAATGTAAAAAATATGTGAATGGAACATATATTTATATTAATAATGTAATTAAGTATATTAAATAAAATCAATAAAAAATAATTTTTTAACTTTCTATTTCAAAATAACAGTAACAAAAAAATTCATTATTATTAACAATCAAATAATTAAATGTATGAATGTAAATGATCATTATAGCCATATTTTTTTATTCCATTTCAAATTACAAAGTGAGTTCTAAACATAAAAGATACCTTTCTTATATATAGAACTTTATTTTTGTATCATCTGTCAACCTTCTACGATTAAATGTAGAAATAAAATATAATTTCTACACGATTCTTTTGAAACTTCATAATGTATACAAATATCCTTTAAGTACAAGTAATATACCACAATTGTAAAGAAATTCATAGACAACAAACAGAAAATGAAAAAAAACTAATGAGAAATTACTGATATTGCTGACGCCTACGTGCTGCTCGTTGTTTATCAAAACGCATTTCCATTTCTTCTAAAACTTTTGGTGTATATCGAACTACTAACTTAACAGATCCTTGTGCTTGCTTCAATAAATCAACAGCTTTTTCATGATTTTCTCCCTCTACAGACTTAAATGATAAATAAATACAAATTACAAAGATGTCCTGAAATTATCATTAATTTAATATAATATGTACTTACCACCCCATTAACAGAGAGAAGTTGATCTCCTCGTTTTAATCCACCATGGCGATCAGCTACACCTCCTGGTATTATACGTGATATGTAAATAGGAGAATTCTGTTCTTTTCCTCCCATAACATTAAATCCTAATCCTTCTTCAGTTTTTGGTAATTCAACAACACGTGGATGTGCATGACCTTCACTCGCTGCAAATGCAGCGACTGTTGCTTTAGCCGTAGCAGATGCTCGAATATCTTGAGAACCTTGAATATCTACAGTTTCATAAACATGCTCATATACTTCTCTTACAGCATTTAAAAAGTCACTTTGTAAAACTTTTTGCAATGCTGCTAATTTTGTAGCTGGAACTTCGCCACTTTTTTGTAATTTCTCTAGTAATTCGATAGATCTTTTAACATCTACAATATACAAAATGAATACATGAGTTAATTAATATTGTATAACTATATAAATGTAATTATAATTAAATGTTACCTCGAGCTAATGTTAGAGGTTCTCCAACAGTTGCCATTATTATATTTCTAGATTTCGTTAAGTAATTAAAAAGATATATAACACACTCAATGTAGTAAAAAATATTTTATTTAATAAAGTAAATTTTCGGCAACTGTCAAATATCCTACTTGAACATCAAAGTTATTGGATTTACAAATCAGTGTTGCCACTTCAATGGAAATAAACTATTATAATTTAATTTGACTTTTTAGAAATGATAAATATTTTATTATATACTTCATTTAAAAAAAAAATTTCTTATGTTACGACAAGATATATATATATATATACACATATATGCATATATATATATATACATATATATATATATATATATATATATATATATATATATATATATATATATATATATATATATATATATATATATATATATATATATATGTATATATATATATATATATATATATATATATATATATATATATATATATATATATATATATATATGACAATGAAAGTAATAAATCAAAAGACTTATTTACTTAAAAAATATTTCTGTTACCATTACAATAAAATTATTTTTCACTTTTTTGTTGATGACTTTTTTAATATTTTCATGAGAATTACTTTTCAAAGTTAAACAATTAAGTATATAATATAAAAATTTAAATAATTTATTTTAATTAATAATTAATTAAAAAATAATTGACATAAAAAGCTAATTAAAAATTAATATTGCTTTCATTTTTTTCACAAAAATACACACAATTAGCTGAATTGAATATATGTATGAAAAATGTTTTTTTTCTTATTAGAAAAGCCGTGAGAGCGTTAATATTTTTTATTATAAACAAATTCAATAATAGTAAAAGGTAATTATATTTGGTTCTGTTCTATATTTTTTCTTAATTTTAAATATAGATTTAAATTTTTGTAATTATTATTATGATAAAATTAATATTTTTTTATTTTAAAAATACGTTTATGTACATTTAAAAATATTTTTAATTCGCGTTTTATTATAATTAAATCAAATTATGTTTTCCGTTTACTTTCGAAGAATATAATTAACTTACAATAACTTCTCATATTTTATTTAAAATCGTTATTTTATAATCAGCAATAAATTTCAACTTAGTAATATTTTTTTTTAAAAAAAAGATACACTGACAAAAATACCGAATAAAGTGGGAAAGTATTAGGGTTCACATATCTTTAATAATATACTTTACGGTTGTTTAATATATTGCATAGAATATTATTATTAACAGATAATATTACAGATATTCATTTAATACAATAAATAATTGTAAAAAATATTTGATGGTTTTATTTCAATTTTTAATAAATCTATCTTACCAATTATAAAGTAGTATTAAGTAAAAAAAACAAACATTCAGAATATCAATTAACCAAAAGTGTATTCATTTTGCAATAAAAATACGAAGTCGAGTGCAAATTTATAATAAAATTGCATTGTAAACATTATTTTTAATGTATATTTTAAAACAATATTGGATTATAATTTCTGTTCATTAGTTCCAGGCATGAATTAGAATATGTATAAAATATTCGATACTCACTATACTTCTTTCGATTTTTTTATGAAATTCAAACTTTCATAGAATTATTCAGATTAATAATATTCCTCATTTCAATATTTTCAAATCAATTCCTTCCTCATTAAAGGTAAATTTTAAAAAATGAAAATAATAGCTAATTCACTTCCACACAAATGAATTATCATCTCCAACATCACAAAATATTATAAAGTGTTCAATAATCACTTGTTATTCACTTTGTTGTTTATAAGAACAATGCACATAAAGCTCTGATGATTATAGCATTGCCACTAAAATACGCATTAACCTATTGTTGTTATTAACAACAAAGTGAAAAGTAAACGATTATTGAACACTTTATAATATCTTGTGGTGTTGCAGGTGATAATTTATTTGTATGAAAGAAAAATAGATTAAAAAATAAATAATTATAATTAAATAAACATTATTTTGTTATCATATTCTTTGATATCATATTTTCAATCTTAAATATTATATATATATATATATATATATATATATATATATATATATATATGTGTGTGTGTGTGTGTGTGTGTGTGTGTGTGTGCGTATGTGTGTGTATACAAAAAATGAATTTAATTTCACTTAAAAATAGATATTATATATTTACTATAAAATGTACGCGTTTGTTTATTAAACTTACATTATAGTTTTCATTTTAATTAGATATTTTCATATACTATTTTGAATTCTAAACATTCATATTCAAAAAAAAAATTGGATATTTAAACACCGTATGTTTCTTTTTAAATCTATCTCTAGAAACGTAATAAATAAACGGTCTATATTTTCAAAGCAAAGAACGGCATTAATTCACACCGCTGTTGCAATAAATGATGATTTTTTTAAATACTTGAAGCAATTAACAACATCTAATCCGAAGGATATTATAGCTCACATAACGTGTTTGTTTCTTTTTACATTTGAAATATAGCTACAAAAAATAACATCGCTTCCTTTTCGTGGAATCGTAATAATTCTCAGTTGCGTATTGATGCCACATCGTCATACATCAAATATTGTGTACCGCCTGTAAAAACAAAATGACTGTCACTTCAATCCGGTCCGCGTGACGAATGTTGTAACAACGTCCGCACGCTTCAGGCTTGGAGTGTGTGATCTGTTTCTAAAGCTCAACTCGCTAGATTTACTGAAACACGTTCGAAACTTAATTAATGCTGTAACTGGTTTTTGCATCCATTTTATGTCTTATAAAGTACATTTTTAAGTAAAGCATAACGAACTTTTTCTTCAAAAAAATGAAACATCAAAGTATAGATTAATAATAAGTTTGTTTTTCAAATCTTTTTCATAAATTTACTATATTATTTGTAATAAAAATATCTAATATCTAAAAATATCTAAGTATTTTATTTGTTAAAAAAATATCAAGAGTGCAGTAAATATCAATAAAAAAAACACATAAATCCCACAGTTCTTCCTGAAATAAGTCTAAAACATTTCAATGAATTGTTGTTTCTTCTAAAATAATCATGTGCCCATTTCAATATACAAAAAAAAAACTAAGTATAATATATAGAAATTTTTTAAACATATATATATATATATATATATATATATATATAAATCATATATATATATATATTTTTACCATCCCTCATATTTCAAAAATTTTGTTCCAATTACTCAAATATATAACTAAACTTAAATTATTTTCTAATAATTTAAAAACATTTTAATAGATTAATATAATATATAATAATGTATTATTATTTAGAATAAATATTGTATAACTATAATATGCTTATGCGAACAAATGATAAATATAAATGGTCCATACATTTATAATATATAGATTTGGATACAAAAAAACTTCTTACATTTGGTACAAATTTTAATTTTTACTAAGTATAATATACCCGAGACTTTTTCCTATTTTGAAAAAAATCGTCAAAGGTCGACATATGACTCCGTTGAAGATACATACGATATTCGGAGAGGTCCCACATTGTTACGAAAACTGGAAAACTCACTGGAATATATATATATATATATATATATATATATATATATATATATATATATATATCATAAAAAAGAGAACGCATTATTTATATTTTTGTAATATCAACAACCCGTACTAAACATCGATGTCAGACTTTTATGAATGACACCAAATAAAACTCAAACATCAATCGTTCATAATTAGAATACAGTCATATTAATACGGTTCTGTATCTTTGATAAATGTGTAACGCAGTTGTTTCTTTTTCAATTTAATGTGGCCACAAAATCTCTCAAACATTGATGACTTTCTGGAACATTGCGATGCGATTATTTATTTATTTACATTCGGTGCTCACACAGACGAACAGTTATTTTATTGCTTCAAATGTATATAATCACAGATCTTGTATCGTGAAATAGTGCGGGTGGTCTCGAACATCAACGTTGGCGGTGTTGGTTCGAGATGTAACTACGCCTTTAGTGTCACCTCATAAACGCACGTATATATAAACATTTCCTCGCACGCTTATGTGTATGTGTGTGTATGCATATATATATATATATATATATATATATATATATATATATATATATATATATATATATATGCATGCATTAAAAGATATGAAATTTAAATTTAAGACATTTTCAGTTATTAATATTTTAAATGATTCATTCTTTTTAGCAAAGAAAACTTTCTAAATAATAAGATATGTAAAATTTAAAAAACACATATCTTACGTGTTAAATATTTTGACTGTGAATATGTAAAGTAGTGATTAAGAACATAATAAAATCATTTTTCTTAAATTTAATAATATACTTAAACTGATTAGATGAAATAATGAAAATAAATTAAAAAATTATTTATAATATATTAAAAGTTCACTAAACAAACACACACACACACATATACACACATATATATATATATATATATATATATATATATATATATATATATATATATATATATATATATATATAGGTAGATAGATAGATAGATAGATAGATAAATAGATAGATACATAGATAGAGAGATATACAGATACATAGATAGATAGATAAAAACGCAAGATATTCATGTAATAACATTAAATCTTACTATTTTTCATTACTATTTATGTAAATTTTGAAATTAATTAGATGAATGGTCATAACAGATTAATTATTTGTGTAAAATGTTATTTACACTATATATTAAAAGAAAAATATTTATACATAAATTGAACACGTGCTTCCGAAACACACATGTTGCCTTTAAGTTATCTGCGAAGAGTACTAATCGTACACTAATCACCTATACTAATGAAGTGACTATAGAAGAGAAGCTTTATGAGTTTTTTAAAAAAATGTACTATATGCACCAAGATATTTTTTTCTTGTTGAATAGAAAATTGTTTACAGAAAAAAAATAATGAAACATGCAGTTAACAAATAATAATAATTTCGAAAGCAATGTTAAACTACTGTAACGTCAATTGCATTAAAAACAGAATTATGAAGGTGTATGTGTATAATAACTATTTAAAACAGAATCGAATTATCAATGAAGCAAGTTAACGTACAACTGAATTTAATATTGTAAAAGTTTTATCCGATTTTTACTACAAACATCAATACTATAATTTTACATTTGATCATACATATGTATGTTTATAAATATATATATATATATATATATATATATATATATATATATATATATATATATATATATATATATATATATATATATATATATATGAATACAAGTAGATAGTACTTTTTCAAAGATATTGATATCTATAAAGTGTATTTAAAAATGCTCACTATTAAATATCAAAATAAAAATTGAAATTTATAAAAATTTAGTACCTTTCTGAACATTGTAAACAAAATTATTATAATGTAGAAGCTATTATATTATGCAATTAGTAAAAATATCTAAGTTTAATTAACAGTATGTCACGTATATTTTACGAAAATAAACAATATAATTGAGCTGTGTATGTAAACTATAATATCGTTATAAAAGGTAAATGTCAGATTATTTGAAATAAAATAACTTACTTTTATAAATAAGTTTAAACATTCAATCACTTATAGACATATGCATACATGCATGCATATTATGTATATGTATATATATATATATATATATATATATATATATATATATATATATATATATATACATATCATGAAAAACACTATATTTGTATACAAATGATTTCAACAAAAAGAAATTTGTTTTCATTTACAAAAATAAAAAATGTTTAGATTATTTCTGCACATAATATGTATATATATATATATATATATATATATATATATATATATATATATATATATATATATATATATATATGCTCGTATTTATAACTTTAATATGTATTCCATTAAGTAAATTTGTGAATAAGTAGAATGTTTTTATAAAAAATGTCACGTATTCATTGAGTCATTAAATTACCAGGGAGTTAATGGTACAAATAAATGTGCAACTATACATTTGTAATTCATATATGTTTATATGCATATGTATATGTTTATGTGTATATGTATATGTATATGTATATGTGTATATATATATATATATATATAAAGTTAATTTGACTGTATTTCATTCATAAAAATGTATTGTAATTGAAAATTAAAAATGTATTAATTTTAATTTTCTATATTTATTGATCACATTATTGTTGAATTGAAAAACATATTTCTTCTATTACAAATCTTACCCAATCATGTATAATTCATTTTATTTTATATTTTTTTAACTTATAAGTAAGTAATTAATTTTATTTTGGATATTTTCTATTTGGAATTTTCACTACGTGTATTTGACTTCTTCAAAATTATTAAACCATTTTTTTGTAAACTTTTACAAATGTAAATATTAGTGCATAGTATAATGAAAATAAGTTGAATGAAATATAATAACGCACCTGTCATTTTTTAACCAGTTAGTGACGCATACTGTTGATTGGCATGTTTGGAATTATTGTATTGAAAACAATTAAATTATAATTATAATATTTATATCTAAAAAATATACTTTTTTACAAAACAATTATTATCACAAGATTTTATTTAAATTTTCAAAAATTAATTGTTCATTTGTTGTTGTTTATGCTTACTTTGTTAAAGTTACTAATATTTTGGAAAAAGGTGCATAAACAAGTGTAATATTGGAGTAATTATTTTTTTATACAAAATAAACTAGCCACAGTGTCAAAATATTAATAAAATGATCTTTGGTCAGTACGGCCAATCAAATTTCATAAGGTTATAGATAAAACTCGATCAGTTAAATAATTATATGAATACTACAAAGCGATATATTATTTATCGATTTTTCCAAAAAATACCAATAGCGTTTGTTTATTTTTCAGGCTGTAATTGTTAAAAAAATCTTTCAACTGCTGTTTGTTTTTATTTATACAAAATAACAATATACTTTTAATTTTTATATAAAAAATTAATACACAGTGCATGTTAATACATTGAAAGACACATACGACTTATTAATCATTAATTATTCGATTATTAAACCACAGGCAATGCATAATTTACACCAAATTTTCAAATGGATTCTAATAACATTCCCGTAATTAAATTTCTCATTGAATGCTAACAAAATGATACATTTTCAAATTCCGTTACTATATTCTTCAATAAGAAAACCGTATCAAAAAAAATGTAACAAACTTTTTCTCAACCGAAAATAATAGCATAATTATCGAAATACATTTAAGTTACTAAGAATTAAAAATAAATAATTATTGAACATTCGAAAAACAATTTTTACTTTATCGAATGTTTATTCCTTCTTTAAATATATACTATTATTTTTTTAAAAAAAGGCATAAACAATAAATCAAAGACAGAATTTAGAATAAGTAATATATGTATGAAGAAAAGATAGGTTGAGAACACAAAAAAAAGAATAAGAGAAATAAAAACACTATAACAGAAAATCACAAAATATTATCAAAAAAAAGAATCGTTTCAGTTAGAATTTTTTTTTCGAAAAATGTCTAATATCTTGAATAAAATTATTTTGAAATAGTAATTTTAAGTGTTTCGAATTTGTTGATCACCTACTATACACATACTTACATAAATATACAGTATATATATATATATATATATATATATATATATATATATATATATATATATATATATATATATATATATGTATATGTATATTAAAAAGGATATTTTTCTTTAATGTATTATAAATGACAGTGTATTTTGAAATAGTTCGGTGAAAAGACAGTTGTAAAGAATATTTGAAATACTTTGTTTATATCAATCATTTCACATCAAGCATTTAGTATGTAGTTACGCTTATAAACATAAAAAGTAGATAAATTAATATATTAATTTGAAGACGTACATATTTATGTCTTTTGTTTGCAGCGTCGCCTTGTGATGTATAGCGACGGTAGCAATACTGCGTCGGAAATGGACCATCTGCAAGACGCTTCTAACATAACGCCATATTTTATGTTCTAACTATGTAGATGACAAATTCATTTAGTGCTTGCTTCTTTGATCACCTACTAAAAAATATACAAGTGTACGACCACACGCAGTCATACGAAACACTTGTTGACAACGATTTGTTCGCAAAATAAGTTACAGAAAATGTCATCACATTAGTATTAACTTAAAATTATAATGTTTTTAAATTTAATTTTTTAACATAAATTTAACAAATATTTCTTTTGGCCACCACTTGTGTGTTTTTTATAACTCAGATGTTTTCAATATTTATAAAGATGTGATTTATGTGAGCAATGAAAATGAGACTAGTAATTTATTTTTATTATTATTAACGAACAATCATCAAGAATATTCAATTTTAGCACGGTCAAATCGTATTTCAACAATTACTAGTGATAAAAAAATCACTGCAATGAAAATGATTTTATATTTCATGTATTTTAATTAAAGCATTAATGACAGTCCCTGAACATTTGCAAGAAAGTGTATTTTCACATATATCCATTTTACATATATATATTTGCTTGCTATTTTTCAACATTCTTTTCTAGTAATATAATAAAACATAGTCACAAAAAACTTTACATTCTTAAAAAATATGAATAAAAGCCATTATAACACAAATAACTAACATTTATTTTTTTATACGACATATTGAAATAATAAAAATAATGTTTAAAAATATATAATAAAATTAATACGAATTCCTATATCAAATCATCAACAACAAAAAAAGTTCGATGAATTTATTGCATTTACTTCCTTTTTTTAAAAAATATATTATAAAATAATTAATTGGAATTGCTTACAAAAAAAGGCAATTTTTGAAAATTTTATAGAGAAAAACTTGTTATACGACTAATGTGTATTGTAGTGAGAATGTAATTTGATTACAATTTTAATTGAAATTTAATATATTATTAATTAAATGATATTTTTTAATTAACTCTGAAATTAAAAAATACTTATTACAATTCATCGTTACAAATATATGATTTATAAAAAAAGAAAACTGATTTCCTAATTAACAAATTAATATATATAACTAAATGAAACTATAAAATAAACAATTAAAAATGTATACACAATAAATATAATCTTCATTCATTTTATAAACTAATAAAAAACTATAAATAATAAAAAATTAAAGATGTATTCTATCAAATATATATATTATTAGTGGTGTAATGAGATTATTGTATATTGTCATGAGATTACATTCGATCTCAGTTCGAAGAGTCCATCAAGTTGTGAGTTGGACATGGAGCTGTCAACCTAATCTCTTAAAAAATATAAGTCATGGAACTCGGATAAAAAATCCCAACTAGGCTAATATTGTCAGAGAGGCCAAAGTATTACAAGGACTATAGCGCCGATGATGATGATGATAATGTTAATGATGTATATGTATGTCTGTATATGTATATATCTATATATATATATATATATATATATATATATATATATATATATATCATACAATTACAAATAAGCGAACTTGCTCTTTTAAAATTTTATTAATCTTCTTCAGCTGATTCAAAAATATCAGCTACCTTATTTACGATTTGTCACAACAATGCTTTCTCCTCTCTCTCAAAAAATACACAATTTATGACCAAAAGATGTCAAAACATAAATTGTATCTCTTAGTAATTGTGGATAAAATATTATATTACTTTGTAGATAAATATTTTCAAAACTTTTAAATATTAAAATGGAAATATTTATTTTGTTTGTCTGATATTTTTTTTTATTTTTTGTTTATGTATATCTCAATTAAAATTAAAGCGTGTAATTGAATAATAATTTAAACTTTTATTTGTCAAGTATAAAATTTGTATATATCGTTTGATTCAATCAAATTAATCAAAACTTAAGTATATTCGTTTAAACCCTTGATAGTTTTAAATGACTAAAAAAAGTATTCAAATAGATGTCGAAATATTGGAGCACACCGAAATAATAAAAAGTGTATTTGTAATACAAATATTATCGTAGAGGGCGTAGTTTAAAGAAAATATTAACATAACAAACTCACTAAGTCTGCACAACAATACCATAAACTTGACATATTAATTGTTTGTGTAACGCGTTTACGGTCTTGGTTAGAAGTCATTTATTGCCCGCCACTGTTTACACATTGTCACGGTTATTATATGCATAGGTAGACCCACTGTTTTGTCAGCATGTGTTAAAACAATCATAAAACATCAGTGTAAAGCTACCTCGTGTAAATGGCTTATGTTCTAAACACGAGCGCACATGATGGAGATAATTACAGAAACTAAGTTTCGCTCATTTAATCATAAAAGCATGTTAATTAATGAACTTAAATTATTTGATTCTTTTAGTCAATGAATTATTTTCTACCTTGACAAAATAATAACAATAATAATTTAACATACGTAAGACAGTATTAACATAAGTATTTAACTTATTATTTAAATATTATATTTAATTAGATTAAATTTAACTTATAAAAAAATGTTTGCAATATTTTTTTATGCCAATTATAATTTTTTTTTATGTGAAAATTTACATTTTCAAAAATTTTAATAATGTACTTAATAAAAATATGCTTTTTACGTTTGATTTAGATTTAAAAAAATATCAATGAATTTATTTATATTTATATATATATATATATATATATATATATATATATATAAAGTTATACAATTGAAAAAATACATTTTCAACAAATGACTTGAATATTTTGTTGAAACGAAAATATAGATTCAACAATAAATAAATTATAATAAAACTTGATTCGCATCTATATTTGTGATATGCTAACAATTTCCTTTTGCTACAATTAACATCAAGTCATAATCAAATCATAATAATTTCAGGTTAATATTTTTTAATTTGTCATTTCATTTAATTATTCGGTTATTTTTTTTGATAGTTTGTAGTTTTCATATAGAGAATTGCTTCATCAGTAAAGTAAATTAATTAATTATAATTAATTTGTATTTCTAAAGAATGATCGAAATGAAATTGAATGGTTTAGATATACATTTACTTGTTCAGTGTCATTTATTATTCTTTACTATCTTTCAATCTCATTTGGGCCACCTATATTAACTCGTTTTGTATTATTGAAAGTTTATTATTTATGCAATAAAAAGTATTATTTTTATTGAAACATTTACTTTTGACAAATTAAAATATATATAATCAGAAAACACATGAAACAAAGATTTTTTCGTTGCATTACAAGTATTTATGTATGTAACATATTTGTAAAAATTTTAACAAAAAAAATTTGAGTACTAATTTTTATGTACACTAGAAATTTTATTGTAAATTAAAAAAAATAATATAAACAAAATGTGAAGTTACTATTTTCAGAAAATTAATGTAAATAACCATAATATTACAATCAAAAATAATGAAATATTGTACAACCCAAAAGAATTATTCTAAAATATTAATATATAATGAGTTTAAAGAAGAATGAAATACACAAGTATTGAAAAAAAAACATTAATTATTAAAATAAGTCATATTCCCCGCCAAAATTCTTATATATTGTATTTTATTTCTGAATGTATGTAATTCAATAAAAAAAATTTATCGATTTTTAATGAAAAATAACTCTTTTTTAATTTCATTTACATAGATATAATAAGAATAAAGAATATTAAGATATTATAAGAAAAACAAGATGTAAATTCTTTATATGTATATACTTTTTGAAATAAAATTATTAATTTATTGAAAAAATAATGAACACTTTTCAATAAGTACATATAATAATATTTTCTCAAATCCATATATTGTAGTAAATATCAATTAACATATTATATAATATGAAATAATTGACTAAAATTAAAGTTAGCTTTATTTTTAAATTAATTTATATTTTGAATATTTTGCATAATAGTATTTTGTACTAAATAAATAAATATATTTAAACATTATGGATAATTAATCATTTGATTATGCATTTATTATAGTTTCAGTTTATTATTTAAACAGATTGTTTTTTTAAAAAAAAATATTGCTTTATATTAATTTAATAAAATACGAATGCTATTTAATAAAAAAAATGTTTCAAAACTACAGTTCATATTTATTAATTTTTAATTATTTATTGTAAAAAATTTCTATATTTACATCAATATAAATATACACAAATTATTTACAATTAACGAAAAGTGAAACACATTATACATAGATCTATATAAATTTTTAGTTGTTTATGTAAATAATTGCATTTTAAATTTTACCTCTATTTAATTAGTTAAACGCCGACCCTGATACATCTCATTTATGTGTGTGATGCTGAATCTAATGAGTGAGTTGGAGTAGGGATTGAGGGAGGTCCTACAAACCGCACGCATAAAAAGATTTAGTTAAATGACTAACTTCTTTCATTCCGATTCAGAAGTGATTTGATTTGACATGAAATCAAAAATATCACAAGTAATAATTGTAACAAATAAACAAATCAATTAATAATTTCAATTAATTATCAGTGCAAAGTACTTATATTAAAAACAATCGTAATCATGTTTGAAATTTAATTCATTGCTTCTTAACATATATAATCTCATTAATATTTAATTTGACAATAAAAACGCTTAAAGAAACAAATAAATTATGTTACCAACAACTGTGTCCAGTTTTCGACATTGGGAATCGTATTACACCTTGCAACAGATGCAGCTGGAGTATATCGGAATGCAACGGTTTTTGCCACTATATAGAAGATATGCAACTTTGTATCAATCACCACTTTGGTTACCATTACCGTTAAAACCGTCACAGCAACCTCGTGCAGAAAAACCACCATATTCATACATTGCTCTAATAGCAATGGCAATTAGTTCTTCGCCAAAACAACGTTTGACTCTAAGTGGAATCTACAAATTTATAATGGATAGGTTTCCGTTTTATCGAGATAATAAACAAGGGTGGCAAAATTCTATTCGGCATAATTTAAGTTTAAACGACTGTTTTGTAAAAGTACCAAGGGATAAAACGACCGTTGGAGAAGGAGGTGGCGGAAAAGGTAGTTATTGGATGTTGGATCCGACCGCTACAAATATGTTCGAAAAGGGAAATTACAGAAGGCGACGTACACGAAGACAACGCATACAAACGAAAACAAACATATTATCACATGTATGTACACGTTTTATTATTACGACTGGTTAAGATATTTTAATTTATATAATAAAACAACTAAATATAATAATTGTCGACCACTATTTTGTAAATAAAACAAACAACTAGCATACCAATTAAAAATTATCAATTTAGTGGTACGTATTTTTTTAGTAAAACATTTCATCAAATATTGATTATACAATATTTATTTAGATTTTAAATCATATATTACTAACATATTAAAATTTAATAATTATTAATTTTACAACAAACTATTTTATCATCTTTATAATATTTAATAACTTACCACTGATATTTCTTCACATTAGAATTTAAATGAAATCATAAAATTAAAAAAAGTGCTTTTTAAAGTTAATTTTTTATTTTTAATGACTTTTAAACAAAGTCTCAAAATTTAGTAACTGACATTTAGTAATATAACATTTAAAATTTAACACCGAATTTGAATAAAAGTAAATTTTGTTCATTAATTTTTAAAGCCGTTTTGCATAACACACAATTCTATTTTTTAATGCTCAATTGATATGTATTGTGTTCAACGCACGAAAAATAAACGAATTTATAAAACACTCAAATAATTACGGAAAATAAAGCTAAATTATTCTAAATATTTTGTAAATTCAATGCTAAATTGCTTATTTTGTCAATCAAAGCAATATTTTTTTAAATTATTTTTATTTATTTAAACAAGCTGATTCATTGTATTACTATTATTTAGATGCTATTAATTATTACCATAAATTATATTTGTAATTAAAATTAATATATAATTATACATAACATTGGCATATTTTTTTTATTATATCAAATTTACAAACTGTCTGATATATTGATACACACTACATTTCGCTCGCTTCATACAACACTCAACTTAGCATCAATATACAATTTGTTAATTTAATAATATATACATATTTAATAATATATATAGACAAATAACTGATATGTTTGATCTAATAAAAATAATGAAATGTTTAAAATAATATCATGTTATTGATTTAAAAAACATGTGAACTTAATTTCTGGATATCCCTAGTAATTTAAAAATGTCATATTGCTTTGTAGATTCAAAAATAACTTCCGTCTACATAATTTATTTCTTATATTAATTTTATGTAAATATCTTATAATAATTTTCCTTATTGATAGTAATGTTCGATCTTATTACCTTCTTTTTTACCAATCAAAAATATAATCTAACATTAATAACAAAAATATTGTACTAAACCTATATACACTCGCTCGAAAAAGTCTGAATACACCTATCAATACCGATGTATTTCACAATAAAATAAACTCATTATTGTAAATTTGAAAACAAACATATTTTTTACCAATTCTATAAACTATTAATTATTTATATATGACGAATCAAAACATTTTAAATTTATAACAAATAAATTAAAAAATAAATAACACAAAAATTCGTACAAATTGAGCAGAAAATGTCTACGCACACATTTTATTAAACGGTAAATCATCGATTTTTTTGTAATATTTGCACTTATTGTTGTTTTAAAATTATCACAGTTTTATGTCCTAGTTCGTATGTTGCAATTGAAACGCTAAAATATCATTTTTAGTAATTAATAGTAGTTTTTTGCAAAAAATAAATAAGATTGAATTCAAAAAAAGGAAATTTGTGTTAATGAGTGTACAATTATTTTAACAAGTTAAGCGCCATATCAGTCACCAGTGACTGACACCGAACTTTCCATTCAGGCCGCTAGCATTTCGGTGAAATCTGATATAGCGGTTTAAACGAAAAGCAAGACAAAATAGGCTTGGCGCTTAACGTGTTAAAGTTACAAAAAGAAGGAAATAGTTTTCGTGAAATATGAAAGGGTGTTGGAAGATAACATTTTTTTATTCAAAGGGTAGTAATCAATTTTAAATCCACATTTGAAACCGCATTCTGGCCAGCCGTCGAAGTTAACATTTAGATAAAGAGGCGTAAGATTGTGGCATTAGTGAAAAAATATCCACGAATAACTGCACCCCAAATTGCAAAAGATATTAAAGTACTATTTAAAAAACAAATCTGTGGTGATACTGTGCGAAAAATAATAAAAAGTGTGTGTATCATGAACGTGTTGTGAATAAGAAATCATTTATTTCACGTATCAATAGATAAAAACGGATTGCATATGCAAATGAACACATTAATACACTAATCCAGTTTTGTGAAAATATGATTTTCTCAGCCGAGAGGAAATATTGCATTTTTGGAATAAAAGGACTCAAAATTGTATATACATCACTGAATAAAAAAAATCTTGTTCCTACTGTGAAACTAGGTGGTGGTAGAGTAATGGTATAGGGGTGAATAACAAGTAAGGACGTGGGATAAAAGGAGTTTTTAGAATCTACGATAGATAAATATGCTTACTTAAATATTTTAAAACGAAATATAAAGCAAAAAGCTGAAAAATGAAGTCTAGGTCCCGATTATAATTTTTTGTATGACAATGATCCGAAGCACACGGCAGAAGTTGTTACGCAATAGATATTATATAACGTTCCAAAACAGTTGTATGCACCTCTCTAATCTCTAGACCTAAACCCTATAGAACATATGTGGCATTTTCTCGAACGTAAATTCGCCAACATGACATAATTGTAAAGGAAATGTTGAAGAAAGTTATAGAAAAAGAGTGGAATAAAATTAGTGCTAAAGAAACCACAAAAAGTGGACCATTCCATGCAAAAAGGATCATAAGAGGTTCTTAAAAAAGAGGCTATCCAACCAGTTACTAATTCACTTGAAAAGTTTATTTTACTTTATATTATTTTCGATTTTCATTTTCTGTACGCAAACATTTTCTGCTCAATTTGTATGAATTTTTGTGTTTTTTATTTTTTAACTTACTTGTTATCAATTTAAAAGGTTTTGAATTGTCATGTATAAATAATTAATAGTTTATAGAATTAAAAAAAATATGTTTGTTTTCAAATTTACATTAATAAGTTTATTTTATTGAGAAATATATCCGTATTGATAAGTGTATGCAGACATTTTCGAACGAGTGTATACATGTAATGTATTAAAATATTTTTTTACTTTAAAAAAAATATATTTTTTCACTGGTATGTGCAATAAAAGTATTATAATTTTATTTTAAAATATACTATAAATACATTTTGTATTATTTTTTATAAAATAATACACATTCAATTATATTTCACTTTCAGTACTTTTATTCGAAAGACAACTAATATTTTTACTAATAGTTATTTTTTTTTTAAAAAAAACTATTTCCAAATATAAAAATATTTGGAATATAATAGAAATGCATTTTGTTTTTCTTTGAAAAAAATACTAATTTTATATAACTTGAGCTTTAATTAGTCATTATCTCATAACATTTAAACCATTTGAATTCATCATTTTATTTTAGCTCTAGTGAGTTATAATATACTGTAGTCCATTTATACCTCACATATAACATACATACATATGTCATGTACTTTCTGAAAAAGTTTTAAAATCATTAATAGTCAGATTTTTTTTGTTTATATACACATATGTGTATGCTTATGAAAATTAAAATTTACCAATAAATCAAACAATTTATTCAGCAAATATAAAGAATTTATTACAAAGAAATTTAACATTGATTTCACAAAATTATTGCTTGTCGTCATTAAATTTGTTAATGTGATTTCTCATTTATACAATCTTATAATGTAATTGTATGGGGTACTTTTAATTTATATACATACATACATATATTTTTACATTTATTTTGTAAAATCATTTTTATAGTAAAATATTCATTTGCAAAGATGGGATATAAAGAATTGGAAACAGCAATGAAAGAGAATTAGCGTTTAAATTGCATCATAAAATATTATAATGAAATAGATAAATTAATCGGAAAAAATGAATCGACTCTCCAGTATATTATAAAAAATAAATAAAGATGATGATTTTTCTGAAAGCGATCGACAAAATATAGATATATCGGGAAAATGTTTTAAATGAACGCGATTATAATTTTTTAGTTCGCGAAATTGAAGAAAATCATAATAAAAAAAATTACAATAATGCAAAAAATTACAAAAGAAATCTTTCATTAATACATGAAATCGTATTAAACATGTTAACTTTGCAAAGATATATAATAACAAAGAGATATCGTTTTGGAAACGAGTTATATATTCAGACGAAAGTAAATTTAATATCTTTAATACCAGACGGGAGAATGTTTGTGTGGAGAACAGCAAATAGTTAACCTGAATTGAAACATTTGAAAGTTACAGTCAAATATGGAGGAAAATCTATAATAGTATAGGGTTGTATAACGAGTAATGATATCGGAAGTCTCGTGTTTATTGATGGGGATCATAGACGAAATGAAGTATTTTAACATTATAAGACAAAATTTGTAAGAAAGTGCAATAAAACAAGGACTACAAAATAATTATTGCTTTCAACAGGATAATGATCCTAAATATACTACCCATATCGTTAGGATGTTGCTCTTATATACCCCTCTTTTGTTAATTAAAATTTCCCAAAGTCTTGATGTAAATACCATTGAAAACCTATGGACCAAAATTAATAATTGACTCAAAAGTTTGTAAATAACAGTGAAATAAATGCTAAAAACGAAAATGTTCGAACTTTGGAATAACATTAATGCAAAAATTACAGCAAATTAGCATGAAAATCGCTTAAAATATGTTATAAAGCAAAAATATGGATCAGAAAGTACTATTTTCTTAAGTAATTAAAAATTATATATGAATTATTAAAGACTCGAATGATTTTATGAAAATAATTTTCAACTTCTTCGTAATAAAAGCTTTACATTTGCTGAATAAATTGTTTGATTTATTGCTAAATTTTAATACACATACACTGATGCGCATAAGTCATGGCACACAGGGGTAGCAAGCAATTTATTGATAATTCAATGAAGTTGTTAAATTAAAAAAAAATATATTTAATTGGAAGTAAATATAATAGTCATTAAATTTATTCATTATATAATATTCATTATATTTATTTTCAATTAAATATTTTTTTTTTAATTTAACGACTTCATTGAATTATATCAATAAATTGCTTGTTACCATTAGTGCCATGACTTATACGCGGCAGTGTGTATAGACGTCACAACAATTCTGTAATTGGAATAAAACGCGCTTTATGTAAATATTACAACTACATTTTTATAAATTGTATTACATTCTTTTAAAAATGTATGTTAAATTATACATACACATTTATTTTATCCATCACCTAGTTAACTAATTTAATTAAATAAATTGTAAAGAGTTTTTAGCATATGAAATTTAAAATGCGATCAAAATAATTGGATACAGATATCTTTTATTTTTTAAAAATCTCATTATTACTGATGTCAATACCTATATTTTATAGAACACTATATATGTTCCAAATATTTATTTTTTGGTGTACGTGAATTTATATTAAAAAAATCAAAAGTAAAAATAATATTAATATATTGTGTACATTGTTTGTGTTTGGTGACGTTCGATCTATTAACGTATTCTGACATTTTGACTGTAGTTCCCATAGATCTGACACATATAATGCCACAAAATATGAAATAAACTCTACTTTTCGATTAATGTTCTGATATTTTAAAGCTTGTCAAATTTATCATTTGAAATATCACATTTTATAAAAGTGACAGATATTTCTAAAATCATATTAAAGATAACTTCAAAAGCTTTATAAATGACATGTTAATAATTTCATATTATATGTTTATAGCATTCTGTATATAATACAAAAACCGCATAATGTGCGCCGAGTGAACTCAACAGTTTATTTGAAAGTTTGTTTATTTGATTTTCTTATATTACTTCTTAGAATTAGATTCAATGTGTCTTTTCCGAATAGTTAAATAAGCATCTGCTTTCCCTTTATTTATTAAACCTATTGAACAAAATATTGACAGAACCCTTTTACTCAGAGATGTATTCAATTAATTTGTCTTTAAATTTGATTATCATGAATTACTAATTTATTAAAAAAAATTGTTACCTTCACAAGCGACTTGAAAGAATAAAAATAACGTTATGAAAAAAAATTACAAGATTGAATAATTTAGTTTTAATAAAATAATATATTATTTTAAGGGGTTATACGCAGTTAGAAATTTCAAAAAATCGATTTTTTTTTTGCATTTTCGGAATGCACATATATTTGAGTATATTCTCTGAAAATTTGAAGTAAATCCGATAAATATTTATTATACCATGTAAGTTGAAAAAAATAATTTTTAACTATGTGTAAACTACTTCCGAAACTTCAAACGCGTTTATCTCAAAACGGTGTTTTCATAGTCACACAATCTTCTCAAATATATTCCTCAGGTATTGAACGAAGGAATAAGGTTTACAAAAATTATTACTATTTTTTTTAAACAATTTGGAGCGAAAATTTTAGTAAAAAACGAAAATGTTTTTTCAAATAGACGCCATTTTGTCAAAAATGAAAATTTTTATTATTCCTTCGTTCAATACCTGCATTAATCTATCCTTTAAAAGAATTGACCATATTTTTTGATTTCGGATAATCCAAACCGCCGATATGGAGATCACCGCCAAGCGCCTTTTTTTGGAGGTCGTTCGGGACATCGTCTGCAGGAGCGGTGCACTTCAATATTTTTTTATGATCGACATGTTATTTTATTCTTGAAAGTAGGATCTATTCAAATAACCATCATTTGTAATTGCAAAATAAATACTGTTTCTAAAAAAAAATTCCTAAAAAAACGTCGTTTTTGCGCCTCGCAACTGCGTATAACAAATAAAATGAATTTAAATAAAATATATTATTCAATATAGACTGTTGTAATGTTTCTCATAATAATAATGTAATGTAATGTTTATATAAACACTTATTAAAATCATTCCTAATCGAATAAGTTACACGTAGTTACAATGAAATAAAATACAATAAATGTATTTATTTAATGACAATTATTTATATAAATCATTTAAACAAAATAAGTATAAAATTAAATTTCTTTCTATTAATATGTGTATGTATGTATATATATATATATATATATATATATATATATATATATATATATATATATATATATATATATATGAATTTGTTATTAGTTGGATGAGTACAGTTCAAATAAAATTAAATTTTAAACATACTTTAAAAAAAACAAAAATTTAATATTACAAGATGAAATAATATAATTCTAACAACTCGGAAATTATATTAGGGATAATTTTAAATAAAATAAAATGATGAGCAAATATAATAATACAAACGAATAATACTGAAATTAGAATTTTTTTAATCGATTACTTAATAATGATAAATTAATATTTACATTCATTATCTCGTTTATCAAACTCCTAAAGAATCATTAATTTTTACGTATCATTTTTCATGTAATGTATGATGGTACTGAAAATATAACTAACATGTAAAAGTAACAGTTTAATAAAGTAATGTACAAGAATAAATTGTTCGCTTCGAACCAATGATTCTTATCAATTAGTTATAATAAAAGTGCAGTCCTTTTTTCAGGCATATTTTGAAGCACGAACACCTGTGTTTAAATATATATAATCAATTATTTAGATCAATTTAAACAATATTAACTAAAATATTCCATTCTTCACATCAAAACATTCGACTAATTTTTATTTTTAACTAATTATATAGCTTATTACGTGGTTTTCTATAACCATTATTATATAAAATTGAAAAATCTATTATAAGGTACTCTTTCAAATAAACCGCTCATCTTATCATCACAACATTTATAAAAGTGTTCATTATCATTTTGATTCATTTTATTTGCTGATGCGTATTGCCAATATTATAATTAATTAATGCCCTTCAGAATCAGCGCTCTGACGGTGCATATTTGTTTCCTTATACATAGGCTATAATATTCTTCTTTGTAAATTAATGCATGTTTATAACTCATATTTACTACTTATATGAAACATTTTCAGGTTTCGTTTAATAATATCTATAATTCAACAATTGAAATATGAAATATCGTAATATTAGATATTAGTTGTTTATATCTAGTCATTTTCTTGTGTTGTAAATAATCGTAAAAATAAATATTAAATAATATTTTCTTACCAACGATCTTTTAATAGAATGTAAGGTTATTAATAGATATAGGGGAATACTTAAAAAATATTGATGAAATTATAAATAAATATTTACTTAACTTCATATACTCTCTCTTTCTCTCTTGTCCCTCAATTTACGCGGGACTTTTTTATGCGGTATTGATTTACGCGGCATTTTTTATACGCGGTCAGATAGATTTCATTTTATATAATTTTTTATGGAATTTATTATATATCAGAGTGACGCAAAATCTTACTTGAACGTATAAAGGCACGATATAAATATATAAAAGGTCGATTGTTTTGAATTACAGTAGCGAGATAGTGGCATAGAATAAAATTTATCTACTTTTGTTTTCTAAAATGTCATTATTTTTTTGTTAAGCTATGTGAAATAAATATGTGTTTCTACAACTTCACTAGCTTTTATTTCCAATATTTTTTCTATTGTACTGATTCAATTTACGCGATTTTCATTCGCGTAAAACAAATCCACTTGGAACGGATACTCCGCGTAAATTGAGGGACGGGTGTATGTGAGAGAGAGAGAGAATATTATAATGAAATTAATAATTATTTTTTCTTACGTATAGGATCAGCATCTATCCATTTCTTCACGAATTATTCAACAATATTCTTCGCCGTACGTATTTCAAAAAACATCAATACCAACAACAAGTACATTATTAGACACATTATCATCAAATTTGAAAGTATTGCCAAAAGAAGAATCTAGTCAAATAATAAAAAACAAAAACTCTAGACATTTCACAATTGAAAATCTTATACGAAAATCATCAGAAACATAATTTATATGATAAAAGAATTTAGAATTATATACATTTAGTTAATTTATACTATCATTCTTTTTTCAATAAATAAAATAACATACTATTTTTTAAATTACTGTAAAATTTTCTTTTAGAATTTATATAACATGAATAACTGAAAATATGAAATACAAGTTAATTTCAAATAAGAAACACTTTGTTTACAAAATAAAAAAAATAACTTACAAAAAAGTTCTTCTGGTTTTTATAAAAATGTATTCTTTTCATTCATTAAGAATAATAATTTATTAGAATCAAATAAAATATTTCATTCACTTTTTCATTTTATATTAAAAAATAATAATTAGATATTGAGAAATTAGACTTCTTAACATAAATAAAAATTTAAAATAAATATTAAGATTTTATGCCTGAAATGAACTGTAGTATTGTTTAATTTATGAAAACAATATAAAAAAAAATGTTATGAATCTGCATTGAAACAGTAGTGAAGTTATAAAATTTCAAATTCAGATAAATAAAATTAAAGTACAACTTTTTCTTACTTGCATGTAAAAGATGTCTTTTTATAATTATATTTATTTATTGTGATTCAATAGAAGTGTGAAATAAAAATTTGTCAAAACTTATTTTCCTTACTTGAAAAAATAAATACCAAAACTGCCTTTTAATAATTTTCCTTAAAATTTTTGTAAGAAACATTAAAATACACAAAATTATACATCATTATATTTATAAAGTTAAAACAATGAATGTCCTTTCAAAATAATTACTATACTTAAAAAATATGTAAGTATATAAATTACAAAAAATTTTTAAAAAAATATATAACTATTATAAAAAATAATTTTTATGTTTTATATTTTCAATCCAATATTTTCTTATTTTTAACTAAATAAATTTTGATGTAATATTCACTTCTTACAATAGCAATTATGATTATTTTCTATTTATATAAAAGTATATATATATATATATATATATATATATATATATATATATATATATATATATATATATATATATATATATAATATGAATAGATATAATAATATGAATAGAATTAAATGTTTATTTTATATAACAGACATGTACAGAACATCCTACATTGTTATCTATAGGTAATTAATAGGAATAAAAATATATACATAAATTTACATTTTAACATGTCATGAATTTTGGATTGTCTATATCATTGCACTGTAATCAATTTAGAATTATTATAATTATATTGTACTTGTTAATTATCAATTTTTACATAAATGGCACATAATAATTAACTTATTTAATAAATGGCTAACTTACATATTTGAAATGTTATTTCAAAAGAACTAGCACTATATTTGAAAATATTCTTAAAAATATATATTTATAAAATTTGTTTTTATAAAATATTTAATGGAGTAAAGTTGTAATTGTCATATACAGTTCATTGAAAAATTAAAATGAACTTTTAGAAAATCAATATTAATCTCAAAAATATAAATACAATTTAATAAGAATTGTTAAAAATTATTGAAATTTCATAGTAATAATAAATTAAGATTTTTTAATCCAAATGAATAATAAAATTTATAAATACATACAAATATCATTTTTTAATACATCTAATATTTATTTAAAAAAATAGCTACTTAACTATGAATAAACCATACATTTATATAAAAAAAATAAGTATTTTAATTTCCTGTTACTGCTTTTTAAAAATTATCTAATAATTTAATTGTATTACCATACATATTCTATAACATATTGAAAATAATTTATATATATATATATATATATATATATATATATATATATATATATATATATATAATTACTCAAATGATTATTCATTTATAAAAATTTGTGTCATACATTTTTACACTAAAATATATATTTTTGTAAATGCATATTCAGAAAACTTTTACTTTACATTGATATTTAACATTTTCTATGAATTACTTATACTATTTAATAAACTACATTCATAAATATTTTTTTGTTTTAAATGTAATTAAAAGATAAAAAATTGTTTAAATATATTATTTTTAAATTTTATCATTAAACAGTCTTTTTCATTTTTGATTTTATTACTAAACCTAATATATATAAAAATAAACCTAATACAAGTCCTACATGATAAATTGATCCATAATATTTGAGAACATTGTTTACAGTTAATAACTGAAATGCTATACCAAGATACCCAAATGCTTGCATTTTAAATATCCATAAAATCCAATCCCAAATCTTTGCATGCTGAAATATTATTATTATTATAATTACATATATATATACACAAACATAAATAAATACTTACTAAACCAGTTGCATTTTTTCTGAAAATTTTAAAATATAGATCTTCAATTACTAAATAAAATGGTGCCAAACATAAACAAAAATAATGTCCTATATAAACACCGTGCCAGACAGCTGATATAAACATAGTGACCAAAGTTCGAATGCTCTTTAATGGAAACCTTTTATATACATTCATGGCTAACCAATACTGTACACACATATTCCAATGTTTAATTCCTTCGCGAAATGTCACACAAAAGTCAGAATTGTAAGGATCAATATTATAAATTGTTTTAAAATCATATTCAAGTACTTGAGGATTTTTCATTTTTCTAAAAAAGGAAAAAAATGTTTACTTACATATATATATATATATATATACACGAGGGTTGTTTGAGAAGTATGGTAAATTTATTTATTGTTTAATTTAATTAAATTTTTCAATTTAGTTTTTTTTACTTTTTTACCATACTTATCAAACGACTCTTGTATATACACATACAGTAGACATATACACATGCATTTTTTTTATATATATATATATATATATATATAGATAGATAGATAGATAGATAGATATATATAATTGCTTAGATATTTATTATTGCTTATTTACAAATATAAAAAAGAAAATATAATTACTTGGATGTTAAATTTACTGATGGGCCAAGTCCAGGTTTGGAATTTGCTTCCTGTGGATAAGCTCCAAATCCAGCTGCAGTACAAACACATTCCGATAATGTTAAACCAATATAAATTCTCATACGAAACCAGAAAAATGTTGGTGTAGTATACCAAAATCGATACAGCCATGATCTTTTTTCATAAAATTCATCTGAAAAAACATACTACAAATAAAAGTAATTAATATACTTGTCAAGTAAAATAATATTTTTACAATATCATGAGTAACATTTATGCATTTTTTATAAAAAATATGAGTACTTTTGATTATAATAAATACAGATATTTAAATGAACAGATAAAAGTACATTAAGTTCATATTATAATTATTAAATATGAAATATTTAATTTTATATTACTTAAAATGTTATTATTAGAAAAATTACACATTTTTTTTGTAATATTCTATTTTTGGAAATTAACTTGTAAACTTTTATTCAAATATTTTTTTCAGAAAATTTTCTTACAATGCTTTACTATTATTATATAGCATCATCCAAATGTGGCGCCTACATTTTTGTATTATTAAAAAAAACGTGTATAGCTTTTTTTGTTTCTTTTTAATAAAACACAAATTTAGACGTCACATTTGGATGACCCTATATAAATAAAAATTTATTCTTCTAATACTGTCTATTTAAATATATAATGATCAATAACTTTTACAATAGTAAAACAATAAGAATAAATCTTTTTTGAAATCCAAGTAAAAACATTATAAAAGAAACATTAATACAACGATAAAAAAGAAATACTTACTGACAAGGGCCAAATATATGTAATAATCAGAAATAGAATCATAAACAGAGGTACCACTTTCAGCTTATTTAATGTCACATTTTGACAATTAGCATATTTCCAATGAGATAAATATATAAAATCATTAAATGTCTTGTAAGAATAATAAGGACCTGAAATATAAACTTTATATATATTAAAATAACTATTAAAGCTATAGTAAAAAGTATTTATT
>CP092091.1:17490490-17497990 GCA_029203775.1 Neoneuromus ignobilis | reverse complement strand
GAAAAACTTTGTTATTTTTGTTGTGTACATATATATATATATATATATATATATATATATATATATATATATATATATATATATATATATATCCATAAACAGGTAAGTAAAAATAAAATATTTTTTACTTTAAACAAAAAATCAAATGATAGTGGCTACATTATGAAATATAATTTGTTACATCACAACAGGCAAACAAAACATGTTTAAGTACATATTTGATTTTTTGTTTAAAGTAAAAAATATTTTATTTTTACTTACCTGTTTGGATATATATATATATATATATATATATATATATCTACATGAAATTATAATGTAGTTTAATTTATTATAAAAATAAACAAAACATGCAATGATGGATACAGACCACAGTTTTTACCTCCTTGCACGCAAGGTTATGCACAATTGCTGCACCAAGTTCACGAAGCCGTGGTGCATCTGCTAATAAAGCATGAACAGCTACTTTAGTTGTAACACGAATATTACTTATTTGCTGATTACAGTAACTCCATTCAGAAATATAAAGAAGCCATTCAGATGAACTTAAATTTTCAAATAAATTACAAATCTAAAAATTATAAATTATTATTACCATAAGTTTTTTTATTAAAATATTCTATAATTAACATATGGGAAAAAATCATACATTTTTTAATTATTCCATTACTAAAAGATTAATATTGCAATATAAAATCAAATTATATACTCTCTAAAAAAAAACATATTAATTGAAAAATAAACTATTCAAGTTATTGACTATATGTACACGATATGTTAATTTTAAATTATACTACTAAAACACATTATTCTATATTTTTGGTAAGATATTTTGTAATGAATTAAAAATATGTATATAAAAATACAAGCATATTTTACATTATTTGAAATTAAAATTTTAATTAATTTTAAGATGTAAAATTCAAACCAACAATACCTAATAATGAACAATTTAGTTTTTTTAATTATATTTTAAGAATTTTATTATTTAATATTATATTTAAAATTTCTTACAAATAGAGCAAGTGCTTCTTGTTCCTCTGGGGGTAATCGATCAACATCATAAGAATAATTCATAAGTATATGTTCCCTTCTATCTTGATGTAACAAAAGAACAACATCATCCTTCAATGCAGCTAAAGCTAATACATTAAGAGTATGAACACGTGTTTCTGTTGATAATGACTTGTCATAAAGCAATCGACCTGTAAATAACAATTATTTAATATTTATATTTTAATAAAATATTAAATTATATAACAAAACAAAGAAAAATTTGTTTAAACAATATTTAATGATTATTACAGATATAATTTCATGTTTATTAATAATATATTTAGTAAACAGATGTTAGATTGTTTGCAATTGAAAATTTAATACATAAGTAATATCTTATAGGATACCTATAAAATTAAGAAAATCTTCACCAAGTGCCCAACTTCCTTCATCTTCTAGCATATATTGATGGAGTTCTTCTAATGAGCGCTGCTCTTCTTCATTCAATTTTCCATCCACTAAGCCGACCAAAGCATCAAATTCTGTTTGTATCTATATAAATTCTGTAAGTTTTGACTAAATAAACGATTTCATTATATACACAACTTACATTTACATCATCTTTGTATATAATAGGTGGATCTCGACGCTTCTTTCTCTCCTCTTCTTCCCGTCGTTCCTGTGCTTCTAATTCAAGAGCCATTTCTGAAGGTAAAGTATTGTTTGGTGTATGAATTTCTGTTCCATTATTTTCATTACATTCTGATACTAATGGTACATCTGTAAAATAAATCCATTTTCATTATTTACTACAATCTATTTATATTGTATTATATTGAACTTATGTAAAAATATAAATATTTTATATACACACACCTGACTCTTCCATGTTGTTTGTACTATTTGAGACTTCAAAAGTATCCTCAAATACAATTCCACTTTCTCTAAGTTGTTTTTGCCTTTTTTTTTCTTTTTTTCTTTCTCTGCGTGCTAATTTCTCATTAATTGTGTTACGTTTTTCTTCTAATTGTAATGATTTCAATCTATAAAATGACATATTCACACATTAAATACAAATAATATATATATATATATATATATATTCTATTGTGTTATTCAATCACTTTTTGTACGTAAACATTAAACGTAAACGAATACAAATAGTATCTATTTATAAGTTTTAGATAAAAAAATATTCATGAAAAAAATACAAAACCAGTAACTCAATACTAAATAGAAAATAATATAACATTATCATTAAAAACTAATTTTAGCATATTAAAAAGTTAAAAATTATTATATAAATTTTACAATGTAACATTCTTATATAAATAATTTTTAATACTTTTATGTGATAAATCGTACTTACCTTAATAAACTTTTAATAAAACTTCTTAACATAAAAAGTACAAAATGACAGATTTTTGTAACAAATACATGAATTAAAAATAATTTATTTTACATAAAATGTTCATGGAATATTTTTAATATACAATTACATAATATCTATCACAAAACTAATTAAATATCATAAAAAAACAACCTAAAAAAATGACAAAAAAAATAACAATTCATTCCTGGCTATAAGTTATTAAATAAATACAACAGAAAAGCTAATTTTTCCATACAAAAAGTACAACAAAAATTGTGGCTCCTGGGAAATAATTGATAAATTCTTAAATTTTCTAACATATTAAACCATTTTTTATTTGGAATGTAATAACACAACTATAAATTTTCAACAAAATTAACAATACTATTATTGAAAACAAAACATTCAGATAAATATATATATTTTTTTTATTAATATATTATAATGTAACATCTACTTTTTTAATATACTATTTCTTTCTTCAAATCTAATTTATTCCTAATAACTAATCATATTTTTGAAGTAAATATTAGAAAAAATCAAATAATAATTATAAAAAATTACAAGATAACTGTTGGCATTACAATAAAACTCTTCATCTAAAATAATTGGGATGTTATTAAACTTAAGCAACTTTACAATTTTTTTTCATTTTCTTTAAAGTTATATTGAAATAAATTTTGTTTTATTAACTTTTTAAATTATAATACTAATTCAGTATCGTCACATTCATTTTTGTAAACAACAGAAAAATGAAATTTTTAATTTTAAAATATATATTTTTCACAAAATTTTATATATAGAAAAATTAAATAAAAAAATACAATAAAAAAGCAAGTATATCAGTAAATACTTAAATTTCAAATATTTCAAATATTATAAATTTCATTTACAAATTGTTTATTTTACATAAATGATTATATTTTATAGTTTCTGAAAAGAAAAATGTGCATAACTTACCTAAATTATGCTAATAACTCAATATATTAAGTGTGTATATATATATAAAATTTATACTTAACACGTTAAACGCCATGTTAATCACCAGTGACTGACACTGAATTTTCCATTCAGGCCTGCGTCAGTCACCGGCCGTCAGCATTTCAGCCAGTGACTGACATAGTTGCCTAAATGGAAAGCAAGACAAAATAGGCTTGGCATTTAACGTGTTAAAAGCAATATATATTTTTTAATATCATTCTATTTAAATATACTTTTTTACAAACTCTTGCTAATAATTGTTTAAAATACTTTTTTTACAATACTAATGGCTCCAAATTACTTCACAATAAATATAAATTGAATTGCCTTTCTAATATCTATATTACATTGAACAAATTATCAAATTGTGGTTAAGAATCACAATTATATTGTGGAAAAAAGTATATATATATACATACTCACACTTATGTACAAATAAATATCATGCAAAATTATTAATTATAATAAAAACATAACTATAACTCTTGTTAATTCAAAGCAGTTATTTTTTTCCATGGCGTGCATCTGAAGATTTATCTGACCTTGCCTCTTCAATTTGTTGATTAAGACGTTGTAAATCAGGTGAAGCAGCTCTTTCTGTTCGAAGTACTGGTGATATTTCAGATCCAGATGATATAGTGTTTAAAAATAATCTTATCTGCTGAATAAATGGTGTTGATAATAATTCTTCTGAAAGATTAAGAATATAGGCAGGTATTCTCACACCACAAAGAAACTGAGCTATTTCGTCGGAGAAGTTGTTGCAGTTATGATTAATTAAGTTGAATGTATTGGCACTGTACAAAATTAATAAAAATATATTAATAAATTTAACAATACTTTATTACATGATCAATTAAATAAAAATTATATATATATATATATATATATATATATATATATATATATATATATATACACATACATACACACACACACACACACACATACAAATTTATGTTAACACAAATATAATTAAAAGCTAACATCAATTAAATTAATATAAAAAATACATACGCAAATGTAGTTTCATTGAGTCCAACAATGTAATCAATATATATTTGATAAGGCACAAACGTTGTTCCCAATTTTTCTTTCTTTAATGGTTGACCCAAAACAGTATTTCCCTAAAATAAAAATTATATATATTACATTATGTTTTTATGAAATATATAAATTATTAAGCAACTAATATTTTCATTCTAGATACGTGCACTATTATTTTTTAAATTATGGTTTAATTTTTTTTTTTTAAAGTTTTTACAAAATTTATTTTCAACTTCAATAGCACACATTATATAAATGTATTATTAAGTATAAAATTTACACTTAAAACTATATATTTCTGAAGACATATTTTCTTTAAAAGAATAAGATATTAATACTTGTACATATAATGAATCAATTTAATAGTAAATATAACTATATATGGTATGTTTCATCTATGCCCATGCATGCATGCATGCATATATATATATATATATATATATATATATATATATATATACATATATATATATATATACATATACACACACACACATATATACACAAAATGCATTATATATTAATTATTAACTTATTCATTAATTTTACTTTACTGATAATAAATTAACACATCATACATACACAAGCACAGTTGATTTTCTAGCAATGGTAAGAGAGAGTTCAATATAGACACCGACACAGAGCATGGATAATAATAGAATTTCCAAATTTAGCTTCCTGCATAGTAACTACCAATACATAGGTACAGAAATTCCGGAATTTTTGTTTTACACATGTATGCATTAGTGATTATTTTAATAATTAATGAAAATATTAATAATAATTTATATAATTAGAAATTGTCGCTTAATATATATATATATATATATATATATATATATATATATATATATATTTATATATGCATATATGTATATATATATATATATATATATATATATATATATATATATATATATATAAACACGTAACAATGCTTATGTGCAACATATAACATATGCATGCAAACGAGTGACAAGATATTTTATAAATTCTATAAAAAAGGTAATTGTTAGTTGTGTTTTATAATTACTTTTTGACTTTTAAATTTAATTATTATTGGCAATAACAATCGTTTTTTTAAATTTAAAACAAATGTCTTTATTTAATCAAATTTATAACAAACAATATATTTTTTAAAAAATACATTAACAACCAACAATAGTATATTAATTCCATACAACTTATTGATTTTATTAATTTCTCAAATACCATCTATGTAAACAACTAAGAATGTATGCAAGATAAATAAAAAATGTCAAAATATGATACAAACGCCTGTAAACTGTTTATAGTTTGTTACTGTGGTTAATTTCATTTTTAACAAAATAATTACCCTTGTAAAAAAAATAATTTGAAAAATGTTAAAAATTCCATGTTTGCTTAATTTTTCACTAAAGAGTATTTTAATAGACATACAATCATCTTAGACAACAGAATTATAAATCTAATTGTCAACAATTTAAGATTTTAAATATGACGCCAAAACTTATAAAATGCACAACAACAAAATAAACACTAATATGATTATTGAAAACAAAATTATAAGATATACAAGTATTATTCCGTTAAAAAAGCATAGTGTTCAATTAATATATTTTACAATAGTGTTGCGTTACTGACTTTTACATATGAACGAATTTTTTCTATAAATACACATTTATAGAAAGTAATCAATGCAAATAAATAAATGAAGAGAGAATTTAAAATGAAAGCACAAAAGTTAATTCATATTAATGTATATTTACGCAATTGATTTAACTTATATTAAAATAGTAAATAATATTCATTTCACTATAGCCATTTATGAACATTCACAAAATATAGGCAAAATAAATTTAATTACATAGCTAAGAAGCACATAACATTACTATAATACATCCAAACATATTATAAATGAAAATAATTATAAAAATCCTTAGTTTATAGTATAAAATGTGCAAAGAGTAATTAAGAATATATTTTTTTAATTATTAACATAACTACACATTTACTCAAGATTCAAATTAAATCATTAAGAAAAGATTTATAATTAATTATTTCGTTGTAATATAATAGTACATTTTTTTCTTAGATTGATATTTATTTTATACGATATGTGCGCGCGTGTGTGTGCGCGCGTATGTGTGCGTGTGTGTGCGTGCGTGTGTGCGTGCGTATAAAGAGAGATGTGGTTATATAATTATATACTTGAAAACATAGTTACTAATTAAACAACAATATTTTTTAAATTATAATTTAAAATGTTTGAATACTAAACAAATTATTAAAAGAAATAAAAAAAATATTATTAAAAATTATATATAGAATTCTATATTTGGTACTTGTTTAAAAATAATACAAAAGTTAATACTAAATATATTACTGAAAAATTTTTAAAAATTAAATTTCAAAAAATGAATGCATGAAAGAATTTGCATATATATTTTTTGACATATTTAAAAAACAACTTTCCAAACAAGTTTAAGCGTACAATATAAAAATATTTTTTATTATATACAATACTACTCTACTCTTACTATATATATACTCATCTACTCTTCTGGTTAACATTATGAATATGACTAAGTACTAGTGAATGGTAACATTCATTTGAACTTTCATCCAACAGTGCGTTGATTTAAGCTGATATGATGATAATGATTTTATATATATGTACATATACAAGTATGTATACATATACACAACACACACACACACACTTATATGTTGAAATCTTTCTAAATATTTTTTTATTACATTAAATGAAAAATATGTTCTGTATAAAATTATTATGATCTTTTACTTTACCATTCTAAGAAATAAAATTTATTAAATATATTTATGAATAATTTGTAAATAAAAAAAAGTTCACTTACTGGTGAACAGTTCTGTATGCCACCTCCACCAAAAAAATATTCACGTCCATATGCAACAATAGAAGTATGCCATATTCCATCAATTTGTTTACCTAAAATGTTTACTTTTAATGTTAATACTTAAAAAAAATATATTTTCAAACAACTTACCTACAAATGATGAAATACTGGCTGCCAATCCACAAGCTATATCATAAACATATAGTTCAACTGAAGTTCCATCATCACTATCAACCATTGTTAATG
>CP092091.1:17470490-17485490 GCA_029203775.1 Neoneuromus ignobilis | reverse complement strand
TTTCGTGTTCCCAATAAGCTAACCAATTTCCTCTTAAATGTCTTGTAGTATTTTCCATTTTATTACTAATTATATTTAAAATTTCAGATTCCTTAGTAGACTGATCATCAACAACATCAATTCTGTTTCCTACTAATGATATATTACTACCAAAGCTACCGGTACTTCGACCAATTATTTCATTTCGTTCAATATTAGTCACATCTGAACAATGAAAAAAACCTTTTTTGTTTTGGGGATAAGTTAAGGCAATTTCTTGTTCATGTTGATCACACAATTCTTTTATGTATGAATAATTTTTTAAACATAATTCTAAGCAATTTTCTCCTAGGTAACGAGAAAAAGATGTATATACTGTATATGCAAATTCACCCGTGAATACTTCTTGTAGTTCTTTTAAACCCTAAAAAAGGTAAATTAGTTTTAATTTTTATATATAAATAATATATAAACATATTCAAAGTTGTAAAAAACAATATTTTAATATTAATTACAACAAAATATTATGATTTATTACATTATTTTAATACATTATTAAAATTATTTAATTATCTTTTTATGGTTTTAACAGTCAAGTAAAATGAGATCTCTGAATTTATTTTGTACATGTGTGTGTGTGTAAAGTAGTTTTTTTTTAAAGAAATATTCTAAAGAATGAACACATTGGATAAAATTGAATTATTTTTACACTTACTCCTTCATCTGACTGTGAAAATTCATTTTCATTTACTGATAATGGTGACCAACTTGAAGAAGAACTATTAGGATCAACTCGTAAAGCTATACCACCTCGAACAGCCCATTCAGCAGTACTACCATCTCGTCTAAGTTCTAAATAATTGGATTCCTCTAAAGATTGAACCGGGCTCACAGCTACCTCAATTTGTGAGATATCAGGAATCTAATGAAATATAATATTATTACAAATTACTTATTTTGATTAATATGTATATTTTAATAATATTACACTTACACAAATATCTGTTTCATAACCAGCAGCTTTATCAAATATTATAAAAATTTTTTGTAAAATTGGTAAAATATTCAAGGAATTTACTGCTTCAGTGCCTATACGCAACACAATTAAATAAACAGCATTCACAAGTCGATACGTCAGAGCTGCTCGAGCTGCAATTCCTGATGGAAATGAATGCCTTGATGTACTTATTAATCGAATGCATGGATTTATTATTGATTTTAAAATTATATCCTAAAATATTTTTTTAGGGTTAAATAAGTCTCGTTTTCAATATTAAATTAGAGTACATATTACTATGAATATTAAAAATACCTGAATTTGATCAACAAGAGTTACATCAGACATATAAGGAATAATGTGTTTGAGTAATGTAATACAGCTAATAAGTCCACCTTCTAAATTTAATGTCATTTTTCTTTTACAAAGTGCTATCAATTCTGCCATATGAGGTATGTATTGCAAAACAATTAATTGCTCTCCATACAATGCTGTACATAAATAATATAATAAATTTTATAAACAAATATTATATATATATATATATATATATAAACAATTAATATATAAATTATAATATTTTGAATACATAGAAATTTATAAAAAAATGAATTTCTGTTTACCAGCTATTGATGACAAACATTCTAAAACTTTGCCAGCTGCTATATCCCCTACAATACGATCTTGTACAATACACACTGGATCTATATTTATTTCAGTAAATACAGTTTTTGGTAACTGTATTAAATTATCTTTTCCCAAATAGCATAAAGTTAACATCCTCAATAAGTTTCTTGACAAATATCGGCAAGTAAGAACAGGACCTAATCTATGTGAAAGCCATAAAACACTAGCAGCACTTACATCTGAAATATTTCCTTCATTTTCTAACTTCCAAGTTTTATTATTTTGAAAATCAATACTATCAGATTCTTCTTGTTCTATGCACTGCCTCTTGTTGTTTTCATTGTCAGATTCATGAGAATTTATATTCAATTTTGGATCTTCAGTATTTAAATGGTTAACTTCATATATATTTTCATTATATTCATTTTCTTCTGCATTTTTTATACTTCCAATTTTACATCCAATAGTACTTAATTCGTTTTTGTACTTGACTCCTTTGGGAATATGTATAGACGGAGACATTGGACTTTTTAAACATTGTTCAACTTCATTTGAATCCAATTTTTGTAATTGTTCAGAAAAATTTTCTTCAGAAACTGGAAAAGCTGTATCTAAATTATCTCCATGTAATAATGGTTCTCGAATATACTGATCAAAATGATTTATGTTATAAGTTAAACCTGTATCACCTTGAGCTATTTTATCATCATTATCAAAACAAAACATTTCAGGTTCCAATTGTTGGGAGTTTGATTTCATTTCTGTTTCAGAAACAATATATTTATTTTTCAGAGGTTGAAATTTTCTTTCTAAATCCATTACTGAATCATCATCAAAAGGAGATAAAGCAGAATAACTTTCATTTGATTTAATAGTCTTTAAATTTGAAGTTTTTCTAGATAAACATGGTTTATCAGAATTATGACTATGAAATTGAATATCTTCATTTTCAAGATCCCTATAACCACCAACAGCTTCAACAAGTGGAGTAATAAAATTATCTAGAAATTTCTTCAATCCAAATCTAACAATTAACTGCAATAAAAAACTATGATGAAACAATTTGATCATTTTGCTGTTTTCAATAGGATTACAGTCTGAATCGTCTTCATACAATTTCAGAATAGGTTCCAACAATTCAACAGAAGATCTAATTGGACCTAAAGCTCTTGCAATTGGATCAAATAGATACCAAGCAGCTAATATAGAACAATCTTTATCTTCAAATAATGCAACAACATAAGGTAATATTAATTCAATAGTTTCAAGTCCAATAGTATTATATAACAATCTATCTAACCACACAGAACATGTTTTCACTTTACATTCAGCCATTTTAGATAATATTGACAATTTTGTATATTCAATGTTTTTATATTTTAAACAATCATTTCCAGAACAATTAAAATATGCACATATTTCTAATTCATCAGTAAGACAAGCAAACTGATGTAAAGTTGAAAAAAATGTATACATTTCCCAAAAATTATTTGGAAATGAAAAACTAGAGCTAGACAATATTGGCTGTAAAAGCTGATGGGCAGAAGGAGGTGGAAGTCCTTTATCTGTTACTGTAGGATAGCGAAACATTTGTGATTCAGGAAGATTAAGTTGTAATAATAAATCAACAAGAGAACGAATACTAGGTGGCAAAATATTTTGATTCAAATGAGCAGCAACAGAACAAGCACGAGAACGTGCATCAAAATCTCGATTAGCAGGGCCTAGAGCACGTAATTGTTTTGCTAAAAATATCTCCACTACAAGACAGCCCAACACTTGTAATTCTCGTAATCGACGTAAGGCCATTGCTTGTTTATAATTTTGATTATCAGATAACTGAAGTGATTGTTTATTTAGTTTTGCCATTTCTGATTTTTCATTTTTCAGTTTTATTTCATAATTTTCAATAAATATTCGATTTGTAAAAGAATTTTTGCAATCAATATCATCATCAAAATTAATATTTTTTTCCATTATAAGATTTAAAGGAATTATTGAATTTATTTCATCATCCATTTTCTCCGAAATAGCTTGATTGCTTTTATAAGAATGATTAAATGTTTTTGACAAAAAATTATGAAAAGATTCTATAGCTTGTAAAACTGAAACAGGATTAAATTCTTTGGGTAAGTAGATATTTCCTGAATTCAAAGTGGATTTTTGTACCGTTAATGGCTGCCCTAATGACAAACTTGTTGTACTTGACTGAATACCACTTACATATGCTATTTTAGTATTAAAGAGTGTATCAGTCTGTTCATTCAAAAAAGTTGAGAATGGATTGGACTTTTGAGCTTTTGGGCTCATTTTTAAAGACGTTAAAGGCACATCAATTTTTGCCAAATCTTCATTTAAAGAATTACGAGAGCGAGACAGAAATCGTGTTAGACCAAGAGAAGAACGATTATTTGTGGAATTCATAGTAGACATAGTGTCATCCTCAAAACCGGATGAAATATCTTCATCATCACTTTGGTGTCCATGGTCTATATTTAATGATGTGCTTTTATCTCGATGTTCTACAAAAAAATACTATGAAATTTAATACATGTGTGTGTGTGTGTGTATATATATATGTGTGTGTGTATTTATTTATGCATGTTTATGTAATTCAGCTGTAGAACTTACTTTTTCGTCTAGGAACAATGAAATTGATTTTAGGTGGTAAACGTCCTATCCAAGGATGTAATTGTGATGAAAAACGTGGTGGATGTGGAACATGAAATAACTGAACTACACCTGAACTGCATAATGCTTGATGATTGTCTACTAATTGTAAACATACATTTTTTGATTTGATTGCAGCTGTACCAGATAACCTATTTAAAAATATATTCTATAATAAAATGATTATATTATTATATGGAAAATAATATGTTCAAAAAAGTGAAAATGTGATGAGTGATACAATTTTATTTATAAAGTAATAAAGAATCAATTATAACTGATTTAATTATAAATTGTATAGAAAATTAAACAATTATAAACAAATAAAAATGAAATGAAATGTTTTCCAATTTTCAAAGTCAAAAAACTAAAATATTTTTTTTCAATTTTTTAATTAAAACTATGGTAAACTTTAGTACAATAAAACTTTTTTAAAATTATTCTACAATGTTAGAATTAAATAAGACGTATAAATAAATTGTTTTTTATTTTCATTTCACAAAAAATTATTTCCTTGATTTTATAATTAAATATAACTCTTACTTATATCCGAATGTGAGATCAATCCAATGATGTAACCTATCTGAAACATAACTGCTCTCAAGGGCTTCTCGATGTTTTTCAACAAAATCCTCAGGACTTGAACTCCATGGTGGAATTTCTAAATCTGGTAAATCTTCATGAATAGATTTAAAAACAATAGGTGAAGTGAAAAATTCTGGAATACATTCATCTGGAGTCCATTCTTGTAGTCTTTGAATAGAAATAGGATACTCAGCAGGAACCCAAATAGTACGAACATGTCGACAAAGAACAGAACGTAATGTTCGTCGAGCCATATAAACATAATATGTAATTGAAGATAAAACATCAGTTACGTGGTGACTCATTTGAGTTGATCCACTACTTTCATAAGTTAAATCTAATTGCCGATCACCTTTATTGAGTCGAAATTTTGATTTAGTCAAATCACGCCAATTATTCCCACATCTAGAAGAAAAATCAGTGACCCATGGCATAATATGATGACAACTTGGATCACCGAATTTCCGTCCTGCAAGATTATTTAATGCTGTTAAGTACGTAAAATTACTAATACGGCCTTGTATCCAAAATTCACATATTCGCTCAAGACCTACATCTTCGTTAATTATTACTTTATCATAAGACCGAGTTCCACAGTGTATACAGCGTAAATTGTCAAAAGTATGAATATTTTTCCCACATTCAGGAACAGAATGAATTCTACTTTTTTTACTTTTTCTTTCAATAGAAGAAAAATCATTTGAATCATTCCGAATTAATAAATTTGAGTCTATTCTAGGCATAATTTGTAACCATAAATTTTCACACACATAAATATCAGAAAGTGTGATATCTCCAATTGTTAATCCACGGTCATGTAATGCTCTTAATGCTTGAAGAAGCTGAAATACTATAAACATTGGCTTAACAAAGCTATCTTCAAGAATTGCAGGACTAAATGTAATACAATCTTGTAAAGTGTAAGATAAATATGGTGTATGAATAGTAAAAAGAGCAAGAGATGATTCAATAATGCATACAGCTGGTAATAATCCAGAAGCTGCACCATCAGGTCTTGATCGCTGAATAGTATCACCGATAACGTTTATTGAAGTACATCCATAAGCACGTAACAATACTTCACGTAGTACACTATCATGATCTGTTAATGTAATATGTCCATCTGGAATATTTGATCCTTCAGTTCTACCATATCCAGCATACACATATTTCTTATATGCTTCTTTCCATAAGTTTTTATGATTAGTTTGCATAATGTAATGAAGTAACTGAAAAAATGTTAAAGCAGAACCATTCTGATCTGAAGTGGAATGTATTCGAGGAAGTGGAATCACTTTTTCATTTCGTTTTTTATAAACCTAAAAATCCAAAAAAAGCATTTCAAGTTTTAAATATAAACATAAAAAATATAATCATAATATTCATTTATTTTAAATCATTTACAACAAATATAAAAAATAAACAACTAACACATATATACACTTTCCGCCAAGAATTTCCTAAATTTTCTAAATTTGCAGGCCATTCATCAAAATTTACATTTTCTTCAAATTTGATAATTTTATGATTATTAACTATTGACCTGTGAATTAAAAATAAAAGTATTCAAACTTGAAAAATATTAATTTTTCTTTAAATAGTTACATTAACCAAGAGGAATGTACAACTGCTACAAATCTTTCTGATCTAGTTGTTGCTTTTAAATATATTTTTGGTATTCCTAATTCTGTACAAATTGTTTCCATACTGTAACTTTATATAGATTTAAAAATTATGAAACTAAATATAAAAAATATCATACTTAATTTAATATCTATAAAATATTTATTAGATTACATGTTTACATTTAAATTAAACGACAGACAGAAAAATTAATCAAGAAAATACTGTCATATTTGACATTTGACATTTCTTTATATTTGGAAAATAGACATGAAGTTAGATCAATATAGATATTCCAACTGTGTGATCATGCAATGAATTGTATAACTGAATTATGTAGTTTATTTTAAAAAAAAATAAATATGAAAGTAAAAAGTATATATATTAAAATATTTTTTTAATTTGGTATACAAATTTTCCATAGTTATTCTTAAATATTCAGTTAGAATATAATATATATATATATATATATATATATATATATATATATATATATATATATATATATATATATATATTGAAAACATTTCATTTTATTCACATGTATAACAATTTCCCTTTTTTTATAATTTCCAAATTATTTTTGTAAAAAGTAGGTTAAAAAACAATTAAATCTTAAAATGAAAAATGCAATAGAATATTGTCAACTATACAACATAATTAATAACTAAATGTTTAATTATTGTACAAAAGATTCATAAAAAACAAATGGAATTAGGCTATTTAAGAATTTATTGAACATTTGTTTTGATATACATATGTACATCAGTGTGTTATTTGATATATGAACATTAATGGAATAATTATGTATGTCTTTAATTTTATTTGTTGTTTTGGAACTGTGGCTGATTTACTTTACACAAATGAATTTTAACCCCAACACCACAATAATTTAAAGTGTTCAATAATCACTTATTATTTATAATTATATAATCTATAATTATATCGGCTGATGCATTTCGATGGCGATGCCATCATCGTCAGAGACTTTCTGCGATGATGGCGTCGCCATCGAAATGCATCAGCCGATAATAATTATAGATTATATAATTGTAAATAATAAGTGAACAATAAGTGATTATTGAACACTTTAAATTATTGTGGTGATGGGGTTAAAATTAATTTGTGTAAAATGTCCAATTTAATTTTTGCTAATTGTTCAAAATCATTCATTTCGTAATTATTTTATATATTTTTACATATGATTTAAATTCCATTAATGTTATTATATAAAAGTAATGTATATCTTTATTATTAAGTCTTTATAATCTAAAACCTGTACTAAAATTTAATCATTTAGGTATTTTATTTATATTAATTTTTATTACTTTAATGGAACAATAAAACACAGTAAATAATTTTATTTTAGAGAATTGTAGAAAAAAGGGTACATTTTTAAAACAGGAATTTTATATATATATATATATATATATATATTCAAGATTCAAGATTCAAGAAAATTTATTGTTTTAAATCATTTTTACAATTATAGTTGTACATATAAAATTGGTTATAGTGAGCTGTTCTATGAATTATAATATAGCTGTGTAATGAATTATTAGTAACTAGCTTAATTGTCTATCTTTGTTATTGTTAATGTATTAAGTTTAGGAAAAATTTGCAAAAAAACCTATGAGTTGAAGAAACTTAGAATTAAACTTAAAAGCTAAACTTAAAACTAAACTTAAAACTAATACAAAAAATAAACACAAATAAACACAAAACACTAAACACTTGAAATAAAATAACAAAACATAGTTTTTGGATAGAGAAAAGATAATAATTCAATCTAGTAATATATATATATATATATATTATATATAAATATATATATATATATATATATATATATATATATATATATATAGAGAGAGAGAGAGAGAGAGAGATTTATACACACATCCATACATAAATACATTTTTATTATAAAATAATGTAAAATTTAAATTCTAATAAAAATTATCGTATTAACATTTTCAGTACCTCTGAATTATAATTTCAAACTAGTTTTAATTTATTGTTGTAACTGTTGAATTATTTTTTTGGATTTATTATTTGAAAATATTTAAAATAATAATGTGTTAATATTGCTATTTTTAGTAAACATATATTGTAAATTTGTTTTTATTCATTAAAAAAGACAGTATTACCCGAAAATGGTATAAATGTACGTATATATATATATATATATATATATAATATTATTTTTTTTAGTTTATTTTTTATGAAATTGTAAAATATCAAGTTGTCTATATTCGCTAGAATACATTAAGAAACAAGCATAATAATAATTCAAGAAATTATTTTTGTATAATTTTGACATTTATTATTGAAAAAAAACGCACGCACTACAATGGGTGGAAATCATGAATTAATTGGATTATTACATAAACAAATTAAACGTAATATAATAACTGCTTTGTCTTTAACTGCAATTGCAGGTTTAATCAAATACGCATTTAATCGAACTAAAAAACGACGAATAGCTAATTTTTACGAAAATTATGACGCAAATAGAGATTTCGAACGAATGAAAAAAGCAGGAGTATTTCAATCAGTAATAAATGAAAAAAATTCAAAATAATCAATAAATTTATTTCTTTAGTACACATACATATGTATATGATGTATTTAATTTGTTCATTAACCATAAAATAAATAACTCTTTAACTGGTGTATTGTGTTTTTATTATATAAAACATATATAAATAAACTTGCTATTGTTAAATATTTTAATATTTTTCAAATTTGTATACAATGAACGTCAGACAATTAAACTTTTAAAATATATAAAAGTTTTAAAATATTTACGAAAATAGAACTTTTGTAAGAAAGAAGGATAAAAATAATATATTTATAAAATTAATTTTTTTTAGTATCAGTATACGTTTTAAAATTAATATTTTTATTACACACACACACACACACACAAACATATATATATATATATATATATATATATATATATATATATATATATATATATATATATATAAATTAGCGATTATACATAACTGCAAAATATTCTCCATTTTCGTACTTTTTCAATCTATCCAATTTACCAAACTTGTATAAATCTGGAAAAATGAGTATACTTAATAAAAATAACTAATAATAATGCATGAAATAAAACATTTTTCTGAAATATAATAAACATTTTGTAAAAATAATTTTACTTATTTTTTAATTTAAAAGCATGAAAAAATCTACTTATTTGTTATCACAAGATTAATTATTTTAAAATTAATATTACTTTTATAATTACGCTGGTTTTAGAAAACTTATTTAGAAAAATATTATAATCTGGTCTACTAAACAAAAAATAGTTTTAACGTATTCTGATAAAATTGTTTTATATTTAGAATTTCTGTTCTATTATTATTACTATTTGTTTATTAATTTTAATAATGACTATTAATTTTTTTTTTCGAAAAATATATGTATGTTAAATACAACTTAGTAATTTTCTCTATTTTGTTCTTATCTCATAAAAATGATTAATATTATCAGATGTATGAAACTAATTATTCTAGTATTTTTAATGTTATTGACGTTGAAAAAACGTAACCGTGCAATGTCATCCACTTTCCTAAATAAAACATTTTCTTTGCAAATCTTTAACAGTTTGTAGCAAAACATGATTACATTAGAACAAATAAAAGGCAGGATTATACATAATGTTCCGAAAAGAAATTTATCTTTTAATTTATTTACCAATAACAACACTTACTAAATCTATTTATTATTGTAAATAATAAGTAAATTTAATTGAAAAATTATAATTAACAATATCAGTAGTAGTTATATATATATATATATATATATATATATATATATATATATATATATATATATATATTAGAAAATAATTGACATGTATGGAAAATATATACATCAGATTATGAAAAGTAAAAAAAAATGAATTTCCTCAATTAATTATTGTCAAGGAATAAAGATAATTTCATCAGCTTCACAAGATATAAAAGTATTCAATAATTATTCATTGTTCACTTTATTTTTTTATAAGCTAATGCGTATTTAGATGAAAATATCATCAGTTTGTAAACAAATAATTAAGATAGGACATTCATACATACAGTGGTAACATGTATGAATATATATATATATATATATATATATATATATATATATATATATATATATATATATATATATATATATATATATATATATATATATATATATATATATATATATATATATATATATATATACATATATATATATATATATATATATATATATATATATATATCCTTAAAGAAATATAAAAATAACATTACAGCAAAAAAATATTTTCTTATTTATCTAATATAATATTATCTAAGTTTAAAGGTTATAAATCTTAATATTTTATTATTATAAATGAACAATGATCTCCATACAATTAAAAATATGTTATCTTTGTATATAATAGAATCCGGTATTTGGATTCCATTTGAAAACATTATATATATATATATATATATATGATATAGTGATAATATTGCATGTATATACATACATATATTATCAAAATATCCTTAGTGAATTTGGTCCTAAAATGGATATATTACGACATCGTATATCATAATAAAATATTGTATTAAGATTTTATTGGCTAGTTTATTTTTGTCATTTAATGCTATTTTGATAAAATTGCATAGAAATTATTTTACCAAACTACAAAACACAGTTTTGATAAATACTATTTACATTTACATAAGTTGAAGATTCTAGCCACTAAAAATCTGTTCTCGTGGATAGATTAAAGTTTTACTTTACTATACGAAGAAATCTAACTGAGGACTCCGAAAAATGCCACACTCTTATGCGAAAATTATTGATTCGTGAGCAATCATTTGCGATGCAAGAGTTAGACATTTGGGTAGATACACTAGTATTGCCGGCATCTACAAGAGGTAGCGTAACATTAAATAATTAATTGACAACAATTATAAAAATAACGAACATTAATAACATAAAGACAGTTTTTCCAACAACAATACAATAAATATTCTTCTTTACAGACTTAATAAAAATGGAAGTAATTGAATTGAAATATCATTCGCATTTAATTGATTTAATTTTTTTATGCGTTAAGTCAAAAAATTCTCTAGACTGTACATATGTTAACTGCTTAGTGTTAAATTAATATTGATCTGAATAAAAAAAATATTGAATTGAATAAAGTTGTATTCCAATAAAAAAACGTCTAACTTTTTTTAGATTTATTAGTTTTTTATTTTAATTTTTATTGTATACAATATCGTTATTGTATTACTATGGTTTCATGGCTAAAAATGTTATATTACTAGATCTCAAGTATAATTATAAACATATATTTACAAGGGTCGTTTGATAAGTATGGTAAAAAATTAAGAAAAACTAAATTGAAAAATTTAATTAAATTAAACAATAAATAAATTTACCATACTTATCAAACGACCATCGTATATATATATATATATATATATATAAATATATATATATATATATATATATATATATATATATATTTAATCATATAATAAATATTTAATCTTATAACATTAAACGATTAAATATTAAATATATATTTTATACACATGTATTTATAAATATTTAAAGATTTATCAAAAAATATAACGTAATTAAGGATAGCAATTTGCAAATTTGTACAAATAGATAGATACATATTATGAATTAAAAATAAAGGCATTTACGTAAAATAATTATTTAAAAAAAAATTCTTTGAATGAATCGAAGAAAAAATATTTTTTTTATAAATTATTGAAAATAAAAAATCAAAATGCACACAACTAAAATTACATTTACGTGAATAAAAATTACAGGTATTTATTTTAATTTGAAAAATTAAAATAAATGATTTTCATTGAAGGAATAATATAAATTGATTTTATTTACTAATATATATTTTCAGTAATTTTTCAATCTTTGAAATATTATCCAAGTAAACTTAAACAAAGTCTTTATATATAAATATTTATATAGAAATTTTATTCGTTATAACGCAGAATACTAAAAATATAAGTGGCATTTTTTGTAAGTAAATGTATATACTATGCAAAATACGAGTAAATGAAAAACATTACATTTTTATTTGAAAATAAAATGTAATACTTGCTACTTCATATTTGTTTAAATTAATTTACAACTGTAATTATTAAAAAAATGCAAAATAATATTTTCGTACCACGAGACTAATTTTAATATAATTATTTTTAAATAATATTGTATGTAGATTAGTTAAGAACGAAGTTTAATTCTGCAGATAAACTCATATCTAATAGCATTATACACCTGTCATTAAAACATAACATGTCAGTCGTCAATCTTCGATCAGTCGGTAAATGTTACCCCTAAGATTTTAACGTTATATACACTTTTGGACATTATAAATTATTTTTATTCGTATATGTTAACATAAAAAATATATTTAACATAAAAAAAAATTGTCTTCGTTGTTCTGAAAAATAAATGTCGCAATTGATCTACTAAAGGTTAACTTTTTTTTAATATATTTGTTTAATACTTATTTAATATTGGTACTGAGGAGCAGTTATTTATATGCATGTGTGCTTGCCTATGTTTTAAAGTACATATATATATATATATATATATATATATATATATATATATATATATATATATATATATATATATATATATATATATATATATATATATATATATATATATATATATATATATATATATATATATATATATATATATATATATATATATATATATATATATATATATATATATATATATATATATTCATATTAAGAAATTCTTAAGTAGTTTTAATAAATACATAATTTTTTATTATTAAAATTTTAATTCATTTCAATGTATGTTTTTATTTTTTGTAAGGAATGAAACAAAGAAATTCAAATAATTTATATAGATCAAGTTTATCATCATTAATATCATGGGAACAGTTAAAAAGGTATTAAAGTGTGTAATAAATAATGAAATTTAATTCAGATATTGTGAACAAAATATAAGTTTATAAAATGCTGTTTTAAAAAATATCCTTTTAGTGTTCAATGGAAAAATAATCGTGCTAATGGGCGTGAAGCGTACTGCCCAACTCGAATTGAACACCTTGCTAATGTTGTAACACATGGTGTTTGGATAGCTCCAAGTATATGGGCTTGGGTATTATTAGTGCGACGAGCTGTTTCACCTCCACAGTTTTTGGCTGCTTTGATTTATGGAGCAGCCCTTGTGTCACTTTTTGCTGTATCTACATGGTTTCACTCTGTATTTTATTGTGGTCATAATGCCAAACTTAAAGATGTTTTACATCGTTGTGACCGTGCTATGATTTATGTCTTCATAGCAGGGAGCTATTTTCCTTGGTTAACAATAGGATCATTACAAGGTACAGAGTCATCACGTTGGTTAGTCTGGATTTTTGCTGCAATAGGTATTGCTTACCAACAGATTTTCCATGAACGTTTCAAAACATTTGAAACTATTATGTATCTCTTAATGGGAATTTATCCTGGCATTATCATCTTAACACAGGAGGTAAATATTTTTATAACTTCATAAAAATATCTAAATTATTTTATAATAGTAAATAATTTTTTTTTCTAATAAGCAACAAAACCATTTTATTAAAAATATGTTATCAAATTTAATATTTTAATTTTGTATCAATGTTTAGTTATTACTTGTGAATATATATATATATATATATATATATATATATATATATATATATATATATATATATATATATAGAGAGAGAGAGAGAGAGAGAGAGAGAGACTCACAAATATATGGTATTAATAAGTTGCACAGTAAAATAGCATTTCATAGTATTTAAAAAAAATATATATAAAGATTGTCAGAGTATAAACTAATTAAATGAATGATTAAAATATCATTTGATATCTGCATTTTATTGAAATTCAAAATCTATAATACTACCTAATTTTCAACAGCATGAATTTGGAGGCATGGCAGAACTAAAATTGGGATTCATTATATACATGTCTGGAGTTATATTTTTCAAGGCTGATGGTAGAGTTCCTTGTGCACATGCCATTTGGCATTTGCATGTTGGGTTGGCAGCTGGCATACATTATTTTGCTGTTTTACATCATCTTTTTCCAGATCCAACTACGAATTCTTTATAGAATAACATTAAAGTAATGGTCAATTATTAACTTATTTATTTTATAATAATTACATTTCATAAATGCTGTCATATAATAGTATATCTTTTTAAAAAAAGAAAACGAGTATTAATTCAATGTAAAATATTAAATCAATGTTTATAATGTAAATTAAAATTTTATATTTATTATTTTCAAAAACTTAAAGCACTTTTAATTACAATATAATCTAGTTAATTAAATATAATATAGTTCTATTGTAATCCAGAAGTATAATTTTATAGATATATTAAAAAAATATATTTTTTTATAAAACTTTGTATTATTTAAAACTTTTTCAGTATATTAAGAAAAATAGTATAATGACAGCATTTAAAAATA
>CP092091.1:17455490-17465490 GCA_029203775.1 Neoneuromus ignobilis | reverse complement strand
CGTCAATGTGTTGAAAAGTACTATAATTTAGTGAATTTAATCAGACTCATGAATATTGCAGCTCAATCATCTGTAGAAGCGAATAGATCAGGAGTTTGTTTTGTTAATTTTAATCAGGATTGCTCGTAAGTAATGTCCGATCAGTTAATTAACAACTTGTGAAATTTATCGTGGATTGTTTTGTGTTATATATCTAATTACGCAGTTGCGATATAAAAGTACTTCGTAAGTAACAAAGCAATATTAGTGTTATATAAAAATACACTTAGTTTTTTACTTCTTTAAATGTAATTATTATTTTTAAGATTTAATTAATTTTAATATGTACAAAATAATAAACGTTTGTGACCGTTTATACAAGTGGGTCATCTGTCAAATACTTTCCTTCTGCTATCTAATTTAGAACTATCGTGAAAGTAATTATATCTTCAAACGTAACCTTGGTGTATATTATTAATTTTGTAATTCTTATTTTCTTGATATTTCGTCATCGTTGTAACCTATTTTAAAAAGTAGTAAATATATTGTATATGTTTTTGATGGATGACATTTATATTAAATCTCAGGAGGAAAAATAAATTCTTCTCAGATATGTATATTAAATTTATTCAAACGCGTATATTTAATGTATTCATAATATTATTTATATTAATAGAATAATCATTTTTTGCTATATTTTTTTTTTGTTTTTTACATTATTTATATAATAGTTATAAATGTTTTATTTTTAATATATATATGTGTGTATGTATGTGTATATATATATATAGATATATATAGATATATATATATATATATATATATATATATGTATGTATGTATGTATGTATGTATGTATGTATGTATGTATGTATGTATGTATGTATGTATGTATGTATGTATGTATGTATGTATGTATGTATGTATGTATGTATGTATGTATGTATGTATGTATGTATGTATGTATGTATGTGTGTATGTATGTATGTGTACATACATAAAAATTCATATACATTCATACACGTACACATATATGTGTAGAAAAAATAACATTAGTTTAAAATTTCATATCAGATTTCTATTTTATTTATTTATTAATGGCATAACATTGTCATATGAATTGAAATTATTAGACTATACAAGTATTTACAAAAAGATATGTGTGTATGTTTTATTAGTAATGCCTATAATTTTAATTTACTTTGTAGAAAATAAATAAAAATGTAATTTATTTAAATAATTTTTAGTTCACTAGCTGTGGGTACGCGTAATGGATATCGGATATTTGCTCTGCAATCTATTGATGGCGCATCTGGTTTGGAAAGCATTTATGAACATGCAGGAGAAGAAACCTGCCTTGTTGAACGGTTATTTAGTAGTTCTCTTGTTGCTATTGTGGCATTGGGTGCACCTAGAAAACTTAAGGTGTGCCACTTTCAACGTGGTACTGAAATATGTAATTACAGTTACAGCAACACTATCTTGGCTGTCAAGCTTAATCGAGCGGTTAGTTACTAAATTTGAAATAGTCACATGTTAATTTTTTAGATAATCAAAATTTTATATAATATAAATTTAGAAGTTTTAACATGATAAAAAAATGAATTCCAATAAAACAATTCTTTATATGTTGTATGAAATATTTCTTTTAAGATACATTCATTTCTAACATATTTTATATTGAAAAATACATAATTTGTTTGTTTGCATTCTAGGTCATTAATTTTTAGAAAAAAAATTATAAACTGCAGTCATCTACTATGAAAGTTATAATCTTTGTTCATATAAAACAAAATAAAGTTTTAGTTAAAATAAATCTTTGATAATTAATTGATAACTTTAAACAATAAAAAAATAAAATTTATTACATGCTTTTGTGTTTGAAATTAAATTTGCATTCACCTTTTTTTTACTATCCAAGTTTTTTAAATCACAGTTTTATAATTCCATAAAATTTTTGAATCATAGTTTTATGGTTCTATAAAGTTTTTAATCATTTTAGAAATATTTTACTGTAATTTGTCTCTAATATAGACGTTTCAGTACCTAGCTATCAGTTATATAAATTTAACTTACCTTGATTTAATAATCATGCATTACAAAGAAATGTTAACTTAAAATATTTAATCACTATTGTCTGGTAACTCAGGTTTACTTTCATCATTCAGTTCATGTTTATTTAAATTTTAGTTTTTTATTTAATGTTTTCATAATTTGTATTAAATTTGAATTTTGTACAATATGTTTGAACTTTATATTTATGTTTTTTAAATAAAATTTAATGATTGGTCTTTTCTTTTCAAATTATTATGATCGGAAAAATCTTATGATAAATTAATTTAAAAAATTTGTTAATAGTTTTACATATATAATACAAATGATATAATGAGACAAAATAAAGTATTCCTAAGTGGTGTTAACAAAAGTAATGTTTTTTTAAGTGTTGAAAGTTAGTTTACATTCTAAGATAAAATATTTCACTGATTCATACAGTTGTATGACATCTGTAGTTATAAGTAATACACAATATTTGGCAAAATTCATTACTTCAAAAAACAGAAGAAATTAAACAGTTTATTCAAATATAACACAAAAATTACTCATGCATGTTAATGTTGACAGAAAAATATGCATATGATTGGCAATATTTATTAGTTAATTTCTCTATCTTTTAGCAAGTAATGTCTGAATTAATATAATAATGTGACCTAGTGTATAATCACAGTAATATGCATACACACAAATTAAAAAAAATATGTTAATCACAATGAACTATAGCTGAAATTTGATTGCACTTTTTAATATTATTCTTAAATGTGAATAAAAAATATCAAAATTATTTCATGTAATAAAATGTCTGTTAAACAGTGTAATTATTAATTTTAGAAGCATACACATTTAGATGTTATTTTATATGTTTTTTAAAATATATAAAAGTATTTTTGTAATTTGTTGCTGATAATGGTAATATAATTAATTAAAATTTTTGTAGCGATTGGTTGTTTGTCTTGAGGAATCATTATATATCCATAACATTCGGGACATGAAAGTGTTACATACTATTCGAGATACACCACCCAATCCACTGGGATTGTGCACATTGGCTTCAAGTAGTGAGCATTGTTTTTTGGCCTATCCAGGTTCATCAACTATTGGTGAAGTGCAAATATTTGATGCCATTAATTTGGTTAGTGAAATGTTTATGTTATTGTGTCTTATGTAAATTTGTATGTATGTGTGTGTATATATACAAACACACACGCATTTACACACTCATACATATATCATACACAAATATATATATATATATATATATATATATATATAAATATATATATATATATATATATATATATATATATATATAGGTCATCCAAATGTGATGCCTAAATTTGTGTTTTATTAAAAAGAAAGATGTGAAGAGTTTCCTTTGTTTTTTTTTTAATAAAATACAAATCTAGGCATCTCATTTGAATGACCTTTATATACACATATAATATATGTACATAGTATATGTATACATTTTTTTGTAATAACTGATTTCATTAATCTTTATATAAATGTACCTATCATTATTTAAAATTTCGTAAGTTAATTTTTTGCAACTATAAATATAATTTTTTTTACATGAATTTGTATATGTTGTTTTTAAATAAGTATTTGTTGTATATGTGAAATAAATGTAATTTTTAAGATAGTATGTGTCTACGTGTATAGGTAAAGTAATCTATAATTGTAAAAAAATTTTTTATACAGCATGCAAAAACAATGATACCTGCCCATGACAGTCCTTTAGCAGCACTCGGGTTTAGTCCTACAGGTACACGTGTTGCAACAGCTTCGGAAAAAGGTACTGTGATACGTGTATTTTCAGTCTTCGATGGTACAAGACTTTATGAATTTAGAAGAGGGGTTAAGCGATGTGTCAGTATTTCAAGTTTATCATTCAGTACTGATTCACGTTTCTTATGCTGTAGTAGTAACACTGAAACAGTACATGTATTTAAACTTGATGAGCCTAAAGATACGTAAGTTTTAAATAAATAATATTACTTTTACTTCAAATTTTATTTTAATTATGGATAATTTTGTTTTAAAAGTGAAAGTTACAGTTATTTATTAAAAGATGAATAACTATGAGAAATTAATTTTGTGTTAAAATTCAAATGTAATAGATGTATCCATTTTTATATTTGTGTGTGTATATATATGCATATGTATGTATGTATGTATGTGTATATATATATATATATATATATATATATATATATATATATATATATATATATATATATATATATATATATATATATATATATATATATATATATATATATATATATATATATAACATGCACATTAATAGATAATATATATTATTTTAAAAATGAAACAATATTGTCTATGAACCAAATAAGTAATTTCTTTTAAAATAAAATTTTTAATGCACTAATTATGCTATTTTTATATTAAAGTAGTATATTTGTTTAAATATTTTTTCAATTATTAAATATTATAAGGTTTTCCAATATGAATGTCAGAACTTTGACAGCTGGTGATAGCGATATTTGAATTTTTTTTAAGCTCATTTTAACAGTTCAACTCTATAGTTTGGCAAATTATCATGGAACATTTAACACTTCAACAATATTTAGAAATTGTAAAAACTTATAAAAATTAATGTTCGGTTCATAAAACTTAACACAATCGTCCAAATGTCCGTGCCATTTATTAAATTATTGAAAAATTTGAAAACAATTTTATTCTACATGATGCAGCAGTGCATGTAAGACTAATAAATGCAATAAGTGAGATCAATATTGCTTCTCTTAGTGAAAATTTCAAAATAAAGCTGAAGATCACGGTACAGTAAATGGAATGCATTACTGAACCATGATTAATTAATTTTTTTTTCAAAAATGATTGAAAATGGTTTACACGATATGTGGTTTCAATAGGACGGTACTATGTGCCATACACCTACGGAAACAATAGACTTATTGAAGCAAAAGTTTAATGAGTCCATTATTTTACAAAATGAGTCCATCAATTGGTCATCAAGATCATGTGATCTAACTCCATTTTTCTGTGGGGTTATGTGAAATCATAAGTTTATACTGATAAATCACAAACAACAGGAGCATTAAAAATAAATATTGAACATGTAATTTATGAAATTGGACCACAATTATATGAAAGAGTGATTAAAAATTGGACTAAACGAATGACTATGTCAAGTGAAGTCGTGGTGGTCATATGAATGAAATTGTATTCCATCATTAATACTATAGAATATGCTTTTTTTTAAAAAAAACTAATAATTAAATACTTTTTGTTTTATTTTCATTTAAACTTCTGAAGTGCTTATTGGAAAACCCTATATATTGTTTTATTAATAATTATATATTTGAAGAAGTATTAAATAAAATTTCAGACCTAAGCAGGCAGTGGATGAAAGTAGTTGGATGAACTATTTATCGAAAGCAGTAACAGCCAGTGCCAATTATTTACCTTCTCAAGTTACTGATGTGTTCAATCAGGGACGTGCATTTGCGGTTGCACATCTTCCTGTTAGCGGAGTTAAAAATGTCACTGCCATTACAACGTAAGGAATATCCTTTAGTATGACTACAAATTATGAAATGGCATATAAAGTTTATTTTGTCCAATTTAATAGCTCGTTATTAAATTTATTATATTTATATATTCTTCATTTATTATATTTGTATATTCTTCATTTTTATATTTGTATTTTCTTAATTACCTTTTAAAAAATTATGTTATAATGAATTGTAGTATATGTTATTCTGATCTGAACTCTTTGGCTCCTTAGTTTTTATCAATTGTGTTCTATTTTTTTAAATGTAATTTGCTTTTTAGTTCATATTTTGTTTTTTATGTGTGATTTTAATTATTTGTAATGTATCATATAGTATAAATAATTTAGACATAAAAAATTGAAAGATATTAACAAATATTTCAGTATTCAACGAATGCTACGTTTGTTAGTAGCATGCACTGATGGAAATTTGTACGTCTATAATTTGGATGTAACAGAAGGAGGTGATCTCACACTAGTTCGCACTCATCGTATTGATGGCACATCAGTACAATCATCAGATAAATCGGCAGCAACTGCAACAACATCAGATAATCAAGGTAATTGTAATAAGAAAATATATTTTTTTATATTATATAATATTTAGTCTTTTTTTAATATTTATACTTTTTATTGATTTTATTTCAATTCAGTCAATAAAATAAAATTTTGAAAATTTCGTTATTTTATAAAAAAAAATTTAAGTTTTATATCTTTAGGTAAATGTGTTAAGTGCCATATATACATATGTGTTTGTTTGTATGTGCATATACATATATACCATACACACATATATACAAACATAATATATATGTGTGTGCGTACGTGTGTGCATGCATTTATGAATGTGCAGATATATAATACTAATAGTTTTTTTCTTTAAAAATAAAGAAAACAGTTCCATAGAATGTATTTAATTCTATGCTAAAATTAATACAGAACATTTGTTTTTAGAAATATACCATCATTGTGAATATTACTAGTTAATTATTTAGTTTAAAATCACTTGCCAATAAAAAATTGGATGTTTTCAATTATAATCAGGTGGGAATTTATATTTCTTTCCTTGACCAATGGAACGTCCTACAAATTTATACTTAAATAGTTTGTTTTTAAATGTGTTATTTATTCTTAATAATTGCTTTTTCCTATTTGGTATTGAATTCCTCAATCCATTTTTTTCTGGCTATAAATTCTGTACATATATTGACATAAGGATGATAATAGTAATTGTTATTTAATTAGTGGATCATTTTTTTAACATAAATTAATTTATATATATATATATATATATATATTAATACAGAGATATATGTATGTAAATTAAGTTGTTATAATGATAATAATTTTAAAAAAACTGTTCAATTTTTCTTGTATATTAAAAATTTGATGATTCATTATATATTTTCTATTATTTGTTTTTTAATACAATTGAATTATTTACCACAATGTCATGATATTTTATAAATATTCAATGATCATTTGTTTTGATAATGGGCATTTAGGTGAATACTTATTATCATAGCATACTGTAATGTATAAAATTTGTAATTTTTTTTCAGTTTTAAGGTAAATGATTCATTTGTATAAATATGAATTAGTCATAACTCCAAACCAGTTATAGTTCATATTTTGATGGAAAAAATTATTAATATAAAAAAATAGTATAAATAAAAAAATACATGTACAAATAACAAATTATAATGGATAAAGTTATATTTATTAACCAATATATGTATAGATTATGATCATAGCCTTTATAATCCTTATGACCATAACAACCTGTGTGCATTAAAATTTTGTTATAAAAGGCGGAGCTAGCTACGCAGGCATCGTCAAGGGTCATTCAACAGGCTGTATGTCAGGTACTGGTCAGTATGAATCTTCGTCTTTCATTGCCTTTCCATAAATTTCATTATACTTTCTACATTTTAGTCATCTTTTATATTATCAAAAAATGAAATTATTCATAAAATAAAATGATTTACTTATGTTTATGCAAGTAATTTGAAAAGTGAAATATTTAAATAATATGTCAGATAATACTTCAAATTATAACAATTATTTACAATAAATTAATATGTAGGTGTAAAACAATAATATATTGATAAAATAAGAAAACATTATAAAAAAGAAAAGATTTAAGAACTCTAGTATAACTTTCTATAGAATATCTAAGTATATTAGAGAGTCAATACATATAATTATAAAAGTTATGACATGGTATTTAGATAAGTGACTGATAAAGTTTGATTAATTAACAAACTAAGTTTATAAAAATATAATTACATCAAATAACAACATTTTGTTACTTTTTGATATTCATAGTTGTAATTTTATATATATATATATATATATATATATATATATATATATATATATATATATATATATAAAATGGTGTGTGCGTGCACGTGTGTATGGGAATGTAAATATATATTCCAAATATTGTCTTTTTAAGTTCATTTACTTAATTAAATACATAGAATCTTAAAATAGAGTATGTATTGATTTTCATATATAATAAATATATGATTTACAATTTCATTTTAAGTTTCATGTAACTTTCATTAAAAAAATCATTTTGAAGTATGTAACATTACTAAACTAGGAGTGATGCTGGAAAATAGGTAAATAGTTTTTTTCTTATAATAATATAATAAAAATGGCAAGCATTTTTCAAATGATTTTTTAGTTTTATTATTGAACACATGATTATTTAATATAATTAAAGTAATGTGTTTCATTATTTATATTTATATATATATATATATATATATATATATATATATATATATACACATGCATATATATATATATATATATATATATATATATATATATATATATATATATATATATATATATATATATATACATACATACATATATATACACATACATACATATATATATATATATATATATACACATACATACATACATACATATACATTTATACTTAAAATAAAAAAGAAATTGAAAGGAGGGTAGTGTGAATATGTGTAAAATAAAATACTATAATTATTGTTATATAGTAAGTTTATACAAGTTATAATTAATACAAAAAAAAATAATCTATTTATTTGAAAATTCATTTTGGAATGAATTTTATTAATTTGACATGAATTTTATTAAATATAAAATCTATATTTCAGTATGCTGTCTATTATACTGACTAATCTTTTTAATATTTTATATATGTGTGCGTGCATGCGTGTGTGTGTGTATGCATGTGTGTATATATGTATATATATATATATATATATATATATATATATATATATATATATATATATACATGTATGTATATATATAGACCATCTTATGAAATAAAAAAAGATTAAATATTAGATTTTTTATGCAATTTTTATTGTATTTTTATCATTTCCAAATTCTGAAACTTTCAGTTGATAAAAAACTTTATCTAATATATTTTTACATATACATATATCCGTTTTTAAAAATTAAACTGATAATAGCAAAAAATATAAATAAAATAATTTTTACCTTTTATTACATGTTTAATCGAAAATAAATTAATTTCATACATATACATTAACATATATTCATTTTTAAGTTACAATTACATACATATATATGTGTAGGTGTGTGTATGTGTGTGTATATATATATATATATATATATATATATATATATATATATATATCATATATATATATATATATATATATATATATATATATATATATATATATATATATATATATACATATATATATATATATATATATATATATATATGTATGTGTGTGTTATAATAGTAATATGGTGTACTTAATTTCATATAAAACATTAGTTTATTAACTTCACATGTAGAAATATTTTGCAGCATTTTTTGAATATAAATGTAATCATAAAAGGCATCTTAGATTAACACATTATATGGGGGCAACGTCTCGACGACGTCTTTTGCATACTATTACTTGAGCGTGAAAGACGTTGTTGAGACGCGTTCCCCGCATACGGTGTGTTAATTATGATAATTGTGTGTTTGTTTATTGATACATTATATATATATATATATATATATATATATATATATATATATATATATATATATATATATATACATACATGTTTATTTGATTATAAATTATTTTTTTAAATTACTGATAATAATTTTCATACCTTCAGACTCTGAAAAATTTTATGAAATGGCTGCTGCTGTGGAACCTCCAGTTCAAGGAGGGTTTCGTCTAGATGATGACCAAGAGTTTCCTCCTGTTACTCATAGCACAGATTGAAATATATGGAACTGTAAAACCTGGTATTTGCATTTGAAAAAATTATAGTTTTTTTTATGGGAAAAAAATGCAGAACAGGTGATAACTGTGATGCGTATACTTATAGTGGATTTGTCATCAAAAATATTTTGTATATATTTGGCAGTTAAATGAA
>CP092091.1:17402990-17450490 GCA_029203775.1 Neoneuromus ignobilis | reverse complement strand
TATATATATATATATATATATATATATATATATATATATAAATTATATTAAACAATAAAATAAAAAAATAATACACTGTTTTAACACTTTAAAAGATTATAATAATTTACTTATCTAAAGAACTAATAGAAAACACGCATATGTACATGTGTATATATATACATATATACACACACGTGCATACGTGTAAACACATACTAATATCTTATCAATATTTATCTTTGTGTAATATACATGCATTAGTGTATGTGTGTGTGTATATGTATGTGTATGTATATATGTATGTGTATGTATATATGTATGTGAATGTATATATGTATGTGAATGTATATATGTATGTGAATGTATATATGTATGTGAATGTATATATGTGTGCATGTATGTATGTGTGTGTGTGTGTGTGTGTGTGTGTGTGTGTGTGTGTGTGTGTGTGTGTGTGTGTGTGTGTGTATGTATATATGTATGTATTTATGTATTTATGTATATATATATATATTTATATATAAATTTATAAAAATATATGTATATATATATATATATATATATATATATATATAAATAAACAAAGAATTAATATTATAAATTATCAATATTATATATTAGTAAACATACTGCAATAAATATAGTAAATATTAAAAATTATTTATATGCTTTCTGTATACATACATGTTCTATGTATTTTACATAGATGTGAATAAAAAAACATCGTATTTTATATAAATATGCCTTTAATATTTGTATAATGATACCAGCTTTTTAACTTCATAATTAATCATATACTTAATAAGGCACTTAAATAATAAAAGATACAATATTAAAGTATGAACAAATTATTATATAAATATGTTACCATTGAAATCATATATAAAACTGAAATGTATTGATTATATTTTAGTCATGGGAATTTCCATTTCTTATTTTGTATGTTTTAAATTAAGATTTAACATAATATAAATGGTTATAATACATACATACATACACACACACACTCATTCACAAATAAATACATACATACCTACAACAACAGTTCCTTGTTGTGCAGCACCTAATAACGCCTCTTTATACTTTCGTAAACTCTCATCTTCCTGATCAGCGGCTAAAATTTCTTCAATTGTTTTTTCTGGTGGTGGTTTATATGAACTTTCAATTTCATGTTCGTCATCTACGTGTTCCCCACCAGCTAATCTTTCTTCAGTTTCAGTGGACATGACTTTCTATAATTATTTTTTCAAAAATAGTTACATGAATACTATATGTATTATTATTATTATTATTATATATATATATATATATATATATATATATATATATATTAAATTTTTAACGATTACTCATCGTTTGACTGAAAAATTACTAGAAAAAAGGGGTGTGTTTTTTTTTAATATAAAGATACAAATTATGATTTTATGTATAATACATTATATTAATAGTCACTGACTTTATATAAAAAAGGCTATTTAATTATATTTAAATTACTTATTAAAAATTCTGAATAATTTGACAGTAAAATACGTCGATATATATATATATATATATATATATATATATATATATATATATATATATATATATATATATATATATATTTATATTACATTTATTAACTGTATATTAACAAAACTTCAGAAATATAAACACTTCACTTACATTACACAATAAAATTATAAATAACTGTAAAAATTAATAAATGCAGAAAAATGCTACAATAAAATAAAAGTAGTAAAGAATTATGATTGTTTTATTGGTTCTACTACTGCGCATGCGCAATAAACTTGGGTGGTATATTTCCGTTAGATATGTGTACATATGTACATGTGTATACACTACAGAACATTCACCATATACGCATGAATGCATACATGGTATATGAAAGGATATATATAATTTTGAATTATTCAGATTTGTTTAGAGACCTAAAATAAACTACTAAATATTTTCAAGAATTACTGAAACGTTCTAATAAAAAATCCTATTTATTATTTAAAAAAAATAAAAATTATTTTCTATTTTAGAACATATTTTATTTCTTGAAAATAATGACCTACCAATTGTAAGTCAATTTTAGTTCTTTTCTGAAAAAGATGGTAAAAATTGTTTACAATAAAAATTCATTCAATGATACATTTTTAGTCTAGCATTCTCGTTTATTTTTATATAAGAGAAAATTAAGAATATGTTATTATATGTATTTAATTGTACTCATATTTTTTAATATACGAGGATTGTTTGATAAGTATGGTAAATTTACTTATTGTTTAATTTAATTAATTAATTAAATTTTTCAATTTAGTTTTTTTTTTACTTTTTACCATACTTATCAAACGACCCTTGTATGTTAGTAAATATATTGAATTATTTTTAATTTAAAATATTAACGGCATATACAGGATATCTCACATTGTGCGGCTTCGATTAATACGATTTCACTATAGTCCGGTTTGAAATTTCTTAAAAAAAAAAAAAAATATATGCGCATGCGCATTCTAGTTTTGTGGTCTTTTTTTCTATTAGTTTTCGAATTATAAAGTTTATTTTTTGATAATTAAATTTTAATTGAAAATGAATGTATAAACCCCTGATTTTGTTTTATTGATACATACAAACATTTGAATATATTGCCCTCGTTTTATTTACTGAAAAACAGGGAAAAAAATATTTTGGAACCAATTAACGTTTTGTGTATTTAGTTAATGTTTCGATTAGTCTGGTTTCAAATAGTTCGGCAAATTATCAGTGAAACCGATTATGCGAGGTTTCCTATATATATATATATATATATATATATATATATATATATATATATATATATATATATATATATATACGAGGGTCGTTTGATTAGTATGGTAAATTTATTTATTGTTTAATTTAATTAAATTTTTCAATTTAGTTTTTCTTATTTTTTTACCATACTTATCAAACGACCCTCATATATATATGTATGTATGTGTGTGTGTAAATATATATAGATTGTGTGTATAAATGCTTATTAATATTAAGAATTTTTTTAAATTTTTATATAATTATTTGTGTTTGCAGTCAAATTATTATTATGTGATAAAAATAATTTCTATAGGTATTTTTAAATATTTTAATTTTTAAATTGGTTATAAATTAAACAGAATGTATGTTCTGTTTTTTTGAAAAAGCTATCATAAATATATATTTTCAAATGAAAATAAACTAATTTTAGAAAAATGAAGAATAAATTAATAAGAAAAGATATTCAATATAGATGTATTTATTCAAACATATATATATATATATATATATATATATATATATATATATATATATATATATATATATATATATATATATATATATGCCACCCGTATGCGAAAATATTTCGACCGCCCCCATTCCCAAATTGCACTTTTTTCATAGCAGACTATTGAATGATATTTATTAACTTCAAGGAAAAGGATAATCGAAATTTTCAGAGAAATGTGTTAGAAATACAATGAAAGTATGTGTTTGTATTCGAAAATGGTCTCTCAGTAATATATAGTTAAACGCTATAATCAAGTAACGCCGAACGGGTCAAAATTTTATATAAGGGCTGATGTGGTTAGACAAATTTAAAGAATGTGTTGTTTCACATATCTAAAAATTAAAGGTAACCGAGTGTTTTTCTTGGAATCGGTCGCCCCTAAAGCTCGGCTGCCCGTGTACATTGCACACATTGCATATATGGAAAGGGCGGGCCTGCATATATATATATATATATATATATATATATATATATATATATATATATATATATATATATATATATATATATAGTCATTAAATTTAAAAAAAACATATATTTAATTGATAATAAATATAATATTCATTATATTTATTTTCAATTAAATATATATTTTTTTAATTTAACGACTTTATTGAATTATATCAATAAATTGCTTATGTTACCCATATGGCGATGACTTATTCACAACAGTGTATGTAATATATATTTTATATTTGAAGGAATGAGCTTGTATTTTAAAAGAAATATCTGTATTGTAAATTATTGTGAATGTTAAGGAAGTTATGATGTTGTTTTAAAATATATAAGTATTTATGTTCAGATATAAGTATTTAAAAAAATCTAATTTAAAATTGTATTTTATCACTAATTTGTATATAATAATATATTTAAATTCCACCTAGAAGAGTAACATGAATGAAAACCAAAGATTAAAATAACTATAAACTTTGTTTACATTGTGATTATATTCAATGCTTATTTTAAAGAATGATTTTAATGTCGAGCATGGTGGATCAACTAATAATGATTTTTTATTAATACGTACTTAAAAGAGATGTATTAAATGTTTATAATTATGTTAAAAGTGAGATTAAACATTTTTTTTTTAAACAAAAGTATAAAATATTTATAACTCAATTTTATTATTGGCTGTCAAATGTTTATTTCGTTGAATATTGTTTTCATATTGAAATATGAATTTCTATTTTCATAAAACGCGCATTAAAGATAAATATAATATAGAAAAAATAAAAAATGCGTGTACTACAAATTATAGATTAACTAACAATGAATTTCAACAATATATTTAAAAAAAATAGCCATGCATTTATATAAGTTTTTAACCTATTTTTTAATAGTGTGTATAAATGTGTCAAGTCAAAGTAAACAAAAAGAAATCAATTCTGAAGATATACTTGAATCTCCATTATGTTGTAATATTACAACTCATTCGCAATTAGTAGACGTTCAGTTTAGTTCACATGTTGTTGAAAATGAATATATAGTTGCATTTACAGGATATTATAGAAGTATCACTCGTGCAAATTTTATTAATTCTGCTTTAAATAATTCTGCAGTAAAAAATTGGAAAATATTATCGCGTAGTAATCCTGCTAGTGATTTTCCAAGTGATTTTGATGTAGTAACTTTAGAAGAAACAGATAAATTGAGTGGTTTAAACGCATTAAGTGAACATCCATCTGTAAAACGTGTAACTCCACAAAGGATAGTACATAGAACTTTAAAGTATATAAATTCTAGTGAAGTACATCTTACAAATTGTATTGGAAATGATTGTAGAAATAATCATAACGATCAAATAAGAAAAGGTCGATCAAGCTTGACAAATAATCAGTTTTGGCAAGCCTCTCAACGACTAACGAATAGGCGATTATTACGAGCAATTCCAAAACAAATCACAAGTATTCTTCAAGCTGACATTTTATGGGGTATGGGAATTAAAGGAAGTGGAGTTAAAGTTGCAGTTTTTGATACAGGTTTAGCAAAAACTCACCCACATTTTAAAAAAATTAAAGAACGTACAAATTGGACCAACGAGAAAACACTCGATGATGGATTAGGACATGGAACATTTGTAGCAGGAGTAATTGCTTCAAATCGTGAATGTTTAGGTTTTGCACCAGATTCGGAATTATATATTTTTCGTGTTTTTACTAATAATCAAGTTTCATATACTTCATGGTTTTTAGATGCATTTAATTATGCTATTTTAAAGAAAATCAATGTTTTAAATTTATCTATAGGTGGGCCAGATTTTATGGACCATCCTTTTGTGGATAAAGTTTGGGAGCTAACTGCTAATAAAGTAATAATGGTGTCTGCAATTGGAAATGATGGCCCTTTATATGGTACATTAAATAATCCTGCAGATCAAATGGATGTTATTGGTGTTGGTGGTATAAACTTTGAGGATCAGATAGCTAAATTTTCTTCACGTGGAATGACAACTTGGGAATTGCCTTATGGATATGGAAGAGTAAAACCTGACATAGTTACTTATGGTTCAACTGTTAAAGGTTCCAGTATTAAAGGCAGTTGCAGATCATTATCAGGTTTATTATAGTTTAGAAGACAATATGTTAGTAAATTTATGTTTTCATTTTTATTATCAGGTACAAGTGTAGCATCTCCAGTTGTTGCTGGTGCAGTGACATTACTTGCTAGTGGGGTATTACATCGTAAAGATCTTGTAAATCCAGCAAGTATGAAACAAGCTCTTATGGCATCAGCTCGAAGATTGCCTGGTGGGTTAAGATTTTGGTTTAATATTAATATGAGTAATTAATTATGAATTAATATATTTATTAACTTTTTTTATATATATATATTTGAGGAACTTTTCATTTTGTGTATATTTTGAAAATAATATTAATGTTTATTTTAGGTATTAATATGTTTGAACAAGGGCATGGAAAATTAAATTTACTTAAAGCATATCAAATTTTAAATAGTTATAAACCACAAGCAAGTCTTAGTCCTAGTTATATTGACTTAAGTGAATGTCAGTATATGTGGCCATATTGTACCCAGCCTATCTATTATAGTGCAATGCCAACAATAGTGAATGTTACAATATTGAATGGGTTGGGTGTTACTGGTCATGTGGTAAGAAAATTAATCCTAAAATCAATTATACAATATTTATAAATGGTCCTTTTTAGGTTGGGAAACCACAGTGGCATCCTTATACACCACAATTTGGACAATACATAGATATAGCTGTTACTTATTCTGAAGTAATTTGGCCTTGGTCAGGTTGGATAGCTGTTAGTATTGCAGTAACTAGAGAAGCCACATCTTGGCAAGGATTAGCACAAGGACACATTACACTTACAATAGAATCTCCTCCAGGTCCTGGTGAAACTGAACCTAGGCAATCAATTGTTCAATTGTCTATACGAGCTAAAATTATACCAACTCCTCCAAGACATAGACGAATTTTATGGGATCAGTATCATAATTTAAGATATCCACCTGGATATTTTCCTCGTGATAATTTGAAAGTAAAAAATGATCCTCTTGATTGGAATGGTGATCACATTCATACCAATTTTAAAGATATGTATCAACATTTAAGAGATGCAGGATATTACATAGAAGTTCTTGGTAATGAAAAAAAATATTGTGGATTTGGAAAATGTTTAAAATATTGATATTTTTCAAAAATAATATTAAAATTTATATATATATAGGCTCATCCAAATGTGTCGCCTAGATTTGTGTTTTATTAAAAGAAATGTGTTTAGTTTCTTTTTAATAAAACACAAATATAGGCGTTACATTTGGATAACTTTATATATATATATATATATATATATATATATATATATATATATATATATATATGAGGGTCGTTTGATAAGTATGGTAAATTTATTTATTATTTAATTTAATTACATTTTTCAATTTAGTTTTTCTTACTTTCTTACCATACTTATCAAACGACCCTCGTGTGTATGTATGTATTCCGATGGGAAAAATATTAGTAATTAATATTTGTTATGGAACTGTGGCTGATTCACTTTATCACAAATGAATCTTATATAATTATAAATTATATAATATAAATCTGTAGTATATAATTATAAATAATAACTGAACAATAAGTGATTATTGAACACTTTAAAATATTGTGGTGTTAGGGTTAAAATTCATTTGTGTTAAAGTGATTAATATGTTTTTATTAGTAAAGTATGGTTAATAGTTAATTAAATTTTAAATATTTATTAAAATATAAATATTTGGAACAATTTGAACTGAGTCATTTTTTATTTAGATATCAGTTTGAAAGTCTTACATGTTTTAAATTTTTAATTTGAATATTTCATATCTGATTAGTTTTTGATGAATAATTTAAACATTTTTATAGCAATATATATAACATTATTTATTATGTATACTTTTAGTATATCTATTTGAATAAAAAATGTAATTATCTGTAACAAATAAATCACTCATCCCAGTACCACAAGATTTTATAAAAATGTCAAATAATCACTTATTATTCATTTTATTTGCTTAAAAGATTATTTATATTTCAATAACCATGCCATTATTGTCAGTCACTTTTATAAAATTTTGTTGAGTTGGGGTTGAGTGATTTATGTGTGATAATATGAATTTGATACAGTACCAAAATAAATAGTGTAATTTGTTTATAATAATTTAATATGTACTAATTTCAATTTTGCATTTGATTTTTCTAACTTTATGTTAATTTATTTTGTTCAAGTCATAAACCATTTTCAACAACATGCCTATATATTGCTATAAATAAAAGTTTTTTTTTTTTGTAAAATTTTAGTTTACTGAAAATATTTGGGTACTAAGAATAAAAAAAATGTGTTATTATTAAATGTTTTTTCACAATAATTTATTATATGATTAAATCGTTTATATGAAACTTTATATATTAAATGTACAGTAAAAAAATTATAATTTCAGGTTCTCCATTCACTTGTTTTGATGGTTCTTTATATGGTACTCTTCTTATAGTTGATGCAGAAGAAGAATATTTTCCTGAAGAAATTGCTAAATTAAAGCGAGATGTTGATAATGGTCTATCACTCGTTGTTTTTGCAGATTGGTATAATGTTACAGTTATGAAAAAAGTAAAATTTTATGATGAGAACACTCGACAATGGTGGATGCCAGATACTGGAGGTGCCAATATACCTGCACTTAATGATCTTCTAGCATCATGGATGATAGTTCTCGGAGATAGGATTTTTGAAGGTGATTTTAAATTGAGTGATCATGAAATGTATTATGCTTCTGGTACTAGTATATCACATTTTCCTGATGATGGATATATTATTAAAAGGAATCTAAGAGATCAAGGTGTTCAGGTATATTTTATATATTTATTTTGATTTTAATAAATGTAGTGAAAACATTTTTTTTTTAATTTTATAACTAGGGTTTAATAAATTGTAGTTTAATAATATAAACTTTATTTATCTTACTAATATTAATTAAAATTATTATTATAATTTTGTAGGTACTGGGAATTGATCATGAAAATGAAAAAAATTTGGAAGTGCCCATTCTTGGATTATATCAAAGTAAAACAATGGATAAAAGTGGACGTATTATTGTTTACGGAGATTCAAATTGTTTAGATAATAGTCATCTAGAAAAAGCATGTTTCTGGATGTTAGATGCAATTTTAGAATATGCTTCAACTGGACATCTTCCATCTGTATTTAAGGATAGTAGTGTATCAGCAGTAAATTTAAAATTGGTAACTGATTTACCACAACGAATGGAAGGAAGTCGTTTATATCGGTATTCAAAGGTTCTTGAAAATCATATTGGTTCTGTAAGTTCTAGACCAATACCACAATGTCCTCACTTAATTTGGTCACAACCTATACCTTTGAATGTTTCTGCTCCTACAAATTTATATAAATCACAAAAATTATTATCATTAATGGAAGAAACTCCAGTTATTAATAATGTGGATAATGTTATAAAAGGTAAATAATTAAATATAATTTTTGAAAAGAATTGAATGCCTATTTATACCAAAATGAGTTTAAAATAAATTATTAATGGTTAGTAATAATTGTAAATTGTTACTCTAAAACTGATAACAAAATGCACAGAAGTGTTTTTTAAATAAACTATAAGAAATGATTTTATTACAAAGATAATGCAATTGTTACATTGAAATTTAGAACAATAATTTGAATTTAAAATATCATTTTTTTCATGTATGTATTTATATGTTCAATAAAAAGAACAAGTAATTATATTGCAATAGATTTTTAATTGCAGATGCAGTTGCTGCAATCCCTATCCAACCTGATAATGTTGATAATCTTGTACAATGGGGATGGAGAAATAAGAAAACTGATCTCATAAATAGTCAGACTGAAGATAATTTTAATTTTGCCGTATTTGCCCTGTTATGTTTATCAGGTTTATTACTTTATTTTACTATTGGATGGTATAAACAACGCACACGACCTAAGAGAAAACGGCCAAAATTTAAAAAAACAATCAATGCTATTGTTGCTGGTCGAATACCTGCAGTTTAGTTCTAATTTTTTAAGTTAATTATAAAATACATAATAAATCATATGCATAAAACATAGTAAAAGTATATGTGAGAAATTGAGAGTACATTTTGGTTTTGGTGCTAATTGTAATTTATATATATATATATATATATATATATATATATATATATATATATATATACACATTTACATACATACATATATATATATATACACACACACACACACACACACACATGCATACACACACACACACATGCATACACACACATATAGCTGTTAAGTACATATGTATATAAATTTTTAAAAATGGCTGAAAAATAAATTTAACAGTTCTCTGGTAAGCCATTTTTGAGTGACTAATTTTTAGATTACTTGTACTGAAAATGGTACACTTTATAGAGCTTGATAATCACAAAAAATCACTTGGTCGGAATGAAAAGTTCAGTGAGCACCAAAAATGGTACATGTAGCAGGGAATGTGTTAACAATTGTTTTTGTGTTGTGTAATCATACAAATGTACATTAATATATTTAAAAAAAATTAGTTGTATTTGGAGTGTATGTATGATTATGATTGCATGTATATATTTTATTTGCAATTATATAAGTTATAACTTTTATTAAATTGTTATATATCTAAATAAAGCAGTATTTTGTATAAAAAGTATTGTATGAAGAATAATTATTACATATTGATGCCTGTATTCTATTAATTCCATTATTAGAATTTTATTTTTAAAATTATTTTGTTCTTTTTTATTTTTTCAATACGAATTTATGATTTTTTTTATCTAATCTAATATCTGATTTATATTCATATTACTTAATATTAAAATAAATTAAATTATTTAATAGCACCTATTTTTAATTTACATATTTTATTTTAAAATTGTTTATACTGGGGGTGTGATATTTTTTATTAACATTCATTGTTTTAATTTTCTCTGACAGAATTTATATTCCTTCCAAACAAAATATATGGAACATTTTGATAGTGGTTATTCATTTCGAATTTATTCATATATTTTGTTTGACATTAGTGATTAATCTATTTTTATAAAATGTCAATTGTGTGACGAATAATCGTAATTGATTGAAATTTTATTAGTTATCTCATATTTTTTTTTATTAAAAGTTATTGTCTTTTGCAGTAAGGTGAATATGTATTTATTACATACTGTTTATTAGATTTTTATATTTATATGATGAATTCTCAATTTTAAATTATCAAATGTTTTGATTATTCCTTTTATGCATATGGTGATTTATTTTATGTTAAAATTATTTAAATATGTATTAATTTTTTGAAAGTAAAACTTACAAGTGTAATAAATGTTAAATAATTAATATAGGTAATTGAAATATAATTACTGTATACATTTTTTATTTTTGAACAGTTGAATTTAGTTTGTGCAATAAAAATTTTGAAGAATATTTCCAATTTTTAAAATAATGTTTTGTATTATTAGTAACTAGTAAGTTTTAAGATTTTGGAAATTATCCATTACTTATTACTTACATATTTATTTACAGTAAAATCTTCGAAAATTTCACAGAATTCATGTTTTAGAAGTTAATTATATTTGAATATATAATATGGATAACAGTTATCCATTTTCATCTTACCATAATGGTGGATTGGGTAGAGAACAGGATTTTCAAAAACTTGCACAGACAATAGGAACAAGTATACAGAAGATTTCACAAAATGGTAATTTGATATATAGAAAGATGTAAATTATTTTTTAATTGTATAAAAATTTTAGTATCATCTATGCAACGTATGGTTAGTCAGCTTGGAAGTCCTCAGGATTCTCAAGAATTACGTAGTCAGTTGTAAGTATATTTGTAATATTCGAATTTTGTTTTATATAATTTTTTTATAATAAACTTCTGTATATTTTATTCATTTCTTGTGAAGACATTTTAAAGTATTTTTTTTAATAAGTTGTCTGTTTACATATATATTTTTATTGTATAAAATTATTAGTATAATGTTCATTAAAAAGTTTATTTACTTTAGGCATCAAATTCAACATTATACACAACAGTTGGCTAAAGATACAAATTCTAATTTAAAAGATTTGAATAATTTACCACCACCGTCCTCTCAGTCAGAACAAAGGCAATGGAAAATGCAGCGAGAACGGTTAGCTGATGAATTTACGGATTCTCTAAATATGTTTCAAAAAACACAGAGAACTGCAGCTCAGAAAGAAAAAGAACAAGTTCAAAAACATAAAGCTGCTACTGGTTTAAGTGATCCATTTTCAGGTATTTATTTTTTTAATTTTAAGTAATATTTTTCATTAATAAATAAAGATTTTTTTTATTAGCTAATAGATCTAATAATCAGTTAATTGAACTCCAAGACAGTAATCTAAATAAAAGACAAATGCAGATTCAAATGCAAGATGAATTAAGTCTTGAAATGTTAGAGAGTCAAGAACAGTCTATTCGTCAGCTTGAGGTTTGTATGTTTAAATGTAAATGTTTTTAGAATTTGTTTTAAAAAAAGTTGTATTTTATCATCTTTACATAAACATAGTTACTAACTTTAGTATGTTCATTTCAATAGGTATTTTTTATTATAAACTGTTAATTTTTAGAAAATTTTGTAATTGTTTGAATTGTATGTTATATTAGCTTTTTTATTCTACAAAAGAAAATTTTTATTTATATGTGTTATTGTTATTAATGATCAAAATTGAAAAAGAAACCTTTTTTAATCAATTTTTTAGTGTTTTGTATATTATTATAATTCTTATTTTCTGAAAGCTGTTTAATGCAGTTTAATTTAGTCTTATATATGAGGGTCGTTTGATAAGTATGGTAAATTTATTTATTGTTTAATTAAATTGTTCAATGTAGTTTTTTTTACTTTTTACCATACTTATCAAATGACCATTGTAAGTAAAAAAGTTTGTTTCTTTTTATATATCTTAGTCTTAATTATATAGTTTGTTTTAAATTTAAGTATATATATATATACACACACATACATATATACTCACACTTATGCACAATCACAATGATATTTAGAAATGTATTTATTTTTTAGAGTGATATTAATGATGTTAACCAAATTTTCAAAGAACTAGGAACACTTGTACATGAGCAAGGAGATATAGTAGATAGTATTGAAGCTAGTGTAGAACGTACAGAAGTGTTCGTTTCAGAAGGAACTCAACAGCTAAAACAAGCTAGTAATTACCAAAATAAATTGCGTAAAAAGAAATTAATAATAGCAATAATAATTACTGTAATACTTACTGTGATTATTGGTTATATAATATGGGAAGTTTCAGATTAAAAATAGTTTCGCATTGTGATTTATAATTTGAATAATTTTGCATAAGGTGGCTAGATTTATGAAAAAAAGAATATAACTATATTTGAAGAAGAAAATTGTTGTAAGTTCAGTATGATGTGTATATTTTTAATTTGAAAATGAATGTTATATTTTTGTGTTTTTCTACCAGGAAATTGTTTTCTACTAAAACTTTTTTTATTAATTCTATTTTTAATCTACAACAATAATGATGTAACTTAATAATATAATTGGATTAATTCTAGATATTATTTTTAAAATTTACTTGTATAAGTATAGTTTGGTACTATTGCTTAAATCATCTTTATGAATAAAGTTGAAATATAAAACAGCAGACATTCATAAAATAATTTTGTATGCTTGAAGTAATAGTTCATTTTATGAAAGTTATCTGGATAATGTTTATTTTTTTAGTATGAAATACATACCAATCATTATGTATTTTATGAAATGAAATGTTCAATATATATTTATACAGTATATGTACATTGGTAATTATATACATAAGCAGTCTCATAATGTGTATATGTACTTGTGTGTATGTATGTATGGCTGTGTGTGTGTGTATGTATATATGTATGTATATATGTATGTATATATATATATATATATATATATATATATATATATATATTTGAGTATGTGTAAATAATATAAAACTATTATTGGCAAAAACATTTTGTTGTTCACATTCAATTAAAGCATGCAAAAAATTATCCAACATCTAAAAGAAAATTTTGATTTGATTCATGTTTTTTTAAAAAAATCTCATTCAGTTGCTTCAAATAATTATCTTTTATGTATATTATATTTGCATTCATATTCTTAAAAAATGTACATATTATTTAGTACATACATGTTTTATTTATTTGTTTTTGTGTATGTGTATATATGAATATTTATATTTGAGAGTTGTTAATATATACACATTTAGTTTTGATTTTTTTATATTTAGTTGACTGATACTAGATATTTACTGATTTCAAAATTTTGTTATAAAAAATTATTTTTTTTATGAAAAAGGATAGTCAATAACATTTGTTTACAGTGAAAGTTTACATGTGTAAAATGTTATAAAAGAATATATTAAAATGAAAAGTAATAGAATTAAAAAATATATCTTAATGTAATCATTTAAAATTATTTTTAATGTACATTGTTATCTGTATATTGAAAAAATATGTTAATAAAATTATTTAGAATATATGAAGTAAAATATTTTTAATTAGTCTTAATTTTATTATAAAATATTTCAATTATTGTACACATAGAGTATTTAGTATTCCATTGTATTTAATATTACATATTTTGTGGTTTAAAAAGGTGATGTTATATATATATATATATATATATATATATATATATATATATATATATATATATATATATATATACATACACATTTAATTATTGAAATTTGTTGCAAAGTAAATAACTATTATTTGTACTTTATAGAAGTGTTAATAAATTTATTGAAAACTTTAGATTAATACAGATAGGAAAAAATCATACCTAATTGAATAAATAATTATTGATTATTTTTAACAGATTTTTTTTAAATTATTTTGTAGCAGATTAAAAAAAGCTCATGTAGATATGATGAATATTTTAATATTTGAGATGAAATATATTGTGAACTGCTTTTTTCTTTTTGATAAATTCTGAACACTGATTTCGATGTATTTGTATTAGTGTTCTTAAATAAATTCGAGTACACCTAATAGTATAATAAATGCGATTGATGTTTGTTCATGTAATATGAGGTTAATGGTAAAAAAAATTTCATTGTTTAAAATTTTAGTCAATCTTTGTATGAAATCTTACTATAAGATATTGATACATGTTATTTTCAGGTAGATTTGATGATGATTCATTTTATTTTAATACAAGCCTACCTAATAGTTACAAATTTAAACTTAGTATAATACTATATAAAGTAATAGTTTTAAATAAAAATAAATAATGTTTGTATAGATATGAAAATAAACCATTTATACTATTGATATTAAAAAATTGTGTGTGTGTGCGCGTGTATATATAATTATTTTTAATTTAATTATTTTAAATATAAACTTATGAATCACAATTTATGAAATTTATATTTTTAATTACATTTAATTAACGTAATTATAGCTTTTTTTAAATATATTTTGAGATATTATTTACACATAGATTGCAGTTGTTTTTCATAATCGTTAATAATTTTAAAATTTGGTTTAAAATTTGCAATGTTTACCGTTTTTTGATTACATTTGGTAAATTTTTAGTAAATTGAAATTATTAGATTCACCTGTATTGATACCTACTTGAGATTTGTATCACATATTCAAATCTCAAAAATATTAACAATTTTGGTAATAATTGAGAAAAAGAAATAATTCACTGCTTGAAGTAAATTTTATACTTAAGTTCAATATTTAGAACATGAACAAATAAAATTTATATTGGATAAATATGGGTTTATTTCTATATATATATATATACATATATATATATATATATATATATATATATACATATATATATATACATATATATATATATATATATATATATATATATATATATATATATATATATATATATATATATATATATATATATATATATATATATATATATATATATATATATATATATATATATATATATATATATATATATATACACATATATATATATATATGTAATAGTATAATATTAATCACATCAACTCCACAGTTTTATAACATTTTTTTTTAAATATCAGTTACACTGATTGTCAAGAATTATTTAAATGTTAAGCATAATTCAATTATTAAATATTTATTGATAGTTACAAAAATGATTTACAAACTATTATTTTAGAACACTTTCATTTATAAATAATTTGGTTTTCATTCTGGTTACACTACACAGTACATTTTAGTTTGAAATTAAAACTGATATTTCATAATTCATTTTTTAACTTCAAGATCATAAATTTTGTTAAGACAAACTGTAAGAAAATTTATGTTTAAAATTATAATATAAAAATGAAATTTATTTAATAAATGATGTCAAGTAAAAAAATATGCAAGTCATACTGATTTTACATGTAGTTATACAATATTTTATAAATATACATATCCCTGATACACAAACACATTTGAAATGTAAATATTTGTACGAAAGAATAAGTCTAATAACTGTTTCAAATAAACATATATGTACAAATAAAAGTATCTAATATAGAGTCATTAAAATTCACCAATGTATCACTTTTTTGACAACAGAAACACTTGAGCAGAGACATGATTAGTATGTAACATTTATATACATATGTAATTTGAATGATTAAACACCGACAAAAAAAAAAAATATTAAAAAAAAATGAATAAACAATAAATACATTCAACATCAATGATGTGGGAAGCCTAATTTGAAAATATTCTGATAATTACTACTGGTAATGAAAATTATTTTAATAATGATGTAAAAATTCATGTCATAATTTAATACAGTTTCATACATACTCCATAGTCTTTTTATGGTAAAATAAAAGATACCTAAAAAAAAAGTTTATGTTAGCAATGTATACTAACAGTAAAGTTATAATTGTATATTATATACTTTTTAATTGTATAAATACTTACTTTTAGGTTTGTATTTATATTTGTAATAGATTTCACATAATTATAAAATATAAAAAAATATTAGAATATAAACATATGCAAATTAAATTATTGTGTAATAATAAAGAATTTAATGTAAAATAGAGAAAATATATAGAAAAATATATCATTTTTATTTAAAAGTGAAATAAATTATATATATATATATATATATATATATATATATATATATATATATATATATATATACATACATACATATAATACACATAATTTAATTTTAAATGCATATAAATAGTTCTTACCCTTCTGATGAAAGCACATCCTTTACAGTTGCTCTAGTAATTTTTTGATCATCACAATTATACCAGTAGTTTGGTTGTAAACGTACAAAAGCAGTATAATGACCACAGTATAATGAGCCTTCATGATTAATGACCGCAAATAATACATAATTATTATCATGTGCAGAAAATATACTGTTCTGCGTATTTGAACTATTTGTATTATTTTTGGGTCTACTCATAAATGGAGTCATGTCTAATACTTCAGGGAATGAAATAAATGTTGAAACTTTTTTATCAACTTGTGTACAATGCTCAAATCGTTTCAAATGGAATGAAGCAACAATGGGAAGTTTTCTAATTGTAAATTGTTTGGTACTTTCTTGGTTAGAATTACAGGAAGAGCACATTATTTTTGCTGATGCTCCAAGATGTTCAGCTCTTGTAAATCTTTCTAAACAATCTAGTAATGAACTTCCTTGTGGCGCAGGACCAAGATCAAGTGATATATCCCAAAATGGATCAATTGTTGTTGAAACTCCTCTGATGTAAATAATTTTAATTTAAAATTATTAGATAAAATTAAGTAATAAAATCGAAATCTATACATACAATACATAAAATATAGATTTTATTTTAATTTACTTACTTGCATTTTTGACAAACAACATCACTCTGTAAACGGCCTCGAAAAATTTGTTCAATAATACCTTGACATTTGTCTTGATTATTAGTATGATGTGAGGTATCATTAATTTGATTATTCTCTTCAGATTTCTGCGGTGTACAATGACGATGCAACATGTCTAGTGTTGCTAGAAAAAATTCTTGAGCATCTTGTTGCTTATCTCCTGCTAAATGACGTGCATGTGTCCATACTAAATGTAATAAGCGATGAGGCGCTAATGAATCTCGTTCTCCACAGTAAAATTCCTGTTAATTTATGCAATTTTAATTTAATTACATACACACATACGTATATGTGTGTGTGTGATTAAATTAATTATATATATAAATATATTTTGATATATATAAATATATATATATTACACTAACTTGGAACAATCTTGCTATTTCACACATAACACATAATCCATCTGTATTTTTGCAAACATGTTTTCCTGCCATTAAATGATCTCTTAATAATGGGGTGTGCATTAAAACCTAAAAATTACAAATCATTAAGTTATATAATGTATAGATTTTTTTCAATACTTTATAAATAAATTAACTGCAAATAAATTCGTTTTATATAATAGTAATGTTTATAGTTAGTTTGAGGTTTTTTTAATAAATTAATATTTTAATAGTAAAAATTATTTGAAATATAAAGAATTTATCAATTAAAATAATATTAATTAATTAGAAATACATTTATGTTATTATATTTACTTGAATAATGCAATTCATATAACATGTTTGTCCTAAATTAATGAGAGGTCGTAAACCAACAGGCGTTTGTGATGATAATCTTAAGCGTGTTGAATGTCGTTGTAGTTCTGAAATCTCAGGACGTGTGGACCATATTGGTACCCATGAAACTACAGGACGACCGGCTGATCGAGCAACTCGAATCAAATTATTACGTGCAATTGTAGATAACTCATCATCATATCTAAATAAGACAAACAATTATAAAATTATGAAATAACAAAATCATTAACACGATATTTAAAAATATTTTATAATTATTCAATAAAAAAAATTGTAAAATTTACTAAAATCAAGCTTTAAAAAATAAAATTTATAGATTTTATTTTGCAATTGTTTTGTTACTAATTTTCATTTTTTGACATTTTTAACAAAGTATATAAATAACACCATAAATAAATAATATGTAATACATTTTTATATTGCACAAATTAAAAAGTTTTTTTTTAATATATGATAAATGTTTTTTATTTAGTATTTATAATTTTAATTAATTATATTAAATGTATATACATGCATACATATATATATATATAAAGTTGAAATATAGCTTTTGCAGATAGCAGAAAATTACTAATAAATTTCTTAATCCATTAAAAGTAATTATTTATACAAAAACATAAGTATATTCAAATTCAATAATACATAAAATTGATATTAAAATGAACTTACTCATAGTCACCGCATTGTGCACAATAGACATTTCCATAAACCAAATCGACAGAGAGATGGTGACGATTTATACGAGCATGTTCGTGAATATGAGCTGGATGACAACCAAAATAGACACAGTGTAAACAAGCATGTAATCGTAATCCACGGCGCCGACATGAATGGCAAATCCTGTTAACAGTCTACAATATTTTTGAAAATTTTAATATTTCTTATTGTTTTTAAAGTATAGTATAAATATTTATAATCAATATTGTTACAAAAAGTTATATTTTTTATTTTTACGTAAAAAATATAATTATAGTTAAATAAAAGTATTTTTTTTATAAAAAGGAGAGCAGGTATATTTTTGAAAAATATACATTTAACTCCACATATTTTTTGTTACATTAATGAATTGGTAATGTATTTTGGAAAAAATCAAAACTATTTAAAGATAAATTATTGAATATTCAATTTTAACATATTCAAGGTCAAACATAAATATTAACCTTGATATTTATTTTTAAATAAATGCATGCAGGTCAATAACCTACGACAACATCTGATTGCACAAACGTGAAGATAGACATTCTAGACTTGGTGTTCACACATATCTGTCAAAAAATACTGTATGGACTTTTTTAACAGTCAGTACTTTTGATATAACTTAATTTAATATGAGATAAAGCAATAATAATTAAACATTTAGTAACATAAAGCTATTTAAAAACATATAAGGCACCTTTCTTTTACGGTATTCTGCTGTAACACAAGCGATGAAGTGTGAGTGGACGGTATTGTATATTGCAAGACCTTCATCAGCTTTAAAGTTATTCACATGGACACAGACATTATTGCTCATTTCAAAATCACCGAGTAGCCTTTCAATAAATCGATTTCTTGTGAAATCTTCTTGTTGTGTTACAATTAATTCCACTAAATTACCCTGAATAGTTGCTACACTTAGGCCGGCCTCGGCCGTATATAATTTTCTATTCGGGCGCTGCCAACGCATGGGTATTGCGATCTGACCGCACTTATTTAATATCGAACAGAACTAAACAGTTACACCAATTTAATGTTATAAATTTCTGATTTAAAATTGTTTAATTTTTGAAATGAAAAAAAAAATCGTATTTTTATGCCTTGAAAATTTTATAATGAAGTAGAAAAAAAGAAATTTCAATAAAATAATATTCAAATTATTATTTTTTTGCCTTAAATTTTATTTTACAAGATTGCCATTTATTCAATCAGCTGTAATTCAGTAACATTTATCTACGACAGAAGTTAATCATGCCAACATTTTTTAATAACAAAACTGAAATAAGATAAATATTGCATTTACTTATCGTGATGGTCAAATGTCTGCCACGATGGCGAGTATTGTTAATGAATCCGGCTTAGCCGTCAATACAAAAATTAATGAAATATCAACATTTGTCAACAATATGTCGCAAGAAGAAAATCATGTCGAAGAAATTAATAATGTAAGTATATTGCTAAATAAGTTCAGTTATTAAATTTTTGTATATTATATTTTTATAAAGTAATAACATGGAGAAAAAATTATGTATATGTATTTAAATTTATGTATATGTATTATGTATAATGTTTTTAAATAGAAGTTATCTTTTTTAAAAAAATTCTTAGTAAAGTTATGAATAATTTTTACTTTATATTCCAGCCAAGTCCAGTGAAAGAAATAGAAATCAAAGCATCTCAAATTATAAATCGCTTAGAAAAGGCAGCAGAAGAACATGCAGCAGGTACAGGTAATCCTATTGGAGAAACATGGTCGTCACCTTCATCAGGTTTAGTTTTGGGCCCAGAAAAACGGACTGTCGATCAGATTATGAGTACATTAGAGGATTTGATCATTTGTGATGGTGATGAAGGTGATTGTGCCCCCCTTGGATTATTAGATGATGCTGCAAAATTAGTTCTCATATCTCACAGTATAGGTGCATACACTAATATGTTAGATAGGCAGCATTTACAAAAACTGAGTGCAAGATTAAATGCTGAAACAAGTAGATGGTTAAGTCATATGTTTAGGTAAGAAATTAAAAATGTATTTTTAAAAAAATAAATAAATGAGTATTTTAAACTAGGTTTTGGGAATGTGCTGCATTTTATCATGAAGATGCATTTGAAGGCTTAGTTCGTGTAACTCGTATGGCACTTCATCATCGTTATCCGCGTTACTTAGATGAGGGATGGGCGGCATTAACAAATGCTCCACCTACACTATATGGATGCGCTCATAGTCCTCTTGCTGCTTTACAACATGTATGCAGACAATTAGGTTTACCATTGGCTTGTATTAGACCTGTTCCTATAAATACAATATTAGGTATGTTATTTTTTAGATAAATGTATGATTTAAAAATAACATCTCTATGTATATATGCTAGCATATATGAATAATTTAGAGTAATTATTTTTATAATTTTGATGAAATATGTTAAAATTTATTTTTAATTAATTTATCTTTATTTAACAAGGTAATAATTTTTTAAATTATGTATTAGTAAAATGTTCATTTTTTTATATTACATATTTCTCATTGAATCACATTTAAAGAATCTCATATAGTATGGTTATAAAGTGTATAATAATAGCAATAAAATTCTTAATATATGTATTACTTTAATTTGTTTCTAATTTTAGTATAAAAAAATAAATAATATAAAAATTAAAATATATCATAGAATATGCAATATATTAATTAAAGAGGTTTATTTAGAATTAATATTATTTTTATATATATATATATGTTTTTTTTCAATTAGTAATTGTTTATTACAGGGTCCAGACATATAATGGATGTTAATGCTCTTCAGAGAATGTTAAGTGAAGATATTGTTGGTGGTCGTACACCATTACTTGTTTTAGCAGATGCTGGTTCACCTGTAACAGGTCATGTAGATAATTTACCGAGACTTGGAGAACTGTGCCGAAAAAATTCAACTTGGCTTCATCTTCATGGGCATGCTTTAGCAGCTTTGACTCTTGCTCCTCAGACAACTCCCCAATCTACTAGTACAGGTGCTGGAGTGGTGGTAATTATAAATTAGATTTTTTATATATATTAGATGTTTATATATATATATATATATATATATATATATATATATATATATATTTATGTATTGTAACTAAATTTTATGAATTAAAAGCAAAAAAATATATTTTAGGTAAATCGATTTGCAGATAGTTTTACTTTAAATTTAGGTGCATGGTTAGATATACCTGGTCTTCCAATGATTGTATCCTTTTTTATTATCTTGTACAGAAATTATAAGTTGTTTATAAATTGGCAATATAATAATTTTTGCCAAGGGAAAATGAACAATAGGAAAATTCGTTGGGGTGATTATAATTATAATATATAAATGTATTTAAAATGCTAGAAATATTACAGATACTGAAAGTGATTTAACACATATTGATTATTTTTATTATTATTATTGTATAAATATTGTTTGCAATATTGTCATTTTGTATAAATTTCTAAACATATTTCTCAGACATTATATAGATTATTTGAGTCTGCTAATAATAGAATGGCAGGTGTGGCAGGTCGACCTCAAGTTTGTATTCCACGAGAAAGTACTTTACCTTTATTAGCAGGATTGGGAGGTTCACGGACTTCATCGGTTCCTTGTTTACCTATATGGACAGCATTACAAGCTTACGGACGAGATGAAATTCGCAATCGATTAATGCATGCTTTTTATTTAGTCGAGCTTGTGTGGAAGAAAGTTTCACAATACAAGGTTTTAAGAATTTTAGTAAGTATATTTGTAATTAAATAATAAAGTTTTAATCTAATTTTAATGTGAATGTAGCTAATCTTTTTTTAGTTTTTTATAACAAAGCTTATTAAAAGATTTGAAAAAGCAAATAAAATATTAATGAATGTATATTTATAGAAAAAATAATAACTAAATGTATTTTTTTTTAAAACAAATTTCCATACAATATTTTTTAACAATTTTATATATAATACAGTCACACTCATATATATGTGTTGTAACATGTTTATAATAATATAGATGTAAAACCAAATGGAAAAAAACATTTTTTTGTTAAAAATTAAAGCAAACATATCAGTTGTAGAACAGAGTAATTAATGGAATTTTTTTAGGTGCATATAAACAAAATTGATTTTATTTATATGCATAATAAACTGTTTTAGAGCCCTGTACCAGGTGGGGAAGGTGGTACTTACTCAGTTCAAGATTTAATTACCAAACCAGTGAATACAACAGTGAGTAACATTACATTTAGATTTAAATTTATTTATTTCTTTTATATAAACCAAACTTATTAAATTTCCATAGGTATGTCTATCTTTGAACACATTAAAATATTATCAATCTTTTATATAAATTGTTTTAATGAAATTATATATTTCTAAAGAAATCAGTGTTATAGGTCTAATTACATTTGTATGTAAAATTTAATTACACACGTGTAGGTATATTTTATTATTTATAAGTATATACTTATTTATAACAAAATACTTACACAAATTATATATATAAAAATTAATAATTTTTTTTTATTAGACACTTCTTGAAACAGCTGCTTCATGCATAGTATTCCAGTTTATACCTGAAACCACTGAAAAAGAAACTTTACATAGAGTGCCTACTTATTACGATAAATTAAACTCATGGTTAGGACAAGTGCTACAGAGGGATTTTCCACAGGTAATATTAATTTAATTTCTATAAATAATTAGATTTTTTTTTTAATATTTTATGTTTAATTTTTAAAAGTAATTTTCTTGAGGAAATAATGTTTTCAACACAATTTCATAATGTATCAAATTTAACACATTTAAAAATTACATATATAAATTATAATTTATATAGACAGTTTATTCAGTTGATAATTTAAACATTGACATTTTTGTTTTTTATTTATATGTAATAATTGTATGTTTTATGTATTTTGTTACTTTAAATTTTATTATGATTTGTGTTTTACAATTAGATTAACCTTTTATTTAAAGAATTATATTTTTAACAGAGGTTAAATATAAGTATACTTGGCTTACTATTTGTTTTTAAATAGTGCTGAATTCACTTTCTCATAAATAATTTATCACTCCAACACCACAAACGATTGAAAAAGTATTCAATAGTTATTAATTGTTCACTTTCTTTGTTTATATGCAGATGTGGATTTTGATGACAGTGCCATCATCTTTAAAGCACTGCATTATAATCTAGATTATTAAATCTAGCCAGAGTACTGCATTATAAAATCTAGATTTTATAATCCAGTACTCTAATGTGTTAGCATTGCCATCAAAGTGGACACCGGCTTGTAAATAGAGAAAGTGAATAATAAAAAATTATTGAACACCATAAGATATTGAAAAACACTTTTTCAGTATATTATGATATAATGGTGATAGTTAATTTCTGTAAAAATGATATACTTGTCTTATTCAAAATTTTGCTTACTAACAGATACCTGTACAAATTTGTGAACTAGAAGATAGTGGTGTTGCATTACGGTACTCTCCATTAGAAAGTGGTTGTTTTGGAAACTCTGATATACATTTAATTGAAAATGAAGTTGAGAATTTTTCACAATTTCTTAGTCAACAGTTAGATATAATGACTGCTACTGTGCATCATAAACAAATATTTAAGAATTTAGTAGAAGCATCTCCTGTTTTAAGACTTGTAGAAATTCCAGAATGGGCTGGTATTGTATTATTTGTTAATATTAAATATTTTTGGTTATTTATAATATGATTTTATATTTAAAATTTAAAGGATTAGGAGGTGTACGATATGCTCCAGAAGGTTGGGAACAATTATTAACAGATCAAGCTAAAGAAGAATTAAATCGATTGAATATTGCTTTGGTAGAAAATTTAAGATCAACTGATGGTGCTTTTTCATTAGGAGAAGGTGCTGATGGTCTTGCATGTGTGCGTTTTGGTCTTGTTACTGATGATACAGATGTTGATGCATTACTAGGACTTGTAATTACAGTTGGACGTTCTGTTGAAGAACATTCTCGAGTTTTTGATTCTATGACAGAAATTGTTAAAAAAGGTATTAAAACTATGTAGTGTTGAATTAAAAATACTGAAATTAACTTGATATTAAAATACTATTTACATTCTACTTGTCAATTTGTGCATGTGTTTGTGTATGTATATGTGTATATATATATATATATATATATATATATACGTATGTGTGTATGTAGTTACGGTTTTTCTTTTGTTTTTTTACGAGAGTAATATTTTTGCAGGTATTGAAACAGCTACACAAGATTTACAAAAAGAAAATGAAGAACGAATGTGGCAAGAGGGTATATTGCGCCAAGTTCCAATTGTAGGTACTTTTGTTAATTGGTGGTCACCCCGCAGTAAAGAAACTGGTGTTAGAGGTCGTAGTTTGAATCTTACACAAGGTGTTGTTGAATCAACAGAAAATATATATAGATATCATATGCAATTGCAAGGAGGACAAGCTACACCTGGTGTTTCAAAAGCTCCACCACAGCCATTAGTACAGACTCAAGTGGGTACAGGAAGTCATTCTCGTTCAAGTAGTCATGGTTCAGGTTCAACGACATTACCTATTCAAGGAGCTTTACGAAGAGCTAGTAATGCTAGTAGTCCCGCTGATAGTATAACTGAAAGTACCACCAACTTGAATTCAACAAACAGTATTCAAATTGCACAATCTTCTGTAACAGCAGCAGCTGTCTCATAGTTGCATTCAATTTTTTTTACAATGTTTTATTTAATATAATTATTCATTTATTTAATATTAAATGAGCACAATAAGTTTCTACTAAATGTAGTGGTTTTTATTTAATGTGCTTATTATTGTCAACTAGTACATTATATAAAGTTATTAATCTATGGTTGAACAAATGATTAAATAAGCTTTTCAATAATGTTAGCTTGACATGTAAATACAATATTTGCTTAAATGACTTAATATTAATTATAATTTTAAAACTTACACTATAAATAGTTGTATAAAAATATTTTGATAGTTATGTATATTCTTTAGTATATGCATACACACAAGATTACATATGTAAATGATTCTGTTGACAAGATAGGTAATTTGTATTATAAATTTTGAAAAAATTAAAGAAAAAAAACAAAATTTATTATCTTTACAGTATCTTAATATTTTCACATATTGTTTTTTTGTTACATCTATGACAAATCCTCAGTATGTTCAACATAAAAGATGAAGAATTTTGTATTATATTATGATAATATGTGTGTGTATTTTAATATGAATGAAAAATAAGTTATTTGTATGGATATATACACAGTTACATATTATAATAACATAAAATCAAAATTCTATTAAACTTTTTTTGTATTGAAATATGTTTAATTATGTTGTTGAACTCTATTTGTTTTATTTATTATTTTCAAAAAGGTATAATTAAAATATATATAATTATTGCATATATACATATATATATATATATATATACATATATATATATATATATATATATATATATATATATATATCTCTCCCCATATATATCCATACATTATGTACATATACACATAAACATGCATATGCATAAGTTACATATGCACATATATTTACAAATTATCACCAGTGCATTATAAAATTGTATGTACTGTGTTATTATTCAGTAATTTATATTAAGTTTTATATTGTGTGATGTTTTGCAAGACATATCTATATATGTACGTTTTTTATGTATGTATTGGAATGTGTGTGTAAACTACATTAAACATTGTTATTTACATATTTAAATATATTATTTCATGCAGTTAATTATAATTACTTTAAAGTAAATTGATAATTGGAAATATAAAAATTTTCATTATTTCTTAATACTAGCACAATAAAAATTTAATATACTGAAGTTTTTAATTAGTTAGGAAGTGACTACCAAAGATTGTAAAAAAGTGCTGTAAAAAGTTTTATGTAACAAAATTAAATGTAATATTTTTAAATGTGGCATGTGTATTTATTTGTATATTCCTCTTTACACTAGTATGTTTGTGTATTTATATGCACATATCTGTTGTATATGTAAAACATATCGATTTTTAAAATAAATTAAACAATCATTGCCAGTAATAACAGATTTTTAAATTTACAGTAAAACAGAATTCAAAAATATATTTTTTTTAAAATGGCAGTATTTATAATAAATAAAAAATAAAGTAACAAAAATAGATTGTGCCTTTATTAATAAATTGTTCATTAAAAGATTGGGAATTGATATTGTATATTTGATAGTAAACTATAATAGTGTATTTCATAGATAAATAATGGTTACTTTTTGTTTTGAAACTGTGACAAATTCACTTGAACACACATTAATTATCACTCCTAACACTACAATATGTATAGTGTTTAATAATCACTTATTGTTCACTATATTGTTTTTAACAATATGCTAATGCGTATTTCGATAGCGATGCCATCATCGTCAGAACCTTTGTATTATATAAATTTTTATATACTTATAACAAAAAGACTGACCATGTCATTTTAATGTCATCACCATCGAAATGTACGTTAGCCCATTGTTATAAATCAAAAGTTAGCAAGTGATTATTGAACATTTTATAACTTATTGTGGTGTTGGGGGTGATTATTCATTTGTATTAAAATGACTATGGCTCTCTAAAAAACAAGTAAAATAATTTTGCAATGTAATGAAATGTAGAATTTTTTATTTGACAAGTGTTTTATTGTGTATAAACAAATAATAGTAATGTCAGCATTACAACTGAAAAATGTATTTTTTTAGTTAATTATTAGAGCCTTTAGGAAACTGACCTTTTTATATAGGAAAAAAATGAATTCCATTTTATAAAAATATTTTTTATTAAAAATCTGTTGGCTGAAATTATAACATTTAAATTTGTTGTAATTATATAAACAAATAAATGGTTTTATTTGAATATCATAATTTAATAGTATATTTCAACACATTAAAAATAAATAAGTTTTATTTCAATACATTTTTGAATAAAATCATAATGATGTATTGGTATCACTAAGTTTTATTAATTTACTATTCTTATCTAGTGATACAAAATAAGTAATCACTGATCCTTTTCCTTTAACATTTGTTGGCCCTCTGTATTCACATTGTATTCCTTCTTGTTCAAGAATTAATGCTGTGTTTTCAGTTACTTGAATTCGACCAGGTAAGCCGGTTGAGTCCATTCGAGAAGCCATATTAACCGTATCACCCCAAATATCATACAATGGTTTTTTGGCTCCAACAACTCCAGCAAATACATGTCCATATGAAATTCCTATAAAGATAGTGGGCCTATATTTGTTTGTTTATATATATATATATATATTATTATTATTTTTAGTATTAGTTATGATTTATTTACCGATGCGAAGTTTTAAGTCTGGATAAATATTATGTAAGGCATTCATTATATTAGACGCAAATCGAGCCATTATTAAAGCATGTTCTTTTAAATTTACGGATTTATCTGTGGTATTTTTTTGCCCAGGATGTAAGCCACAAGCTGCCATATATGTCCAGCGTGCTAATTTGATTTTTTCAATAGAAAACCCTTTTTCTCTTTCTGTTACTAGTATCTGTAAGAAAATTTTTGTTTTTTATTTTGTATGTGCACTCGAATGTGTGTGTGTGTGTTTATATAATAACTTTATGTATATTTATTTTATGTATATGTATATGTAACTCAATTTATTATATGTCTACATATGTACAATTATTCTATAGAAGTGTTACATTTTTAAATAATAATTACATCTATATTTTTGAATCATTTAAGTGATTTATAAAAATAAATGTGTATCAAAAGTTTATTGTAGAAGAAGAAATGTCTATTATGTACAAAATATTTGTAAAATATTATATAAAAATATATATTAATAAATTTCAGAGTAAAAACATAAAAGATTTGTTAGTAACTTCAAATATAGTTTTAATAAAACTGAAATTAAGTTTATTTAATTTCTTAAATTTGAATATTTATTTTATATCTCTGATAATAGTTTAGTAACTTACGGAATCAAACTCACAGATAATATCATTTAAAACTTCTAACATAGAATATTCTGTATCTCTTGAATCATTCATTCCAGTTACTGAAGCAAACATAACAGCAATTGACGTGTATTCTTCATGGTACTGTTCTCTTTGCTTTCTTTTAGGATTGAGATAAAATTCCGCTATAAAATTAAATATTCATAATATTAAAAATGAATATGATTATTAGTATCACTTGTTATCTATTTGTAATAAATATTTTTCCAGTGATATTTACAATCAATTTTCTCTATTTTGTTTTTATGCATATAAAGTATTTAAATCTGTATTTTGTTTGGAAGTATAATTTTTATTTTAATTAAAATGATGTGGAAATATAATTTCATATGTGTTATTGGGGTTTTATTCACAATTAGTAATTAAGATAATTTATAAAATATAGGATATCTAAATATTGTTTATTTTATTTTATGAAAAACGAATTAATTACAAAATAGTTGTATTCATTAATTTTTTAGACAAATATTTTTGATTTATTTCATTGTCAATTTTATTGAAAAGGCAAAATAAAGCTTTATGACGTTTTAATTAAATTAAATATTTAAATTAATTCATTACCTATATCAATTGGTAAAATATTTTGCAACAAAGCATTATTGATGATATGTGTGTCTTCAGCTTCTTCTTTTTCTTTGTTTAATTTGTGCTTCCATTGATAATCTAATCTGTTCATATATTCTGTCTATAAAAAAGTGATTTTAAAAATATATACAGTTTATAATGTTATATAGCTATATAAAATATATTATTATGAAAAATATTTTTAACAAAAGGTTGATTTCCTCTCACAAGATTTTATAAAAATATTCATTTATTATTCGCTTTTTTGCTAAAACAAATTTCGATGGTTATATTATATTTTTTAAAAAGATCTTGTGATGTTTAAAAGTGATATTTAAAAAAAAAATGAAATAATTACGGGCTTAAAATACTTATGAACAAAGTGTATTCGTTATGAAAACAACTATGAAAAGCATGTCAGTTACATTAAATGTTTTTACTTTCATATAATAAGTTAATAGTTTGAAGTTATAACAAGTTTTACTAACCTGTCGATCAAGTAAGTGCATTGTAAAAGTAATAAAAAATATATGCATTGTATGTGCAATTTGTGACTCGAGTGTAATATTCCAAGATTCACTATTTGCAAAAATGTGTGGCCGATATTTCCAAATAATAAAATAATATAGTACTGTCGCTAATGTTCCTAATGTTAGTTTTAAGAAGAAACTGATTTTTAGGAATAAAAAAAACACAATTATTGCTAAGGAACAACTCTGTGTCATATTCTGAAAATAATACAATTATTAAAATGAGTATACTGTGTTTTGATATTTCTTGTATTAATTTAATAGAGAAAATAATATATCTTTTGTGTATATAAAAAGGTTAAAATATTATATAAAAGCAGTTGTTAAAAGATATTTTTGGTAGTAATTGTTAAGGAAAGTGATTATAGATATACAAAAAGTTGATATTTATTTCTACTCATTTCACGTACTTAAAGTTTAAAAGAAAATGTGTCGTATTGAATGTAACCAATTTTCTTTTTTATTTTTTGTAAATGTTCTACATAATAATAAACTATTCTAAATATAATAAGAAGTTCAAAAATCAATCCATGCAATGAAAAAGTATGAATGATATATGTATATCATTTCAAACTCGTATTCGTACACAATAAAAAATAAATAAATTTAGGGGATTCATAATTTTTGTTCTAATATTTTGAATAAAATTGGTTATTTTGTAATGAAAATAATTCATCTGTTCAAATAAGATCAGTGCGGCGATTTAATTATAATTTTTTGAAAATTTTCAAGTTATGAAAAGGTAGATACGGCTATTTAATTTCGAAAATTGCTTTTTTTTGTCAACAGGAGTCATTTTACTATAAAATATTTAATAAAATTTAGTAAAAATGATAAATGATTGAAAACAACACTAAAAATGTCAGCAGAAATTGTTAACATTTAAAATGAGCAAGGTGAGTGACGGGCGTGAGGAAATTGAAGAAAAATCCGAAAATCAATTATCTCACACTTGTAACAAAGTTATTAGTAGATGCAGGAAAACTTATAATTAACTAAAACATTAGTAATTTAAAAAGTTATTTGTAGCAGAAACTGTTTATTGAGGATAAAGAAAAATAACTACAATGGCAGAGCAGATAGAAAAAAGCCGTTTATAAATAAACTGAAATGGCTAAAATAGTTTATGTTTGCGAATTAATACAAAAATCACATTTTAGACTTCTGAAAACAAGCAATTTTCACGGATGAAAGTAAATATAATATTTTCCAGTGATGGGAAGTAGATGATTTGGAAAAAAAACTTGACAAACAGCTGGATGTACATAATCTTCAACTTACAATAAAATATGATGATATTTCAGTCTTGGTATGAGGGTGATTCTCGGTTGAAAGTGTTGGGAATTTATATTTTATAAAAGGGATTATGGACAAAATAAAATATATTAATATTTTAAATCAAAATTTAAAGTATTGTGTAATTTATAATAACCTTTTATATCTCATATTCCAAAAGAAATTAAATATATATTCCTTTTATATTCTAAAAAATAGAAATATCCTTGCGATCATTAATATTGAAAATTTGTGAGTAGAACTTAAGAGTAGAATCGATAAATAGGAAATTACTAACATAATGAATGAATTTAAAAGGAGATTGACTATAATTATAGATAAATTAATGAAAATAACGGCAAATATATTATCAAAAGTAATTAGAAAAATAGTGTTTACAAAGAGTAAAATTAGATAAATGAAATATCTGATTCGATATTAAACAAAAATTATTTGAAATTTGATAAGAAATACTGTGCATAAATATAAATATTCATTTTAAATGAAGTATTATTATGTCTTAGAAGAAATATTTTTTTTTTTTATAAATTGAATATCAAATTTATGATTATAATTGATTTACAATCATTACGTTTTTAAATAAATTTATTGCAATCTTGTATATTTTATTATTAATATATATATTTTTAATTTATTAAAATTATAAATATTGTTGCATATACAAAGACCATCGCTTACATAAAATTTTGGTGATTTCAAAATAAAGTAATGCAGAATAATTTACTATTTCATGAATACTTTAAAGGAAACACTGCATTTGTAATATTTCATATAAAATTATTACACGGGTAATTAATTAATTACGGATATCTCTATATTAAAATGGTTTAATTATTTGAAACAATCTTACCCATGGATTAACACAGTTAAGAGGTTCAGATGGTATAATGGAATTTTTTCCTTTTTTGTATCGAGAATCTTCAATTTCACATTGTGTCTGAAAATATGAAAACATTTTTGTATGCAAATTTTATCATTTTTTATATATACATATGTATACAGAAAATAATAAATATGTAATAAGTTTAGTTTATTTCTTGTTAATAAGTTAATTTATGTTTATAATACAATTAATTTATAATTACAAAGATAGGAATGATAAATTGTGAATAAATATATGTAACAATAGTAAAGAAACTTACCGTATCTATTATAACTGTTATTGTTACAAGAATAAAAGTCGTTATATATAAAAATGTTCGTATTAACGAATTCATCATTATTTTTTGTGATATAAGATACATTTTTAATAGAATACCTTTTTTCGGTTTTTGTGATTTTTGATATTTCTTATCAGAATTTTTATAATTGTTGAAAATATAATGCATCCAAGTTAATGGAATTAATATAATAAAAAATAAGAATACACACACAAAAGTTACAATCGTTTTCCAGTGAGCTCTGTAAATTAAATACATATTTTTATGATTTAAAAAAGTAGGTGATTATTAAAGAATTTACATTAATTTACTATTTTCTATTATTATTTGGAATACAATTTACAAATAAATTGATTATTAAGACAATGTAATGTGAGTTTATTAAGAAAATACTATTTATTAGAATTACACATTTATAACTACAGTTAGAAAATTATATATATTTTCGTTCTATTAGTAAACAGGAACTTTTTTTTATTTTTTATTAAACATTTGTAAAAGCATTTCAATTAAAAAATATAACACAAACCTTGGTAATGTAATTGCTTGAATAACTATAATACACAACAGAATAATGTTAGCGATTAAAATATAAAATTTAAATAATGGATCTGGTTGTGCCATATATGGTTTCTCCCATTTAAAATCTCGAAATAATAGAAAAACCGGGTGAATATGTTTACTTTGAAACCATTGTCTGAAAAAATAATAGTATATTATAAACAATATATGTTTGTATATATATTTGTATATATATATATATATATATATATATATATATATATATATACGAGGGTCGTTTGATAAGTATGGTGAATTTATTTATTGTTTAATTTAATTAATTAATTAATTTAATTTAATTTCTCAATTTAAGTTTTCTTACTTTTTTTTACCATACTTATCAAACGACTCTCGTATATATATATATATATATATATATATATATATATATATACGAGTATATATAAAGTTCTTTTCTAAGTTATTTAATACTGAGCTTATTCTATTTAATAGATTTTTATTATGTAACTAATTTACAAAGCTACATTTTAAATAATGGTTATATATATATATATATATATATATATATATACATGTGTGTGTGTGTGTATGTGATGGAAAATAAAGCTATTAGATCGGTGAAAGTGAAAAGTTCTGGGAAGGAGAAAACCACCGATAGACAAAAGAATTTATTGATTGAACTTAGAAATATAAAAAAATGAGGAAGAAACGTATGGTTAGATAGAATAGAGGCACAAGAAAATTCGTCGGAGTAGAATGGAAAAAAGTATTGGCTAACTTGAAGTGGAAAGTTTTGGGAGAGACCTTAGTCTAGCAGTGGAGAAAGGGAGGTTAATGATTATGGTATATAATATGCAAAAATCAGAATATTTTTGAGTATTAATGTTTTTTAGGTATTATAAAATAGAATATATTAGTTTTCGATAAAACGACGTACTCATATTTACTTAAAGGCAATCTTTCAATTTCTTTTTCCATCTCATGATCTGCATTAGACATCATTTCACTAAATTGTTCTATGCTATTGTCTATAATTTGGCCTCTTCGAATTGGTAGAGTTGAAATTGAATCAGTTTCATTTGTTTTTCGTTGTAGAGATATTGATAATCGTGGTTTGCTACCAAAACGATTGGGAATATTACTCAATCTCCGATTATATTTTGAATTTTCAGCATTCTGTAATATGAATGTAAATTTAGTATAGTTTTGTATGAATTTGATATTAAATAATTATTAATGTAATACCTTTGAGCTAGAAGGTGATATAAGAAATGTTTCTATTTCATTTTTTGTTAATAATGGATCTTCATGTTCATCGTAAACAGGTTCAAAATGATATTCATTATTCAATAAATCTAAAGTTTGTTTTGTTACATGAACATTACTGAAAAATAGTTTAACGTATTTATTTTTACAATTTTCAATCAAATATATCATAATGTAAATTACCCTGGTTTTCCAGTTTGTTCCATGTGATTTGCAATATCAACATCCTCAGACCAAATATCATACTGCCATTTATAGACTCCCACTAATCCACTTAATATATTTCCTGTATGAATTCCTATTCGCATATCAATATCCAACTTATGATTATCTCTAAATAAATGTTTACGATATATATATATATACATATAATTGTTATTTGAATTGTGGTAAAAGTTACAAAAATACTATTTTTATTGGATACAGCAAAATCACTTAGCTAGGTAGTTATTGCCAGAAAAAAGTATTTGATAGTTAAAAGTAAATTTTATTAATGTGCTCAAAATTCAAACAATATAGTATAAATTGTGAAATATTTTTTACCTTACAGATCTTATTATTCTGATCATATCAAGTCCCAAATCGACACAACTTTTTGCATGTTTTGAACTTGTTTGTGGAACACCTGCCACACTACAATAACAATCTCCTAAAAATTTTATACGGAGGACTTGATGTCTCTGTTAATAAAAATAGAGTAATTTTTAATAAGAATTTCAACATTTTTTTTTATATATTTTACCTCAGAAGCATCATCAAATTGACCAAATAATTCATTTAATATCAAAACTAAAGTTTTTACTGGTAGTGATGATGTCATTTTAGTGTAGTTTACAATATCAGCATATAATATAGTAACATTGTTATGTGTTTCAACGTATAATCTGGAATTGAAATTAGTTTTTATATGAATTTATATATATATATATATATATATATATATACTAAAAAGAATTTTCCTTTGCTACAATCAGCAAAACTAAATAAAGAGATGACAAAAATCAAAGAAAACAGAAAATAAAGGCAGTTTAAGGACATTAGTCCTAGATACGCTCAAATATTAGGAAGAGCAAAAATATAAACAAAGTTCAACTCAGAACACCAAAAATTTGATTTATATATATATTAAAAAGAAAAGACCCCCGATGGACAAAAGAAAATTTTAATTGAGAACTCAGCAATATAAACAGGTTCAAAAACGTGTAGGTAGATGGGATAGAGACAATAAAATTCGTCGTTGTGGAATAAAAGAGAAATATATTGGATTGTTGAAAATGGAATTTTTTAGGAAAGATCTTCGTCCAGCAGTGGATGAAAAGATTACATATATATATATTTATACATTGAATCTTACTTTGATGGCCTTGATGCTTGATTATCGCCTTTAAGACACAAATATTGTGCTTTAATATCCTCAGTTATTTTTTCTTCAATGTGAGGTGGCAATATACTTAATGTGAGTTGTTTCTAAAAAAATAAATTAATGTCATTGTTAATAAATTATATACATATATATTTGTTTAATTTTCAAGTTAAATATTGTAATTAAATTTATACATTACTGTATTCTTACATATAAATATGTTTAGTTAATGATCGTTAATTTTACAATTAACAAAAAGAAATATAATTAACTTTTTGTTGACTTATCTGTGCTTGTTATGTTATAATATGTGTGTATATGAATGTAAAGACATATAGTTCATTCCATAAGTAAAAGTTCATAAGATTCAGAACAATAAATAGAGTTTCAAACTTTTTAATATTATTTAGTTAACAATAACTTTCCATTACTTTCTACCATCTCTTCATAAAGTTCTGTATGCTGCATTTGTAAAATTCTTCGAGTTTGAAAAAATATGGATATAGCAGTTTCAATTTCATAATGTGTTTTGAGCTTTTTTATAGAGGTGGATTTACAAACTTGCGAATAGATGATAGGTAAAGATCTGGAAAATAAGATGGGTGTGGAGGATTTTCTCAGTCTAGCTATACAATATTTGCGAGTGTAATAATGGAAAAACAGGATTTTCGTGATTGATCAAAGTAGATTTCTTTTCTTTTAGTGAAATATTCAAGCACTCTAACTGCTAATAATAAGTTTACTATAATCTAAGTAGCAGCAGCTCAAAATGAATCACATTAATAATGTCTAATTAAACACTTAACAAAACTAAGGTCCATTTTCTGATGTGCTGTAGCTGATTCATTTGCTCCGAACCATTGTTTACAGTGTTTAACATCCTTATAATATATTTATTTTTCATCTTCAGTCATTAATTTGTTCAGAAATGGCAAATCCGGTTACGAAAGTTCAGAAAAATACAAATATTTGTTTATTTTGAGGTTGGTTTCCACAAATTACAGAAAATTCATTTTTCATATTTTGACACCTTTACAAGTTGTTGAAAATGATGGTTAGCTGTTAAGTGAGTTAAATTAAGTGCCTATATTAGTTCTTAAAAGGTTCGTATAAGCCATAAGCAGTTCATTATTAAGCTCAAAATTATAATCTGAACAAGGAGCATTATATAAAATATAGTTATCTTATGTGAACTTTTAATACCACTTTCCATATTTTTTTTATGTAAATATTCTAAATGCCTTAAATGTTTCCTGTAGTTTCTGTTACATCATTACTTTTGATGAACGTATAAAGCACTTTATGCATAATGTGCTTTTTAGACATTTCCATCTTCATAAGAATCTATTCGATTACTCATCAAAGTCAAGTTGAATCACTTCTTCTTATTCGTCTGAACATGTTTATACAAATTTTTCTGTATTAAATTTCTAAATATTATTTCTGAATGACTTGATATATAATATAAAAATATTTTAGTACAACAAAAAGTTAATTTTCTTTTTGTATTTTAACTTGTAATTTAATTATAATTTAAATGACATAAATGTTAATTAATAAATGTACATTTTGCTACAAACCTCTCGTTCCTTTTCAAATTTTAATTGAGAAGTAGATTCTAATTGAGCTCTACTATCTAAAAACATGCGTCGAATTATAATTTCATTGACATAACGAAAAAACATTCCGAGACAATTTACACAAATTAAATAAATTAGATCAGATATAATCTAAAACAATAATAAGACAATTAATATTATACAATCAAATACAGGTAACCATCGTATAACGCGGTACTTATTCAGCTCGGTTTCGATATAACGCGGCCTACAAATTGTTAACTTTTTAACTTTTCATATATTTTTCACTGAATTACTTAATAATTAAATTTTATCTTTGTTAAATTTGTGTCTGCCCGTATCGCGCATACAGTTATAAGTAGCGAATTTATATTAGAGGAAATACCTTTTACCACTAAGTCTCGCATAATATGATTTATATAACGCGACATTTATATGGAACCGAACATTCACGTAATACGAAGATTACCTGTATTCATAAAAAATACATTCATAAATAAAGACAAATATACAATATTCATAAATGAAATATTTATTTATTTGCTATATTCTATTTGATTAAAAATATTTTTATTAATATATTTTAATTGATAAATGAATGAATTTATGAAATATTGTTCTTTAAATATATATTTGCTTATCAGGATAATTGTAGTATGTTTTTATAAAAAATAAATGTAATTAAAAGTATTCAATAATTTATTTTACTATTGATAATTTCCAGTGAAAAAGTTTATATATTCTTTTTAGTAAACGTAAATTAATTATATATATTTAGAAAATAAATAAAAATTACATAATTCTAAGTTTTGCCAATAAGATAAATATTTAAACATATTTATTTGATTTACATTTAAAGAAAAATTTAACTATTGGACTATAATTATTTTTTTTTATATGCTCTCTGTTTTGCTAAAATATATTTTTGTGATACTTCTTTCTTTTCATACAATTGCTTTGAAGAATCGATCAGAGTATGAGCCATTTATTTTTTTAACTATTTTTTATGAACTTCTTATACCGTAAAAGTATTTTTATATGAGACATACAAACATTTTATTATAATGATTTTTAAATGTTTTCAAAAAAGTAATGCAATTTTTTTATTGGATTTTATTATCCATTATTTTTCTATCATTCTCCAAAAAAGATTTAATTTTTCAGGTTGAATGTTGTATACATTTGCTGCTAATATTTTGGCCTATATAATCTTATAATAAAGGTTTGTGTACAAAATTATGAATCTTTTTTATTACTTTATAACTATATATCATATCTCTGTATATATATGCATAAATTTAAATAAATTAGATTTTTTTAAATTTCATTAATATATACTTGGTCACTGCCAAACTTTGAAACTATTTTTAATAACAGCTATTTAATAAAACATTAATTAAGAAAAATATACAGATAATTTGTGCATACCAATCGAACAAAATCTTCCATTGGTTTGTGTCTGTAAGTAATCATCCATAGCGTCAAAATATGACACGTAGTAACAGATAAAGCCAATATTATTGCTTGCGAATTCTTTAGTAAAGGTAAAAAGAAATAACATCCTAAAATAGTATGCGTAGCATAAGCCGGCCGAAGTGGTGTACGTGGTATTAATATGTTGTATTCTTTTTCATGATAAATAGGAATTATTATATCAGATATGACCAAAATTATAACAATGGCACTTGACATTATTAAAGGAACCCAAGGATATTTACGTGAAATTTTATCATTACTTGCAAAGCCAAATAATGGCAAAATTCCAATAATACTGTATGCAGTTAAATCCGGAATTATTTTATTAATGCCCCATTCATTCTGAAAATAAATGTATTATATTCTTGTATTATATATATATATATATATATATATATATATATATATATATATATATATATATATATAAAATATTTAGAAGCATATGTTCATCTAAATAATTTTACACAAAATGTTTATTTTTTAATTTTATACAATATTTAAGGATTTAAAATAATCAAAAAGTTTATTTAGACATTCGTTTCGTAACATTTCATTCAATGTGATATTTTTGGTTCGTCTTACAATAGAAATGACTTTTTTGTGATTTAATTTTAATGACGTATTATTATTTTACCTAAAAATGGGATGTTTTATTAACATATATTTATATTAAATGAATATATGTTTTTTTTTCAAGTAAAAGCATCAGTTTGACGAGTTTCAATTCTTTCATATTTTTATATTTGATAGTATGTTAAAAGTTTGGTTTCTACAAATTTAGTAAATGCTTTAACAAAAAGAGTATTTTAAGTATTTGTTAAAATTTATTTAAAATTCTATATTTTTAATCGTCGAAGAAGAAAATTTTTGATTTTTGTTGACATTATTATAATTCCAAAGAATGAATTATAACTATACTAGAAATGAAGTATTGAAGACGAACATAGAATATGATAAATGAATATAGTTTAAAGTAGTTTTACAACATAACTAATAAATTAATATAATTTAAACAGTTTTTGTCTTATATGCAGTAGAAATAAACCAATCAGAATTATAACGAACATTAGCTTTAATATATTTGTGTTCTTTTTAATAAAAATCAAATATTTTTAATGTGTAACTAAATATAAAAATCATTTTTACAAGGAAAATTGTTAAAGATAATATGTATACATAAACTTTTTGTTTACAGCTTTAAACTTTATATATATATATATATATATATATATATATATATATATATATATATATATATATATAATAGAAAAACGAAACAGAATTAATGATATTGTAGATTTTATATTTATATGTAAATTTGAATTTAATTCTTATTTTTTTCATAAAAACAAATATATTGGTACAATAATAAAATGCGATAAAAATAATTCAATATAGTTGAATATTTTGTTGATCGTTTAATATTGATAATGAAATATATTTGTTTTTATTTGTAATATTTTTTTCTAGAATCGGTATATTTTTTAGATAGAAATTGATAAATAATAATGGATTATAATTATATATATATTATATATATATATATATATATATATATATATATATATATATATATATATATATGTAAATGTACCTTAGTGTTAAATTTTTTTGTTTCGATAATAAGTACTGACAGATGGCACGCAGTAATTACAAAATTTATCATTATAAATATTGAAAAATATCCATGTTGTAACCTTTGTATGTAACGATTGCAAAGTTCTTCAAGACTACGTGACTTAAATTCTCCCTGAAAAAATATGAAAAAAGTTTTGTTCTTTTATTAAAATTTATATAATATTATATATATAATATATATATAATATTATATATATTAAAAAAATAGAATAGTTATCAATTTATAGAATTGCGCTAATTTACGGCTACTTATATATAATTACAATTATGAAGAAATTTTTTTTAGTTAATTTATATTGAAATAATAATCATTTGTATTGAAATAAATTTAAAAATTGTTTTAATGTTTTATAAAATATATTTTTTTATTGAAATGGCCTTTAACTTATAGCTGGTCTAGGAATTATTGTCTTTATTTTTTTGAATTTAGTTATTTGAAATATTTCTTAAAGTATAATTCTCTTCGTTAGAAATTACTGCTTGTTATATTTTAAGTAGTTTCTCTACATTATATTCTACATTACAATTTTGGTAAAAGTTTTTAAACTCAAATTAAAAGGTGACAATAATAATTTAGTAAAGATAGTTTTTTATTGGTACTCCTGCTTCTAAGTTTTACAGTTCTAAACAGATATGTTATTAATATAAACTGACTCTTATTATTTAATTTACTTTTCATTTTTTTTTAAAATCTAGAATAAGTATCTTATTAGGCTTGGTTATGTTTATTTATTTTGAAATTGTTTGCTTTGGCTTGGTTCATTATATTTATCATCGTATTACAATTCTATAGACTTTTATACGATTCTTCCTGTAAATTTTCTGAAAATATTAGTTTATCTGCATTTGTCTATAATCCTCACGAGAAAGTTTAGTATTTATTTTTCAATATAAATATGTCTTTGATTAACGCTTTTACATTTTTTTGGTTGTTCAGGTAATCAAATTTAATTTTTATATTTCATACTCTTTTTTTGAATTCATGCTTTTTTCCAATAATATATTAATGTGTGGTTCGGAATTCGTTATACATTTTTTTTATTAAATTTATAAAAATGTGTATATAAACACGTAAATTAAAAAAGATTATTTTTTAAAAAAATCGACACGTCGATTGTTTAATTGACTAAATCTGGAATTTAATAGACATATTGTGTAAATATATATACATATTTCTTGTACATTTTATTATCTTTTAAAACAGTGTGTTTTTATCCCCATATATAAATAAACCTATTCATTAAATATGAATAACCAATAATAAGTACGATAGGGATATTTATCTAGCTTAAAAATGTTTTAGTGCATGATAAAATATTGATAATATATTTTTACACAATTATGCCATTCCCTTCGTAAAATTACAAGATGTTATAAAAGTACTCAATAATCATTTATTGGGTTGAGTAATAAATAATTTCCGTTTTTGCATGTCAACTTTAATTTTTAATAAAAAAACAACAATTGTACATTAATCAATTATATATTCGCCATTGTTTGCAATAACTTGTTACCATTTGCTAGGTAGCTCTTCTATGCGTTTTGAATAAAATTCCGATGGTTTTGACTTGAAAATGTTTTTGATGAACTTTCAAACCTGGTTCTCATTCGAAAAAAGTGAGTCCATCAAAGCGTTCTGCAGCCATTGAAAAAGATGATAATCTGATGGTGTTAGGTCTAGTAAGAATAGTGGGTGGGGGAGAACTCGCCAACCAAGCTCTAAAATTTCTTCCTGCGCTGTTCTTGCTGTATGGGGTTTTGCATTGTCATGGAGGAGAACAATATTTTTTCAATTAACGAGTATGGGACGTTTATAGATCAAACTTTGGTGAATACGTTGCATACAGTTCTGCATTTATTGTTTCATTCCGGTATAAAAGCTCAAAATGAATAATTCCATGATGATCCCACTACACCTACAACATTATTTTTCTTCAACGAAGCTTAGCCTTTGGGTCTACTTCTGGAGGTTTATCCTTATCAATCCACTGCTTTTTGAGTAGAATGTTGTCGTTTGTAATCCATTTTTCATCGCCAGTAATGATTTTATCCAGAAATGAGTCGTTCCTCTGTCTTGAAAGAAGACTTGTCGTTATCGATTAACGATCTATTTTATTTTTCACTAAGATCATGTGAAACCCAAACACCCAGCTTGCTGACTTTACCCATCTTTTCCAAGTGACGATATACGGTGAAATGTGACATGTTTAACATGTCTGTTAATTCTCGAGTGGTTTGGCATGGATTGGAGGACTCTACCAATGATTTTAGAACTTTTCCATTAAAGCCAGAAAAGCGTCCTGGTCTAGGTTCATCTTTCAATGACGTATCTACAGAATCAGTTTCGTACTTTCCAGTTAGTTATGATTCTTTCATTATATATATTACATATTTTTTCACTTATTTTCGTATAATTTTTCCCCTATTTAAACTCCCTTAACTTTACATGGCGAATGTACACTTTCGATCCTTCCATTTTACAACCAATAATTTATTATTTGAATACAATATATAAGTTACCATTGTCGTAACAAGACTGAGTATTACTCACTTAATTTAAACAAGCAAAAACTTGTCATGTGTGGTGAGTCATTAGGATGAGTAAGGAATCATTAAAAGTTGTTCTCAATAACGGAAATTATTTATAACTTAACTCAAAATGTTTCAATTTTTTTGCTAATACATATTTTACTATTCATCATCATCGAGAAGGCATTATTGTAAATTCTTTAAAAATTTTAAAAAGTCTAAAGCACAAATGGGCGGGATTTACTGCAAGAAGAGAAGTAATAAAATAGAAGTTATTGACTGAGAAGCTAGAAATGTAAATGGGTTAAGAAAAATAATGATGAATAATAAGACGAAGACTTTTAAAAACTGGATATATATATATATATATATATATATATATATATTTATAATAATATTTGTGTTCAAACATTCCGATAGACATATTGTAATTTTTGTTATTCTTATATTTTTAATAAAACTAAATATTTCTGAAATTACATTTTATAATAATTGGTAATCAGTTGCTTACTCTTAAAAAACTCGACTTCCAATTTTTGTCATCGATAATATTATCATGTTGAGAATCATTAATGCCATTTATCTCTAAATTATTCTGTGAAGCAGATTCACTGAGACGTCTCATTGAATTAATGCTGTTTCTTGCTATTAGTTCGATGCCAGTTAATGTCATAGAACTTCTCCGTTTTGTATTATTATCATCGTACTGTCTTTGATGATTTAATGACAATCGAGCTGCGCCAATGTCTGGAGAAGTGTTTACTGTATCTTCTGGCGATGTACGTACAATGTTTAAGGATAACCGGCGATCGATAATTACATTTGCAGTCATATTGATATTTTTGTTCTGTCGGCTGGTCTTGAAAATAAAAAAAAATTATGCACACACACACACACACATTTATATATATATATATATATATATATATATATATATATATATATATATATATATATATATATATATATATATATATATATATATGTATATGTGTGCGTGCGTGTATGTATGTACGTATGTATAGGAAACAAAAAATATCCATTTTTTATAAAGTTGTTTAATAAAAGGATACTTGAATTATATAAAATAATTGTCATAATAAAAATGATTAATATTAGGGATAATAAGCAGTTAATTATATAGATACGTCGTTTAACGAAAACGAAAAGATTTTTTTTCTATTTACTATTAGCTATGGCATGTATTTCATTTAAGTATTATTTAGATAGGTGTACAGATTTCTTGAGATCATATTTCAATAATATTTTTGTACTTAATTATATAATTTATTTTTTATTTATATTAGTGTTTAAATATTATATGCACAATTTAAAACAATAACTATCAAAATATATAAAACTGGAATTAAAAATTAAGTTATATGTCACAATTTTGCTATTCACACTTTAATAATATGTAAAGTGATTTAATGAAGTGAAAAATAGAATTATATATAGATTAGTAGTACACAGCTGTTATAAAAAGAAGAAAAAAATATTTTTTAAAAATAATTGTATTTAATAAGTGCTAGTATTTTATATAGCTTTTTTATTTTGTATATTTAGGAGAAAATTCATTCAGGTTTTTTTTTGAAGTATATATATTTGGTAGTTTTTATTTATTATACTGATGAAATTATGGTTTTATTAAGATCTCTTTGTTTCAATAATGCACATAATCAAATTTTTAAAAGATTAAGACAAATTTTCTATACTATTTGAATTTTATAATATATATATGTATATATATATATATATATATATATATATATATATATATATATAATTGTATATAAATGAACGATTTATTCATTTTTATTGATAAGATTTCAATAAGTGAGCTGAATTTTTAATATAAGATAACTTCTGTTCTTTTTATCTATGATTTATGTATTATTTTAATAATCTTCATTACGTTGTTTTCAATCAGTTTTCATTCTATGAAAGAATATAATAGACTTTGGTTAATTTGATTTTGAGAAATTATGAAATAATTAACAATAGCATTTTTAAAGTTCAGCTAAAATATTTTTCTTTAATAAGTAGATACGAGAATTTATCTATTTTGTATGCCGTCGATGTAGTAATAAAATATGAATTATACTAAATTTTAATGCATTTTATAATTAGCAGATATTAATTTATATGCAAAGAAATTCTTTTCAAAAATATTTAAAAATAGTACGTTGATCTTCAAGTTCAATAACATGAATTCAGATTGAAATTGCAAGAACTTTTTTTGTATCGATCTTTTTACAATTATAAATGGAATTATAATGAAGAAACAAAAAAAAATATTCTGTTTTAGATTTATGTTGCTAAAAATTAACTATGTTTATTATTTTATTTTATGAATTATTGAATATTTTTTTAGTATAATAAAAAACATAACTACGGCTAAATTTGTATATCTAAATGATAAAAATGTTTAAAATTGTAATTAGTGCAATATATTTTAAAAAAAAAATTTTTCTCATACTTTGAAAAAGATTACAGTAGAAGCACTAATATTTTAACATTGTTTCGATTTAAATATTAAAATATTTCAAATGTCTAGAAATCCACAATCCAATTGATGTGATGAATTATTAGAAAGAAATAAAAAAAAAACATTGTTAATAATGATGATTATTATTATAAAACCCTTAACCGCTTTCAAGTCAATATGATTAAAATAAGCATGTGTATTAATTTTTTTATACAGATTATAATGTAAAATGCATGAAATTAAGAATTTAAATAATTAAATTGAATATTTTTACTTAATAAATTAGAATCATTGGTTTTGTGATTTTGGATTAATTTATACAATTTTGTAAAATTGTTTAACATACTAATGTAATTTACATATTTTTCAATTTTTATTTTTTTAAAAAAATGTACAAAAGTACACCATTTACTTACCAAAAATTGTAATTTTATTGATCAGGATTAAAAAGAAATGTTTATTTTATAAATATTGTTTAAGTGTATATTTATATATATATGATAATATCAAAGTAAAATAATCTTTCATTATTTAAACTTTAAATATGATTAAAAATTAAATTGAATTATACATAGTAACATAATTTTTTTTCATAAATAAAAAATAATGTACCAGCAGTTATTTAAATTTGTTATTATAAATATTTCTTGTTCCATAATTACAATAACAAGATGCATCTAATTCAAATTATATAGATAGAATAGTAGAGAGGGTTAAAAAACTGTTTACATAGATATTTTGAATTTTTTCCTTTAAAAACAAGATAATAAAATTTCAAAAAATATTTTTTTCATAAAATTACTAGATGATAAAAATTGTAAGTTGGATTTTCTTTGGAAACCTGAAATTTCATTAAAGGATATTTTTTTCACTTTGAATTGGGGTGAAAAAATTGGTTAGTATTGATAATGAAGACGTACCGTTAGCTCACCGTGTGAATGTGTTTTTATTATTATTTTGGTACAATTTTTCTTTAAAATGTCTATATGAATTTATTATATTTCTTTTTTAAATAATGTTAACATATATATTATTGAGCAAAGATTTAGCACAAATAAATCATTCATCCTAATATTATAAGTTTTTCTAAACATGTTCAATAATCACTTATTGTTCATTTTATTTGTTGATGTGAATGTCGATTATCATTTCATCGACGTCAGAGTACTATATTACAAATTTGATATTGTAAATTATAAACCTTAGATATGATTTAGAAATTTAGCTGGGATGAGTAATTCATTTCGGTTAAAATAGATTCGTCACGGTATTAAAACAAACAATGAATAAAGGTGTTTAACTTAAAATTAAATAATTACAAAAAATACACACTTATGTGCATAGATAGAGATTGTGTAAATTTAAAAATGATTAAATAAAAAATAATCATTTATTGTATATTAAAAACAAATTTCAATTATTTTTTTACGTCATCAGAAACTATATAGCTATTTAAATATTTTAGTATTTTTTTAAATGCACTGATTATCTGTTGATTGTAAAAAGTTACATACATTATGATCCATAGATTAGAAACAGTAGCTTTTTATAGAATTGTTGTTTCAATAAATACTTTACATTTACACGTACCTTTATTACTCACTTGTTTATTCATTTATTAAAGTTGCTTTAAGTTCATATTATTTATAAAACATACTTATCACTATCACCAATAACACAGATTTTAAATTTTCACACTAAAAATACATTATATTTGAAATAAACATTTAGTGATTTAAATATCATTCAGACCAACTGTAATTCACTATTCTCCAATGCGTTGTATAGAAAAAATAATTTATCAAAATAAATGATAGAAATATTTTACAATTATCTGTATGCGTATTGTTTTATTAGTGAATTGGTTTTATCGATAAATATTTAATATAC
>CP092091.1:17380490-17400490 GCA_029203775.1 Neoneuromus ignobilis | reverse complement strand
TGGGGTCCTTTAGTATAGGCAACTTAATACTTAAGAAAGATTAATCTCTGCACAAAAAATCTCTGTGACTCACGTGGTGAAAATGACCAAATACCAATGAATGTTAACATTCTTCGCCCAGCAGGGGATTAATGCTAAGCTATTATGATGTTATAAATTAAGTATTTTGGTTTATATATATATATATATATATATATATATATATATATATATATATATATATATATATATATATATATATATATGAATGCTTTTTAATAAGAATTATGAATTACGAAAATGAAGAATAGTATAAAATTTTGATTTAGATTTGTTTTTTGAATATTAATGATTTAAAATAATATAATTATTGAATACTAATAAAAGTATATTGCTATACATCAGTTTTTTTAAGATAAATATTAACGTAATTATTTTTTATATGTTTAGTCTTATTATCTAAATAATAAATTTAGGTATTCAGCCTAAATATACAGTAATAAGTAATAAAAAAAGAAGAGAAAGAATTTTAAGTTAATTTTTATTAAAGGAAGTTAATTGTTTTAATCATTTTTATTAAAAATGTGGAAAAAGACATGAATAATTTATTTGTAACATTTTAAAATGGCATAAAATATATACAATTGAAGAAATATGAATAAATATAAAAATATCATTGTTATTATAAAAGTTTTAATTAGTTTGTGAGATATGTACATAGGTAGCGTTACTTATAATTCTTTTTTGTATGCATAGTAGTCGTTTTGTTATTCGAATTTTATGACTACAATTGATATATTTTCTAAATGTATATTTTATTTTTTATTTTGTTACATTTATTTTCTACAATAATGTTATATTTTCAAAATTATTATATAATAAATAAACTTTATATATTTGTTGGTGTTTTCTAATTAGTAAATAATATTTTAATATATGTTATAATTGTTAAAGAAAGGTGTTTACAGTTTATAAATTAATCATTTAATACTAGAAAATTAGTGACACAACGTTAAGATAACGCTCTGTTTATTATTACAGTAGTACATGTGTTTTATAATTTTATTAAAGATTTGTTAAGCAAAGGAATATGTTTTATAAGCTTATATTTTAAAAATATTGAATACTACTATTTAAATTGGTCGACATTTTGATCATCAATCAAAATGTCTATAGTGGTCTAAAAGTAACTATTTAAAAAATGATTAATATATAAAAATGATTTGTCTTAAATTTTATATGGTATTTAATTTTCTTTTTTGTAATCTAATATATAAATTTATAAAATCTGAAATTATTTTGTATATAAAAATATTTCTAAATTAAAAAAAAAACTTGAATAAGAAAAAATAAGGAGCCACTTTTATATGTTTTTAATTGAAGGTAAAGAAAACTTCTTCACTAATTTTGTTTATTTACTTTGTTGGATGTTTGTATCATAAATTTTTATTTGATGAATTTGATTTCTTAATCTTAAATAAGAATTTACAAAAGTTTTTATAAATATACAAGAGAGCTTAATCTCCTACTCGTTACACTCAACCCCCCCTTCACAAAATACTTGCAATTGTGAAATTTTATTTGCAATTATTAAAATTCCAAGGTAGTTTTTCACAATCAGAGTAGAAATATGACAATTTATATATATATATTAGGTTGGCAAATATCTTTTATATGAATATATATATAAAATAAAAAAAAAAAAAAAAGCGGAAGGGAGATACTTGCCAACCTAATATATATAAATATATGTAGAAAGATAAATGATAAATTTTTACAAATCTTTGTATTTTGAAAGGATTTTATGTTTAATTATTATACTATTCCAAAGAAACAATATTAATACTTTAATAATTTATTTCCAAATTTATATAAAAATTACTATACATATACAAAGTACATAAATGTAAAATTTTAATCATTTTATTATAATATATTAGGAAATAATACTTGAATTATCGGAAATGCATTTTCTAAAACTATGTTTTATTATTATATCTTTATTCCAAATCAAGAGTAATCGGTCTACTGTTCATCTTTATCTTTAGCACCATGTTTTAAAATTCGAGTAAATTCAATGTAATCAAACATCCCTCCTTTAATTGGAGCTTCTCTGTACATTTCATCGACTTCTTCATCTGAGAATCGATCACCCATAGATGTTAAAAGTTCACGTAACCTTTCTTCATTTATATGTCCATTGTTTTCTTCATCAAAACAACCAAATGCATTTTTAATTACATCTTCAGGATCTGTTCCTTGAAGACGTTCACCAAAAAGTGTAAGGAACATGGTAAAATTAATAGGGCCAGGAGCTTCATTCATCATGCATTCTAAGTAATCATCAGCTGGATCTTTTCCTATAATTATATAAAATGTATCTTAATATAAGCAATTCTATCTAGAAATTAGTTTATGTGTGTATGCAAAAATATACAGATATATTAAGCGTGTATGTGTGATATATATACACACACATAAATATGTATCATACCTAACGATGCAAGCATGTCGTGTAAATCTTCTTTGCATACAAATCCGTCATGATTCTGATCGATCATATTAAAAGCTTCCTTAAATTCTGCTATTTGAGCTTGATCAAACATAGCAAACACATTGGATGTTGCTCGTTGAGCACGTTTCTTAGCCGTAGTTCTACGACCAGCTGTTTTTCGTGAAGACATTGTTTCTAAAATATTAAGCATATATGTGCAAATAAATATTTAAATATAGAAAAATATACTCCTCAATTACATATTTATTTTTATTGGGAAGAATTATATTTTATTTGATTAAAATATCTGTATCGCATATGTAATTTAATGAAATTTATAAACAGATATAAGCTACTTTTTCACTTTCAAATTTAGAAACCTGTCAAACGGTTTTAAATATAATTGATTTGAATATATATTTATACAATATGCTTGTATTTACATGTAATAAATTCGTTACATTCCTAAATTATTTTATTTATTTAAAAAAAAAGATCTTTTCTATACTAAAATACTTACAATTTGATGAAACTGTTAAAACACTTGCACTAATAACCAAATGTATTTGGTCTTTCTTGAAAGATGTTGACTCAGCGAACAAATTATTTACTTTTAAATGTGTCAACATATAATAAAGCTATTGCTCTTTATCATATATGAAACACATGTTACGTACTTTGTTTTTTAAAAAGTTATGCTGATTCACCACACCCGAAGGTAAACCATACTGTAGGTAAATAGTGAAATCATTTCCAAATGGCTGGAGATAGGAACAAAATTTATTAAATGTGTTTAAATCAATTCTGTTAATCTTTATTTATATTTTTTAAAGTTATATTGATAGTAAATACCTTATCCTTTTTAGTAATAAAATTAAAATTTTATTTAGATTTAAAATATTGATTTCTAATCAGTAAATATACAAACCAAATACATTTATTTATATATATTGCAAACGTTAAATTTACGTAAAAAGTATTAATTTCATAATTTTATACTTTAAATTGATTTTTAAACTTACTTATATTTCATGTCTTATATTTAGATTTGGAACATATCGTACCAATAAAGAATTTTTAACGAAAATGATAATTTTAATAATTTAACATTTTATGTATATATTTTATTGTTCATATTTAATAAAATTTCTGGATAGAAATAACATGAGGTAAATTAAAATTCTGTTTCAAATTATTTTCATATTTTAATTGAATTATACTCTAAATTCTTAATTTAGGTTACTTTAATATATCATTTATTACAAATATTAATTTGAAAGTAACGCACTATATTCGACCTTACCATAATATGCAATAAATATCAGAAAACCTTATATGGAGTGAAATTCTACATAAATTTGATGGGAATGGGATGTTTCTTATAAGGTAAAATATATGAAACAGAAGAAATTAAAACAAACTCAATTTATTAATTATACTTAATTACAAATTAATATATATACACATTTATTTTTTTGAAGATTATTTTACGAAAAAAATATATATTTACTAGGATCAGCAACATGTTTATTTCTTAATCACGTTACTTACACTTGGAGACTAACATTTTAAAAAAATAGTATAGTATTTGTCACTATTAAACAAACATGTTTATTTGGTATTAATAAATAAAATGCGTTTATCATCACTTTTCATCAATGTGTAATGCGATTTTGTTATATCAAGCTGTGTTTTATTAGGATATTTGATATCAGCGAGTAAAGTTTAATTCTAATTATAAACAAATTTGAAAAATGTTTTTTATACATTGAAAAACTTATTTGAAAAAGGCAATTAGTTGCGATTATATTTCTTTTTTAAACTAAAATATAAAATTACGTGCTGAAAATGATTTTGACAATTTTTGCTCCATTCATGATTTTTCATTTAATGTTTATGTACATACTACATTTGTTTATAGAAATATTTTTTCATATACACTAATTTTATATTAGGTGTATAAGTGGTAATATGTACAAAATAAGATTTTTTTTGTTAAATATGAAAAAAGATATTTAATAATATAATATTTCTTATACACCTTTTATGTAATAATGTCTACATACTGTATAAAAAAATAATGTCTTTTTTACAAGTTTTTGGTGTCACATATTAAATTATACTTTGGGTTGAATGATCATTGTATATACATATAAAAGTAATTTCTTCTAATTTTTTTACACAATAAATACTTTCAGCGCACAGCCACTCCATTTATAGTAATCATGTTTCCGTTTGGTCGTCCGATAGGTTCAGGTTCATAAGTGCCACTACTTCTACTCGTTTCTTCATAAGGGGCGTCGTAAACATTATCTTCATGAATGTTGTCGTAGATATTAGATGTCACTGAATGGCCATAACGATTACCATCGTTGAGAGTAGCATAACTCATAACAGCTGCATTTTGATCTTCTTTTCGTTCAGCAGCTTCAATGTTTTCTGTATTTTTGACAGGAACAGCTTTTCTCCTAAAAGGTTTTAGAAATTAGTATTGAAATAGTTATAAAATATTTTATATTCTTACAGTCTGAAATAGAAGACTCCAAGTAGTAGCAAAAGAAACAAAACAACACCACAACCAATTCCAATACTTAAACCAAGGTTCTGTGAATCTTGTGCTTCTCCAGTTATTACTGAAAAGAAATAAAAATAATAAATGTGATAACACGAAAAAAAATAAATTATTGAAAAATTATGGCAAACATTACATTCACATCTTGGTTCTTCTCCTGACCAATTTCCATCTTCCATGCATTTTCTAAGATATGGACCGATACGTTCAAATTGTGGTATGCAATGATATTCTATAGCATTGTTAAATGTTGTTCCATTTGTTATAATTACACGACCGTTTTCAATATCTCCAGGATGATTACAATCAATGACTAATGTAATTAAAAGTTCAGTATGAATTTAAGTTGAAAATAAACTATTATATTAATGTACAGAATTGTAAATGTGTGCTATGTTGGTTTACATAATTGAAAAATATTTAGTTTACAAACCTCTACAGAGAGGAGCTTTACCACTCCATAGTCCTTTTTTCAAACAGGAACGGGTATTGTTTCCTTCCATTATATGCCCTCGTGGGCACGAATAATGTGCAACACCACCAATACTGTATGTGCTTACTTTGTATATTGAACCATCTATTGCGTCTGGATTTTTACATTGTATTTCTGTAGTTATGTTTAAAATATATTAGTTAAAGTTTTATATAACTTTATAAAATTTGTGTATATACAATGTTTTCTGTACTGTTTATTTAAGTTATTTTATATTATTTCAATTCTTAAAATTTATACCTTTGCAGACTGGTGATTCTGAACTCCATGTTCCATTTTCTAAACAAAGTCGTCTAGATACTCCATCAAGTTCATAATTTTGCTCACATTCATATAAAACAGCAGCACCATAATAAGTTGCATTGGAGGCAAGATTATACTTTCCATGCATTAATATGTCTGGATTTTTGCAGTTTACATCTAATGTGAAAAATGATATTAAAATATATAAGAAATATTAAATTGAATTAAATATTGCAATTATACTAACAAACACATTGTGGTACATCACCACTCCATACTCCATTATCTTCACATGTACTAAGTGATTCTCCTATTATTTTGTATCCACGTTCACATCTATATTTTACTAGTGCTCCAATTTTGTAAGATGATGCACCAACATTTGTTGATTCTGCTGTACGAATTAATGTTCTACCATACATGCGGTCATTACCAGTAACTGATAATATACTGTGTTCTGCTAAAATAGGTTCTGGGCAGCGAATTTCTATGTAATTAAAAAAAATAAACATTAAAATTAGTTAATAAAATTAAATTTCAAATGTATATTAATAAATATTTATAATTAGTTACCTTCACATTTAGGTGTTGTATCACTCCATTGACCATTGTCTAAACAGTATCTCTTTTGAACACCATTTAATCTATAACTTGGTGAACAAGAATATGTTAATTCACTTCCTAAATATGTAGTTCCATTAGTATATTCCGCTACACCATAAAGTAGAGATGGTACTCTTCCACAATCTACATCTATATTTGAAAATAAAATAAATTTGAATAAGTAAATTACTAATATGAAAAAATAATTTGAAATAGAATACAATAAAAAAATTATATATATATATATATAATTTCTTTATCACATACATTCACAAGTAGGTGTTTGACCCGACCACTCTCCTTCAGCTGTGCATTCATGTGATACTTCTCCTCTGAGAATATGTCCAACTTCACAATGATATTCAATATTGGAATGAACATTAAAATCATAACCAACTACATAACTTCCAGCAGGAACATCAGGTTCATCACAAGTAATTACTAAAATTATAATATGTTCTCACATGTGTATAAAATAATTTTAATATAGTATATTTAGCTTAAGAATTTAACATACATTCGCAGGAAGGTGTATCTGCAGACCATTTTCCTTCTCTTAAACAAGTTTGAATCATTTGTCCATCTAACCAATAATCATCATAACATGAATATTTTGCAATACTGCCATAAGAAGTTGTACCATTTAATAGCTCAAATTGACCATTGTCAGTATTTGCTGGTGTTCCACAGTCCACATATTTACATACTGGTGCTTTTCCAGACCATTCTCCACCCAGTCCACAAGATAGAACCTAATAATAAAATATGTATTAGATGAATTTTCTTTTTGTATGAATAAGCATTGATAGATAAATCCATAAACATATGTTTGTGTGTGTACTAATTTATATATATATATATGTGTGTGTGTGTGTGTGTGCGAGCGCGCTGAAAAAATGCATTTATTAAGGCTTTAAATGACTTACTGATTGACCAAATAAAATATATCCAGATTGGCAAACGTATGTTGCAGTTGAACCTGCTCTTTTTCCTGATAGTGTTACGATACCTCCATTAATAGTAGGTGGTTCAGGGCACCAATCAAATAGACATTGTGGAGCTGATTCATTCCAGATCCCATTATCACCACATACTCTTCGTTCTTTTCCTACTAATGTATAATTTTCGTGGCATGTATATTCTACTATAGCTCCATGAGTAGATCGGTTGTCTATTAAGCGAACAGTTCCATGCTCCAAGTCAGGAAGGTTTCCACAATCAACAACTAGAATTTTTGAATTTTCAAATAAAAATGTGTATATTAAGAAATATAGTGATTCTTAATTTAGAAAATAAATACAAATTATAAAGAATTATATTTTATGTTACTGTTTATTTTGAATCTGTGACAAATTCACTTTCACACAAAAGAATTATCGTCCCGAATACCAAATGATAGTATTGTCACAAAAATTCACATTAGTCTATTGTTGTTATATACAACAAAGTAAAGAATAAGTGATTGTTGAACACTAAACATCATGTATTGTTGGGGATGATAATTCATTTGTGTGAAAATTAATTAATTAATGAAAATAAATTTTTCAATTTTTTTTTACCATACTTATCAAACGACCATCATATATATATGAGAAATATATAAATATATGTGTGAAAAAGGTGAAAGAGTATTTATGATGTATAATATTGTATAAATTAATGTTTTATATTTAATATTTATAATAATATATAAAAAGTTTCTCTCACATGTACTTTAATACACTAACGTTAATGTATATATACGATGTTATCAGAACCGTCAATGTACTTGCTTCGGCAGTACATATACTAAAATTGGAACGATACAGAGAAGATTAGCATGGCCCCTGCGCAAGGATGACACGCAAAATCGTGAAGCGTTCCACATTTTTTTATCCATGCTATTCTTATATAATATATTAAATAATAAATATTGTTTTAATTGATAATTCTTTATAGTATTTAATAACATAACCTTTTAATAATGCGAACAGAAGGATTTTTCAGAAATCTAACTAAAAGTGTGCGAGAGTTACCTATATATAATATGTAAGTATATGTGTGTTGAGTTTTGTTTTAGAATTATCAGGTTTGATAGAAGAAAATATGATTTAAATATACATACATTTGCAATTTGGGGCATTTCCTGTCCAAAAACCATTTTTTCCGCATGTTCTTTGATTATTTCCAATTAACATATGACCTACTGGACATTTGTAATCAATTATTGCTCCTACATTATAATTGCTTCCAGATATACTAGTATTAAATTGTTTGTCTGGACTTCCACAAGAAGACGGTGCTAAATTAAAATATTATTTTTATTATGTATATATATATAGAGAGAGAGAGAGAGATCATTTAAAATAGATGTAAAAATTGGCAGTTACATTGTTCAAACAAACATTGATTTTGAGTAACTGCATTTGTGGAATGTATGAGATGTTATAATATTAATTTTTATATTTTAAGAATAAAATTATTATTAGTTATATCGTACTTACTATGTTGACAAATCCAATGTAAATAATCCAATTTACAACCTACATCGTTCCATAGCCATTGTCGACCACCGTCTAATACTACACAATTTTGTTCTCCATTGTAATTATTAGGTTGATCTTTACCCCAAGTAGGATGGGCTACAACATTTCCTGCACAAAGAAATTATAGATATTATTTATTATATGTATATATATATATATATATATATATATATATATATATATATTTTGCAAGAACTTTTTAGGCTTATAAAATATACGTATTTATATTTATTTTTACTATTAATTTTATTCTTACAAGTAAAATATTTCTACTACTTAATATTATCACGAACAAAGAAAAGAGAGTAAACATATATTAAAATATGTTGAAAAATTTGAATTCTGTAAATAAAAAACAAATCTTTCGTATAAGTTGTTTGTATTTACAGATGAGAAAATTCCGACAGCAATAAAAAAATTTTTATTTGTTCAATATATATATATATATATATATATATATATATATATATATATATATATATATATATATATATATATTAGTATTGAAGGAAATTATTGAGTAGGTAGCTTGAATAGTTAAAACAATAATCATAATCAATTGATTTTTTTAAAAATCATTGATTGTTAAAAACTTAGATATATTTACAAATAAATTTTGATTATTTTTATATAATAATATTTGTTTAATAAAATGATACATAGAAATTTCTGAATAAAGCAGGTCTGAAATTATTTGAATATCTTTTGTAATTTATAAACAAATTCATAGGCATAATAAACACATCTTATTTATTGTGTTTTTAGATTACTTTCGTATGTAAAAAACAAAGAAAAATACTAGTTTAATAATTAATATTTCAAAATATTTGAAATAACTTATGAGTTGTATTAAAAAAATAGTAAAAGAGATAAATAATTTGTATATATATATATTTATAATGATATTATATATAAAAGTACGACAAAAAATACTTTAAAAATTATTATAAATGGGCATATTAAATTTCTAAGTACTTTGTATTATTTTAAATGTTTCGTCTGTAGTAAGTCAATGTTTATTTCAAATTTATTTATAAAATCGCTGTTTATTATATTATATGAGATTTTGAAATAATTTGTGAAGTTAAAACTTAGTTCAGAATTCATACAATACTAAATTTTAATATTAAAAATGTTTTGCATTAAGTTGTGAGAATTGATTATGCATGCATATAGAAGATAAATGTCAACTTTCTTAAGATCAAGGCCGATCATAGTTTCAATTTCGTAAAGTGAAACTAAAGAAACATTAGGTGATTACACATATTTCATTAATATATTTGTAGCATGTTTTATTTTTTGTTATGTAATATATATTTTTTTAAAAATATGTATTTGCAATTAATAGAAAAATATATAATTTTTATTGAAGTTTTAACGAATTTGTTAATTTAAATAGAGTTTTTTTAATTTTCTAATATTATTTTATCATATTAAAATGTAGTGATTGTATTGACTAATAAAAAATACACGGGCTAAACATTTAATTGCACATTATAATTTTGATTTTGTGTGGACTTTTAACATACAAATCATTTTCCCAAAACCATAGGATTTTGCTAACGTTTATTAATTATTTATTGTTCACTTTTATATTTTCTTGTTTATAACGAATCTAGTTATTTTCAGTCACTTTTTAATTTCAAATATATAAAAAAACCCAATGCTTGTGAAAATGTAAACAATAATATATAAACATGATGCGAATCAAGTTATTTGATTGTTCGAAACACATTGCCACTGGCGCCGTGAAAGTAGGTTGTTCTCATGTACGCTCTTCAGACAGAATTGATATTCTCTCATACGTGAGTAATCATTTAAAAATATTTACAGATATTTTCATATAAAAAATGTTGCACATAACTTAAATGTATATAAATATGTCAATAGGAAATCAATAATACTTTTCAATAGATTTATTTATGAAATATGATTTCAAAATAGATACATGCTTTCTTTTATTTATTTTCTAATGCATAAGGTTTTTTTTGAAATTGCAGTCTTCTGTATTAGTTTATATATTAAATTAGAGTTAGTGAAGTATGAAAACAAGCATGTTGAGTTTTTATATTCATATATAATTTTTTATATATGTAACTTTCAAATTTATTCAGATGATATCAATTCATATTTGAAAAAGAAAACATTAAAAATGTTACACAAACACACACACGTATATATATATATATATATATATATATATATATATATATATATATATATATATATATATATATATTAAAGAATGAAAATTAACTAAAAACGAATTTATAAAATTAATTAAATTAAACACAAATTAATCATTCACTTAAATATCATAAGATTTTATATAAAATCTTTTAATGTTGAGTGATTCATTTTTTATTCAAAAGAATTTTCAATAATACCAAAACTAAAAAAAATAAATTTCAATTAGCTTACTTTAAATTAAAGGCAGTTGAAAGAACTTAATAATTTTTAATTAAATCAAGATGTTATATATTGCAATTGAATAAAAAGTTATATTTTATTTTTAATAAAATTAGAAAAACACATTAACATATTTCGTTTATTATGAAAGGTTTGTGAAAAAAGTTAATAGTATAGAATTAGGTCAGTTTTTGAAACACAAAAATAATTTTACATTATAATTATAATCTTTTTCAATAAACATACTTTTTTAAAAACTTCATATTGTATTAAAAAAAATGAATCAGAACTAAAATGTAAATTTAAAAATCATAATCAAAGTGTAAATTCGTCTAAGTTATTCATTTCATTTCGTACTTATCTACTTTATTATAATTATAATTTTAAGTTATTGTTAAATTAAAATTAGTGGAATATTGTTATACGACCAAGAGAAGATGTTATGTGTTTTCTCTTAAAAAATATTATTCGGAGATAAAAATATTGATTGTTAATTAAATTTGTTTATGTGTGTAAAGCGAATCGAATAAGAAAAATATTAAAAAAGTAATGAAAAATAATCTATATGGAATTTTTCGTGGAAACTATTTTTGTAATGAGAAAATAATTTCATAATATTGTTTGTTCATTGTTTTATCTGTGGTGATATTTCTATGATAGCTTGAGATGTGTGTACGTGTATTATTAATTTCTCACGAAAAAAGATAATTTTTATGAAATTATTGTTTGTATGAGATTTTTTGAAAACATAATTTTTCGAACTATTTCTCTAAAGTAAATTAAGTAAAATTATTTGTCTTTACTGCTGTAATATATGATTCGATAATATATGAAAAAAATAAAAGCAATAAATATTTTTTTTTAAAATAATGCAAATAAGTTACTAAATACCAAAAAAACTATTGAATGAGTCATACATTTGCTAAAAAATATTTGATTAATTTTTAATTTATTCTGCCTTGTTTAAGGATTAAAAGTGAAAGTGTATAAATATTTATTTAGTTATATTTAAATAAACTTGTTTTATTTGTTTATGCTATTTTTCGTTATATTTTTCATTATATAGTACATATATATTAGTATGTCGTCCAAAACTATACAGTTTATTATTATATTTTTCGTCATATAGTAAAATACAAAATTTATTAATAAAAAATTTAAAATGGGAGAATATGTAATAAAAGAATAATTTAGGTAAAATAATAATAAGAAATTAATATGAAAAATAAATAACTTTGTACTCTAAATTAATTTTGTATTTACCATCGACCCAACGCCAAGTCCGAGAAGTAACGCCTGGTTCTTTTTGTGCACCTATCCATACAAGCTGAGTTCGAAGCGTTGGTTTTCTACGTTCTAATTCAGCTATAATAAAAGTTGCAGCTGCGTTATTAAATCCGTGTGCTAAATCGCCGCCAACATGTGCTGTACGGCAATGTTTGCGTGCATCATTGAATGATCCACCGCGTGTTGTCCCAAATGAATAACAAGTTCGTGCATATGCTGCTAACTGAGAATCGTCTTCTTCAGCAGCTACTGCACTTCCAGATGCAGCAGCACATCGGTCACTTGAAAATTCTGAAAAAGAGTAAATTTATAACATTTTGAAATTATTAATCAAATGATTGGATTCATTTTCGTTTGAAACAAAAAATATGTTTAAAATCATTTTTATTTTATGAGTGCATTTAAAACGAAACATAAAATATATTTAATGATTCGTTCAATTAATATACAAAAATATTTAATAACGCATATATATATATATATATATATATATAGCTAGTAATTTTTTTTAAACTTACATATATACCATATTCTGTGAATTTTGTTATCTGATTAAGACATCCGCAATTAATACTTATAAATTTCACAGTGGTATGAAATCAAACAATGCACAAGAATTAAAATATTACTCACTATTAATAATAATATAAATGTTGTATTTTGTTTTTGCAAATTCTATTTTGAAATTATATATATATATATATATATATATATATATATATATATTAATATTTTTGCTTTCATATAACTGCAATATTGATTTCAATTGGAGCGTGTTGAAATTAATACTCGTTCTAGGTTTTCATGGTCACGATTTACTAATTTAAAAATCATTTATATATATATATATATATATATATATATATATATATATAATGTGCTGAAATATTGCAACTAACATCTTTCTAAAATTTATCTAATTAATTATTTAATATTTGAATGGTATTTAAATACAGACTTTTTCATTAAAACATTAATTTATCTAATGTGAAAAATTGATAGTGAAAGCTTTTTCAATAATTTTAGAATTCCCACGCACGTATTTTTAGAACAAGGGCATTTATTTATTTTTTTTACACTTTTGTGGATACATAACATTTAGTGTATAAAAATAAGTAGTGTAGAAATGATTTAATAAAGTATTAATTGTTTGTTTAGAAAAAGTGAATTTTATTTTAGAAACATTTTTTATTATTCTATTGCTTTATTAGTTTGATGTATACACACACACACACACACATATATATATATATATATATATATATATATATATATATATATATATATAATTTTAATATTAATTATGAATAAAGTATTATAGTTCTTTATTTTTGTAAAAAAAATATGTTTTTTTCACTTACCATCTGCTGTAAACACTTCCACTTCACATAAGGATAATGAACCTTCAACACCGACAAGTTGTAAAAATACAAATTGGCCAACTAGAGATCGAGCACACGTAAATGTTTTTGTAATTCCTTCATCTGCAAATAAAAGTTTAAATTTTATTAAATACTTAAATATAATAAATATTATTGCAAGAATATAAATTTAATAATGAATATCGTGAAAAATTATTAAAAAATAAATTGAATTTTAAAAATAACCAGTACAATTATGTATATAGAGATAAGTGCTATTTATAAATAAAGGAATGGCTGTTTTATAACAATACAGTGTGAAATAAAGAAATTAATAGAAGATTTATTTTTATTCAATTGCAGAAGATAATTAAAGATAAAAGAGAACAAGTAAAGAACCGTTTTTTAAAACAAATAACATTTATTGAAACAATAATAGCAAAGAATGTGAGTGTGATGACATTTTTTATGTTAAGAATTAAATATAGTTGTATATACATTATATTTCAAAAAGAATTTAAATTATTTCCATTGATTTATTTATAGTTAAAAATACAATAAATCCAAAAATGAGAAATGATTTAAGAACAGCCTGTTTTGTTATATCCGAAAAATATAGCTATCATTTCAAATATATGTATCTGTGTATTGTGGATGTATTTGTATACATGTTTGAGGATGTGTTACATTTTGTTTCCATTTCATGGTGTTTGGTATTTAAAAAAAGTGCGAATTAAATTGTGATTCGTTTCAGTATAGAAACAAGTTCAAGGGATATTAAATGAACAATAGAAGAAAAGAATTTATATAGGAGGTGTATTCCGTTTTTACAAGTTGATGTGGGTTTTAAAAATCGTTGACCTTATAACCTTGAAGAATAAAAATAAGTTAACTATAATTATAATTATTGTCATTGAAAAACACGTACTGTATTTATTACATATAAAATTTTAGTTGCGATAAGAAATAATTGTTATTTGCATGAAAAATATATTTAAATTAATTTATACATTTAATATATTTTTTATGTTAACAATTTACAATAAAATAAATTGTTACATTCAGTACATGCAGTTTGTATAAAAGATACGATTGCAATTTCGGATATAGTATAATCAAGGACTGATTAGTATCATAACTATTGCACGTATAATGACTAATAGATAGGTCTGTGGAGAAAAAATCAAGGGCGATCAAATTATATACCTTACACTTTTTTTTATTAATGATACTTCATCTAGCTACGTAAGTGCCGTTTTAATAAGTGCCCATTATAGAATAGAAAGCAAAATAATAATTCACAGCGAATAAAATGTAGGAAACATAAATTAACTCATGGCACGCACTACCTGATCTTTGGTCTGAATAAAAGATATTTTATAATGTTCACGCGAAATGCTATGAAAATATTCCCAAGGAAAAACAAAAGTACAATTTCTTGTAAGTAAAAGTGTGTTCTATAGAATAAAAGGACTGGATTTTGACAATTTCTACTTTCTATATATATATATATATATATATATATATATATATATATATATATATATATATATATATAATACTAACTATTGAGTTTATTTTTTTTAGTTCTTAGTTAATGTTATGTATTAGAAAGAAAATATCAAAAAAGAACATATGTTAAATCAAAATATCAATAGAAATTGTCAGAGATTATTAGTTATTTTTTGTGGAATTAAAAATATTACTTATGTATGAAATTAAATTAGAATATGATGACAAATTAAATTTTAAAAAAGATGTTACTTGAAGTAATCTATCAGTTTGTTATATATATATATAGATATATAGATATATATGTGTGTGTGTGTGTGTGTGTGTGTGTAAAACTTGATATAAAAAAAAATTTAACCACTCACCAATAGTTCCGGGAAACCATGCGCATAATGGATTTCGTTGCAGATCAGAACTACTGTTACCTACTCGTATTTCCAGATCTCGAAGTGGCTGATGACCTATAAAATTACAAAAAAGTTACTTTTTTGTATTGTGTAAAAAACGAATTAAATAATTTTATAATCGTTATTCCCCGAAAATCAGCGCAGTTGTATTATGTACATATAAATATTGTTTATAAAATATTTACATTTTTTTACTTTTTATTTCATAATGTTGTTGAGGTTGAAACTTATTAAATATGGGTTTTACTTTATATTAATATATATATATATATATATATATATATATATATATATATATATATATATATATATATATATATATATTTATATAAAATAAAAATATGTCAAAAACGATAATGTGTTTTTAAAGAGTATTTTCAATCAATTTGTACTCTTTTACTAAAATATTTTCGAATTTCTTTTATTCTATTAAGGTGCCCATTATAATAACTGAGCTTGAAATCAATGTAAAAGTTTTTATTTAAAAAATATCTTCAATCTTCCTATTTGTGTATGTATTTTTAGTTAGTTTTCGATTTAATTAATTTTTGATTCGTATTGTCTGTCTCAAAAAAAAAATTCTGTTGTATTTATATTTTGTTAATAAAATATTTTTTTTGTTCATTGGTTTCATAAAAATGAAATATATCTTGTGAGATAATTTAAAAAATATAAATTAAATTTTGTGTTACTTACCACAACATCCCCTTGTTGTAACACGAACTACCCGTACAGGATATGCGTGGAGTAAATCAACACTCCACCAAGGAGACGCTTCTTTTTGTGTTTCGGTACATCGATGACCATCATGGACACTAGTTCGTTCTCCGTCATTGCCATTCGTTGCAACGCCTCCTCTAACTGATGTTGATTGATTTGCCGGCTTATGTAATGCGATGTTTGTAGCTACAATTAATAATATACTTTTATTTTTTAAAAACATATATAAATACTATTTCTAGTCAATAAAAGTGAGTAAGTTCGTTTAAAAATTCATTTTTATACAAACGAAACAAATAAATTTACATACTTGTTTATGATTAAATCCAAACTGTATGTAAACATCAAGTGAATGTACAAGATTACCAAAAAACAAGTTTTTCTTATTTTTGCAGAAAATGTTTTAAGAAACACAAAAGATCCATTTACAGTTTTTTTGTTCTTAAAATTATATTGTATTTTTCTAATTATTAAAGTAGATGAAAAATATTTATAAGTAATAATGAATTATGTTCTCAATTAAAGTGTAATAAATTAAAAAATGTGTTGTTTTTAATATATATATATATATATATATATATATATATATATATATATATATATAATATGTTATATATTTTAATTATTGTATAGTTATTTTTACTTCAAATATTATTTTTATTTTTATAGAAATATATATTTTCTTTTAATAAAAAAAAATTTCTATTTATAATCAAATTGTGTGATCTTACTTACTAGCACTTTGTGAAATTTTTAAATTACTTTTTTTCGGAAAGATATTGATCATTATGTTCAAAAAATTATTTATTTTATATTATTTTGAGTTAATCATAGAAGTAAGGATATATAGTAAATATTGTTTATAAATGTGAAATATTTTATGAATAATACAACTGTATAATTTCAAAAATATAAATTAAGGTTACTTAATTTGTATTATAATAATTATTTGTACGCACTTTTTTATATCATGAATAATAGTGTGTATTGTTTAAAATAATTTTTATCAAGTTTATCAAAAAAATTACTTTATAAATCAAAATTTAAATCTAAATTATTAATTATTTTGCTAGGTTGCTTATATCCAACTTGTTATTCATTTGAAAATATAATTTTACAAATTAAGCCTTTATAATTTTTAAATTTGAATTCAATATACTTCAGAAAGTAGACTTTTCTAATTAATTCAATTTCTCAAAATAAACTACATTTAATATAAATGCGTAATTGTTAAGCTAAAAGCATAGTATCCATTATAAAATTAATAATAGTTTTATGTGAAAACAAGTCTCATATGACTATTAACTTATTTTTCTCACATTAATGACATAGCTATTATTATTCTTAATTGTTAATTAGCTCAGCGATAATTTGTTTTGTCGCTTTTTGTTTTTGTCGTAATGTACTTTACTCATTTAAATTTAGAAATGATCTGCAAGATAAAAGAAATAATTAAAGTGTATTTTTTTATTCATAATAATTTCTCACGTTTAATTTTTCATTTACGAACTGAATTGATAATTTATAATATTTAGTTCAAATTAAAATAAACTATTAGACAAAAAATATTTTAATTTAAAGAAACATTATTATATACAAATATGCAATTTAATTCATGAACAAAAATAATTTTCAAAGGGGTTTGTAACATTTATTAAATAATTATGATTTAATTTTTTGTCATTAATTGCTTGTGTACATCAGTTATAATTTTATTAAATTGGCATCAATATTAATTGTTGATTTTATGCCCTACTGAAACTTATTTCCTTTTAATAATATCAGTTTATAATGTTTTTCGGTAGTATTCGTTGTTAACATTTTATAGATGAGAAAGGAAGGAGGAGGGTTTTACATATAAAAAGTTTTTCGAACACTCGATTTTGATTTTGTAAAACGTAAAATTAAAACTATTTTTTTCTATATATTTTTTTGTAAATAATGTAAATTTTTGTACAGTAAATATCGAGATATTTAAGGAGATTGTATTATGTCGTTCAAAATAAATATTCTATAAATTATTTTACATACTCACCACAGAATGGCAGTTCCCCTAACCATCCACCGTTGGGAGAACATGATAAAACATTAGTGCCAAATAATTCGTAGCCTTCATCGCATGTATATGTTGCTATTGTGCCTGCTGTTTTTGATTGACTACTAAGAGATACCCTAGCATTTAGAGGTACAGCAGGTTCTCCACATGTTGCTACATCTGAAAAAATATTATAAATGTAAGTTCCTATATATGTACAATATTGAAATATATTTCATCTTAAATTGTAGTTAAGTGAATACTATTTAAAAAAATATTTTTAAAATGTATTAAATATGTTATATATTTTTTATTCATTCTATCATTATTATTATTAACAATTAGAGGAGTATAATTATAATTATAATTATATATATATATATATATATATATATATATATATATATATATATATAGTATGATACAGTTGGTGAAAAATGTGTAGATTTTTTAAATAATCTGCAATGTAATATAAAAGTATTAATTATTATAAAATAAAGAAAAACATATTTTTATTTTCACGAGGCTAGTACATTATTAATTCATAAAAAAATAATTTTTTTGTTTGAAAATTAAATCATGTTAATATATACATATTAACGCCCGTTCACGCTTAAACATGTTTCGTGTTGGACAACTGTAAATCCGTTTACGCGTTAACGCGTGTTTAGTTGTATTGTATGAACTATATGATATATATATATATATATATATATATATATATATATATATATATATATATACAAGCTATATTTGTTTCTAATTTCATCAAAAAATGGTGATGTATATATTCAAAATATTGGAAAATTATAAAAATGATCTGTTCATATAAACTTGAATTTTATATATTTGTTTATAACCTTAAAAATAAAGTACAATAGTTATATATATATATATATATATATATATATATAATTAAGTAGCTTTGTAAATTTTATAATAATTTTTTTTCAAAAAAAACATCGTTTATTATGATTTTTTTTAAATTTATTTGTTTTAATTATAAATAATTTTTGTGCATTTTCAAATAAATGAAGCTAATTTCCATGTACATGTGTGTGTTTTTTTAAATCTACAGGTTTTAATTATAAGTTTATTCTGTATTTTTGCAAATAAAAACCGAATTGGTTTTTATATTTTTTTATAAATTTCAACTTGAAGCTTTATTTATATTTTTTAAATAAATAAACAAACAAATTGATTTTATGTTTTTTCTTTGATTTTACAACTTTAATTATAATTTTTATTAGTATTTTTCGAATACAATATTTATTAAATAAATTGATTTTTATGTTATATTTTCATAATAGATTTAAGTTCTATTATATGTATATTCTAAAAATGATATTCATTACTACGA
>CP092091.1:17232990-17375490 GCA_029203775.1 Neoneuromus ignobilis | reverse complement strand
TATTAAAATTATTTCATTATATTTTTTTTAAGGAAGAATATTTTGTCAATTTTTAAATTTTAAATGAAAGTTGATACGGATGAATTGTTTGAATAAATTATGTACATTAATCTTTTTTTTATTAATTATGGAATACATTATGATGATGCTTTTTAGTAAAACGATATTTATGGTGATTATGAAAGGAAATCAATTTATAAAATATGACAATAATATAAGTATATGAATTTTTTGTCAATAACATTACTTAATATGATTTATAGATATGAATATATTTTTTCGTTTTCATAAGATTTATATATATATATATATATATATATATATATATATATATATATATATATATATATATATAAATGCCTGTATGTATGTATATTACTGTACATATATATGTATATAAATTGTTGGATAAATATACTATAATATGAATAGAGATATTGTAAACCAACCGTGAAGCGATCACGAATCATTATTATACATAGAATCAGTTAAAGTGATTGCAAATATCTATTATTTTTTAAATTTGAAAACAACCTTATCAACTTTCACTATAAGTGAAAATCGAAATGAACTTATTCTATAAGTGATGTTTTCAATGTCGTATGTATAAATGCATACTTTCTTATTTAACGTTTATCTTTAATATAGTATTTTTTTTGTTACAATGATTACCCATGAACAGTGTCAGAAATGAAATACATTCGAAAATTTACTGAATTTGAGACTGAAAAATTTAAAATGATTATAAGAATTATGTTATTCCAATGGAAAACATGTTTATTTATATTTACAAAAATATAATAAAACCCTATATATAATATATATATATACACACTTCGCCATCCTGTTGTGTCAGTGTGGTATGACCAAGTACCAGTGAATGGTGACATTCAATGAGACTTTCGCCCAGCAGTGGCCTGATTTAACTTGATATGATGATATAGTTTGTATATATATATATATATATATATATATATATATATATATATATATATAGTTGTCAATTTTATATAAATGTAAAGTGTGGCATTGTTGTAATTGATTCGAACAACAGTATTATAGTTTGAATACTCAATAATACTCGCTTTTAAAGTAAGGTATGACTTTTACTTTTAAATATAACAATGCTATAAAATGAAATATAAAGTGTTAAAAAAATTGTAAGTTGAGTATTATAGAATAGAATATATTTTTATTAATTATAATTTTTCCATTATGAGATAATATTCTTTTTATATTATTGTTTTCTAAAAGTTTTCGAAATTAATTTACTGTGAAAGAAACAGACATTTCTTAAATCTATTTAGCTATATTATAATTTTAAGTTTTGTTAATTGTCCTAACAAAACATCTTTAACAGAAAATTGTATTCCTTTGAATTTAATATATATATATATATATATATATATATATATATATATATATATATATATATATGCATATAAACCTAAGTATACCTGTGTAACAGATTTATATTGAATCATAAGAATTTTTTTACTAATTATCAACTTGTAAATTACATTTGTACATAGCTGATAAAGTGATGTTAACAGTAATTGCTCATACCTGTGAATATCTAATATACATAAACAAAGAGACAACATAATATTCTAACGGTGTTTGTCAATAAATGTAAAGACAGCATTATAAATACCTTCTTCCGGCTGAAAAGCCAGCATGATTTCTTTCTTCAATGTCGTGATCTTGACGCCTCTATATACAGTTCGTGACTGTTTTTATTATTTTTATATATGAATTTATTACTTTTTTTGTAGATATCGGATGTAATGTTACTCAATGAAACTAGTTTTTTTTTCAAATTATAATAGAATTCAAATCTCACATGAAGTACATTTTGTAAAATTAATATTTGTATAAAAGAACTTAATTGTATTCGTTTACATTATTATTTTATTTCTTATTTATCAATATGGTTTTCTATACAAATAAATTCAAAATAGTTTTTTATTACTATTAATGAAGGTTGAAATTATTATATGAAATGAATTTTATCCATATATATATATATATATATATATATATATATATATATATATACATGTATATTAAAATTATATAAGGATCGTTTGTAGGATGGGAAATCTTTTTATTTATTTAAAATTCCAAAATAAACATTAGTAAATATATGCATCATATGATAAAAATAGAGTATATACATAAGTGTGTGTGCATGTGTATATAATATATATATATATATATATATATATATATATATATATATATATATGTGTGTGTGTGTGTGTGTGTTATGTTTATATATGTTATGTATAAATGGTCATAACTTATATTAAACACTATTTTTCATCTTTAATCTCACTATGTTAATTGTGAGGATGTTTGTTAAAGAAATATATTAATTGTAGACTCTGTTCAAAATATAATATATATAATTATTTTTAAAGGCATTAAAAAAAATTTAATTTTTCCCAAGATTATCTAATTTTACAACAAATATCCAAATGAGGAAATAACTATCGCAGATTTCGTTATGTTTCAAATACTTATTTCTAGGCAATATTCAAAAACATAATGAGACAGAGATACATTTTGCGTGAGATGTCATCATTGTATAATTTTTTCTCACACGACCTTAATAACATGTATACATGTATTAATTCTGTATATAAATATGCATTATTCTGTGCTTACTTTGTTGGTTATTGTCGCATTATTTTGCATTCGTGTTATTATCGCCATATTGTTTGAAAATGTTTACTTAATGTAATGATCTACTTATCCTCACATGAGACACATTGTTAAGTGCTATTTATCCTATTTAAGTTTATTAATAAATTTGTACAAATCTATTGTTTACGTCTGAATATTATCTTATTTTAGTTTCATTTTATAGTGCGTATATTTCTCTTCTCACATAAAATGTTTTATATTATTTGTTTTGTATATTGTTTATTTTAAATATTTACTTTTGTTATTGTGACTTTCTAAAAGTTTATATAAAAGAAAAAGAGAGTATATTTATTCTATTAAACTTTTTTTTCAAATGTCAACAGTAAATATATTTGTACTCAAATAAATGTTTTAACTTAAATATCTCATATTTGTTACTATTATCTAATTTTATTTTCTATATAAAGATAACTATAATTTTTATTGAAAAAGATCATGTTTAGAAAAAAGCTCATTATATAATTTTTTTGTACAAAATTGCAGCAGAATTTATTAGTTAAAATAAATATTTATGTTTGAAAATCTTGCAAGGAATAATTGTTGTAAAATGTTGAAATATATTTCATATAAGTTGGTAATAAATTTTCATTGTTTATACTTTACGTGTCTGATTAATGTTTTCGAAACTTGTTGGATATTTTTTCATATATATATATATATATATATATATATATATATATATATATATATATATATATATAACAGATAGGTAGATAGATAGATAGATAGAAGATGTATGTATATCATATATCTACAGAAACATTGTAAAAATAAATTATTAATAATTTTAATAAGTATGGTGCAATTATTTATTTGAATATTAAGTACACATTACAAAGATACAATATTAAGTACAAATTACATCAGATATTTTGCAATATAAATAATATAATAATTTTTGAAGCAAAAAAATAACAATAATTCTCTTTTATGAAATAAAATATAGTTCATTAATTAATTACATAAACAAGTAATGTTATTATTTATTTATATAAATATTTTTATATTAAATATGTAATTTAGTCATTAATTATTTTAATAACGAGTTATGCGTTTTTTTCTTAATTCTTCTGCAACTTTGTGCATTTCATAAATTTCTTTTTTTTTATTATTTTAAATATATTTCATATCATTTCCAAACTATGTTATTTACAAACATACATAAATTATTTTTAAACAATTTTGTATTTTTTTTATAAAAAATAAAGTACATCCGAATTGTATCATCAGTTCTTTGTGTTTTTATTTTTTTACATATTCTTTCTTCAGTCTTTTATTAGTAATTTTAGTGAAGTTATTTAGGCCATCCGTTCTGTATATAGAGGAGTTATTTTTTATGTTTTTATTATATTCTTTGTTTTTTCAAAATATACAATTAATCTTGATTAATGTTGATCAATCCATCATATATTTAAAAAAATATTTTCATAATAAATTAAAAATCAGAATATTTGTTAAAATAAAAAGAAGTTTCACTTCAAAAAAATATGAGTTAAAACTTTTTATATTTATATATCTTGATTCTTATAGAAAAAAGACTTAAGAAGGCAGTTGTATTATGTTATAGTAGCTATATTATTTATAATATATTTTGTGTAAATATTGAAATTAAAAAAAATATTAGTTTAGAAATATTTATAAAGTTTTATAAATATTTCTTTCCAGCATTTAAATAAATTTAATTGTTCATTTTACAGAGTGCCGTAATTTTTTTATCACCATTATAATTATTCTATGCTTAAATCAAAATTTAATTATTTATAATTTTTAATTGCTCTACATCAAAAAAGGTTAATATTATTTATTTTCGTCTTTAGTTTTTACAAATTTTATTTTACAAATATTTGTTTTACTATTTATATATATATATATATATATATATGATGATGATGTATATATATATATATATATATATATATATTTATGATGATGATGATGATATGATATATATATATATATATATATATATATATATATATATATATATATATCATTGTAAAATAATTGTCACGCTTTGGCGCAGACCATAGAGATAGTTGTGTTCATCGATCCATAGAAAAAACATGTAATATATTTCAGAGTTTGTAAATAATGCAATGGTCAGTCGAGTTATATACATATATATGTTCAAGACAGACATGACTTCCTGTACGATTGGGTCACCGGGTAAGCACTGATATTCTGCACTGATGTGCTCCGACTGTTAAGTGATATTAAAAAAAAATGTAATTGGTTTAAATATTCGCAAGTTACTAATGTCATTCTTATGTTATTGTTTCATATATTTCTTTAATTAATCATTGCATCGAAAGTGTGCAAAACACTGGCGAAAGCTGATATTCTGACAATCATGATCTGAATACTTTGTGCTCATTAAATTGTTCACGTTTTCGATTTGATGATAACGTGCTGACTGTATTAGGGAATCGGTAAATTGTTTCCGAACCGTATTTGGTGTTAGTGTTGAAAGCAAATATAATAAAAAATAAAACACAGATGTTTGTTATACAAACGTACTGTTAGAAGACAATTATTAATTATGAAATCACGGTAGTTTGTAGTTTTCCAAATATTGGATTAAATTATTTTTTACTTATTATTTTGAATCTGACATATAATAATATTAAATATTAATTTTATTTCTTAAATATTAATCGTTAATAATATTAATAATTAAATAAATATATGTTTCTATATTTAATTTCCTCGCATGTATTTTGTCTCTATATATTTTGATGTACATATTTAATTCTTAAATATTTTTTTACTTCTTTTCTTACTATTTATAAATATATATTAATAGAAGAAATAATATAATGTTACTATAAAAAAAATTAAACTTTTTATAGTTTAGTTATTTAATAATATTCTAATATATTGAATGGATAAATCAGGTTCTATAGCAAAAATATTATATTTTTGTTTTTAGTATATTATGACTTTTAAATAAATTAAAAAATTGATATTTTTTTACGTACAAAAAGAATGGGTGTCTCACAGTGGTTATTCGTTAAAGAGTTTAACACTAATCATCCTGACAAATTTCCAATTGATCTACTCTTCACTAAGTGATTATTGTATGGGATCATATTTTCTGTTCATAAGAATAACTTTATTTTTTTTTTAGTTAATTAATAAGCCGTAGGATATAACAGTGAATTAAAAAATTATAGTTATTAAATTACGTTAGTCTATGATATCTTAATTTATGACTTTAAACTTATATAGGGTTCTAATTGTGTAACTTTTTTTTTGTATATATATATGAGTGTGTGTGTATTATCAAGAGATATTTAGGTTTTTTGTTCCGTAACGAATTTCAAATATTTTTGATTTCGTGTTATGTAAATTGTTTCATATTAATAACGTTACGTATTTTAAAAGATGCTTTTTTGATTTAAGATATGTTAATTTTTATTAATAAATAAAAAAAAATTGTTTAGTATTTTAATTTTCAGATGAGTTAGTTAATGGAAACTAATTTACACATCAAATTAGAGTGAATTTTGATTGAAATGAAAGTATGCACACATATTTTGTGAAGAGAATTATTTATAAATAATTCATTTTTTAGGCACTTAAATATTTTTTTTGTTGAATTAATTCATATATTAACAAACTAATACACTAATGTGATATAGAATTTTTTAAAATACTTTTAAAATTGTAAATTGAAAATATGAAAATAGTTATTATGAAACAATTGTATAATCTTTTTTATGTAATAAGTAATGAAAACACTCAATGTGCAAATTTGTATCATATTATCATTAATTTCGAACTTTATAATTAACTAAATAATTTATACTTGTTAAGTATTATTACGATTTTTATTGCATGTAATAATTTATTATTTGAATTAAATAATCAGTTGATTTAATATTTTTTTTAGAATTCAATAATTGGAAAATAAAAATGAAAATTTCTATTTGATAGAATAATTTATATAATTCAGTTTAGATTTATGATATTGATTAGATTTGGTGTAATTTACGGATTTTGTTTTAGTATTTATCATTAACAGTTACTATTATTATTATTTTCATTGTTCAGTCAGTTCCTTAATAGAGCTGTTATAAATATTAATGTTTTTATGTTCAGTTAGAATCGGTATATATAATTTTCTGCATATAGTACAGTTATTAATTGTGTATGCAATAAATATGTAATAAAATTAATTGTAAATATATTTTAACAAATGTTATTATGGATTAACAGTTAATGATAAACCTTCATGCATAAACCAAATTGCATCTTACAAGTTTTTATAAATATCTAAAACTTATAATATATATTCTGTATGACATTACATACGTTTTTATTAAAAATATGTAATATGTAGATTCATGTCCTGTTTGAAATATCATTTTAATAGAAAATATTTTCGAGTTATTCATTTAAAAAACTTTAAATGATACATGCAGTTATTGATATTCGGAAGCATGCTAGTTGTTCCATAGCCAATGGGTCAGACCTTGAACTTTGCAGATTGGAGCCAACTTCTTGTATTTACAAGTAGTGTAACGGGACCACGTGTGTAGACTGCATCTAACATACAAAATAGTATTTACGCGTAACTGTAACATGGATTCTACGTGTTTTACAATTTTGAGAACGATGATTGATTCTAAATAAGTTTATATATATATATATATATATATATATATATATATATATATATATATATATATATGATTTTTGTATATGAAATATTCGAATTTCATATAAGTTAAGATTTATCTTTGTAAAATATTTAAATGGACATGTTTATCATAATTTTTAAAGATGTCTTTAAGTATCAACAATTAAATTTAATTTCGAATTTTTTCACTGGTCTATACAGTGTATAATCTTCAAAAAATCTAGATATATTTTTTACATAATTTGATTGAGGTTAAAATGTAGCTATTGTTATTTTAAATATTAATTTGAGTTTAGAGAAGTGTATGTTAATGAACGAATTATCTAGTATGGTTTGTGAATCTTAGAGATGAATGATATGAATCTTAAAAATAAGTTTCGAAAAAAACTAGAATTTGTTATGAATGAAAAACACCTACGATCCATTGTTGAGGTTAACACATAAACTACAATTCGCGTGCATATAATAGACTTAGGTGTTTATATTTCAACTGTGGGTGCTACTCGAATTAACAAATAATCAAAATGTAATGTTTGGAAGTATTAATATACAATTAATGACAAATTATTTTTTACAAGTGAAAAATATGCTTTTGCAGGGAAATAATAAATAAATTGTTAATTCGTTGTTAAGTGTATGTTTTGCTTATCATTAAATTCATTTGACATATTTATTTTGATTTTAATATCCGTTCCCCTTAATCGTTTTCTATTAACAAAAAATATTAATAGTTTTTATTATTAATTTCTAATGATGTGCTATATTTTCTCGTAAATTAAAAAAATTGGAAGCAAATATTGAGAAATATGTTTTAGTTTGATTTTTTTCAATCTGTTATGTTTTGTTATTGTAGTCTTTTGAAAGTAAAAAATATAGTTTATTTCCTTAATTGGTCACTTCCTTTCCGGTTTTTTTATATAGAGTAAAAACGTATAGTACAAACAATCACACACACACACACACACACACACACACATATATATATATATATATATATATATATATATATATATATATATGATAAACATTAGAAATAATGTGTAAATATGTAGTTAATAAATAATTTTTTAACGAGGCATTTTTGACTTTATTGTTATTAAAAAAAATATTCAATTTGATTTAATGTATTTTTTTAAAAAAACTTCTTTAATACATTAAATATTGATTCAATAACATAATGTGAATTTTATAATAAAATAAATATTTAACAGCGAAAGTCTTATTAATATATACTGTAATAACTGCAATCAAATAAATAATCTCTAATTACTTAATGCCTCATTGAAATTGTCATAATGATAGTAAACATCAAATATTATTCTTTTAACATCTTCTCGAACATAAAGTAATTTAATAGTGTAAATTTTCACTATTTAAATACCATAGGCACTTTGACTTTCATTAATACATAAGGCATTCATCGTATGCATATATGTACATATTGTAACCTACACTTTACACCTGCCATATGGCGTTCGATGTTTTGAAAACATTCGAAATTGCATTCGTAAAGTGTTTTGTGCACTGAAGGCGTCATTACTGGTATTCATTTTCATTTTTTTTTCTACCTGTAATAAGTGAAATTAATATCTGTCGAACAAAGTTTTACATTTACACATAACTCATCTTTTCAGGAAGATGGTTATTATAGAAACAAGTTGATTTAGAACTACGTGACATTTAGAGATAAAAATTACTTATATAACATGTCATAAGTCATTAAGTGTTAGAAATTTTAATTGAACTTTTTATATGTAATAGTTAATAAAAAAATATATTAAAATATTCAATCTAATAATATTTTTACGTAAGTACTTTCTTCAATATAATTGATAAATTATTTTAATGATTAACCTATGTATATATATATATATATATATATATATATATATATATATATATATATATATATATATATACAGGTATACTTTCGCAAAAGAAATCAAAATATTTTTTACATCTGTAATTATTTACAATTTCTGCATTTTTTGATTTTTTTCTTGATAATTATTTTATAAATAAATAAGATAATTATTTCATAAATATATTTACATTTATAAAATAATATTCTTTTTTTAAAAACACACTGTATTTATCATGAAATTACTTACAGGAAATGCTTCCTCAAAGTGATATATTTTTTGTCTTATTTATAGACAAATATTAATTAGTTAAATCGATTTTTTTGATGGAAATATCCACTTTTATTTTTTTAATTGAAATATCCTATCATATATTTATGTATTTACTATAAAAAAAATAATACAAAATTCTGATGAAATATTGATAATTTTTATTCAGAGTAATTGCAATATTTATAAAATTGTTATACGTATTTTTCTTAAATAAACTAAATTGGCTTAAGATGGAAGGATTATGACTACAATATATTTTTAAATCAATTTCAGTGTTATTTTCTTCAATATCATTTAAATCTTTGTTCTACATAAAATACACACATTTAAATTATATAGACAAGGTTTCTAGCTTTCGAATAAACCTGACATTGCTAAAAATTTCCATAATCCATTTCCATATTTAAAAATTAAAATTATGAATATAGTATTTTTTTTTATTTACTGACCGATATTTTAACCATATAATTGAAAATTTCGCAACTTGTTTTATATTTTCATAACCTTTAATCTTTCAATATCTATTATTATCCTTGTTTGGTGTATTTTAATTGTTTCTGTCGATTTTAAGATTACTTATTACTTTTACATATTATTAGTTTCTTGATTAACTTGTAAAAGTCATATGTGTAAAGTTTTTTTTCCAAACTCTTATATAAAATAATTCCATAATCATTTTATTTAGTAATATTAAACAGTTGTAAAAATTGATTAACTTGCATATTAGAACCAAAGTTTCATATCCATATTGAAAATCATCGGGTGGAACAATTATGAATGTAATTGTAATTTTATGTAGTAATAATCAGATAATTTTCCGGTCGTCGAATTTTATTTCAATATGATTTGAAAATTTATCAAAGAGAAACTTACTGTTTTAATTAATCTTTTATATTAGCGCAATTATTCTTTTATAACTCATAATGTGCGTGTTTTAGGCAGACCGTTAAGCCACAATCCCCGGAAATAGATATTCTTTTTATCTTTAATTAATTTATATTTATGTGCATTTTTGTATTGTTAATTGCTGAATAAAAAATTATATATATTAGTTATATTTTTCTCAAAAAAAATGTAATGTGTACTTAAGTTGCGTAATTTATATATATATATATATATATATATATATATATATATATATGAGTGTGTGTATGTGTGTGTGTGGGCATGTTTATGTAAATATATGAATGCATGTGTATAAAATATTTAAAATGTTGAATATGTGTTTCAAAAGACATCAACAAATTTATGACTTAAAACTTTTTAATATATGCTAAGAAAATATTTTCTTCAATTTCACGCCTTAAATGAATAACCCTACAAGGGGTAAAAGAAATGAGTATTCTAATAGGAATATAAATTATAAATGAAATAACTGTTAAATACGTTTTATTGTATCTCTTTACACATATTATTTATAATAGACTTGCATACATATAATTGTTATCGAATTATTAAATGTTGATTTATATTGTATATTGATGGATAATATTGTTATTTTTGGATTTAATTTAAAATATAACTAACTTTCAACAGAGAAATAAATAAATATAAAAGTAGTTGTTCATGTAATAAAAAAATAAAAATTTATTTTTTTTAATTTAAAGTTTTTAAAACAGATTCTTTAAAAAAGCGTGTTTATAAATATTTGTAAAAATATGTAAATTGTTTATTTTATAATAAAAATAAACTAGTTATAACTGAAATGAAATTCCTAAATTTATTCCGGGAAATAGCATACTAATATGAGTGTGGTTTATAAATACATTGTTAAAAATTAAATGTAAAAAAATACAGATACATGTTCCGTATTTCGAAATATTCTCACAAGACATTTTTATGAATCTACTTTCGTGTTCTTTAGAAAAATAAATATTTATATTTTCAATTAACTGTTATCCTTCACGAATTACACAAATACAATTAAAAACAAATGTGGACAATACTGCATTGACACTGAACCTACATCTCAGATACAGTTATTGTATAACGAACGACCGAAAATTAAATTTAAATTCAATGGAGACTAAAAAATATATATAAAGTAATATTGTTAAAATTGCTTGTGTTTTCTTTATGAGAGATACCTTTGACTTTTATTCAGAAAAAAATTTTTTTATGATGTAAACGTATGTGAATAAAAAACACAAATAACTGTACATTTGACTTGATATTTCAAATAGTTGGCGACGAAGTGCTGCGCAATTATACTTTTGTGTGGGCAATCATCATATAAGTAAAGTTGAATTAACATATCGAAAATCTTTACATAGAACTGACTCATTTTTAACCGTTAATTTATTATACTGCACTCTTTTTCAATCTAAATATGTACTTAATACAAAACACATACATTATTAAGTATGTATAGCTTTGGTAAATGGAACGATTAAACAAGAATGTGTGAAGAAGTAACGATTACAATTACGTACATGCTCATATTTGCATAAATTATCGATCTTTATTCGATTATAATAATAGTTCTCATTTTTTTTTCAAAAAGTTATAAACATTTGATAATGTATTTTTCTTTAATTAAAATTAATTATATAGCTATTTTTAATAGTAGAATTAAATAAAAATTGGAAATAAGTAATTGAATAAATGTTTTTTTTTAAAAAAATATATATTTAATTTTAATTATAAAAATAAATTATTCTAGTTAAATCATTAACAGATATCAAATTTTTGCTTTATTCGCGTACGATTTCAGTTTAAGAGCTATTACATATTTAAATATATTTAATTAGAAAATATTAGATAAGAATAATTGTCACCTATACTTTTCAATGTGGTTAAAATATATTTCAATTTTTTTTGGCGATTTCGGTTGTTGGTCTAACTTCTGATTTTGTTCTATTAGTTCTTGATTTTCTTGACGTTCCTGTAGGTAAACCCCGATGTCCGTTTTTTGTCTTGTCATACTTGGTTAATCTTGCTTTCTATTGTTAGCCATGAAATGGGCAACCTGGACAATATATTTTTAAATTATTTTTGTATTTTATGTTCTTAACACATTACCTCCCGGTCACGCTTAAACGTGTATTTTGTGTTGTACTACTGTATATCCGTTCACGCGTTAACGCGTGTTTTGTTGTATGAACTTTTGACGCCAAAAAAAATATATATACAAGCTGTATTTTTTTCTAATTTCATCAAAAGATAGTGGTGAATATATTCAAAATATTGGTGAATTATAAAAATTATGAAAAACATTTCAGATATTTTAAATAAAATAATCTCTCTCCCTAGCAAAGTTCTGTTTTTTTTGGAATAAAATCGAAATTGGTTCTCTTATTTTTTTTCTAACAACTTCTGTATATAGAATATATGCTTTAATTTTTTTTTAATATATATATATATATAGTGTGTGTGTGAGAGAGTGCGTGTATTTAAGTTTATCTTTTTACAAAATGAGAAAAAGAGAGACTAACCTTGGTTTACTAATATAAACGTTCACTTTTAAACGATCATTGCAAGTTTTTTAATTTAGGCAAGTAAATAGAGTTAAAAGATCAAGTTGAAAATTAGGGTCATCCAAATGTAGCGTTTAGATTTGTGTTTTATTAAAAAGAAACATGTGTATAGGGCGGTGTATAGTTTCTTTTGCTTCTCTTTAATAAAAAACAAATCTAGGCGTCACATTTGGATGACACTTTAGAATTTAATATCTTGCACGGAATTAATTTTTTTGGGAAATTTTATGATCTTATTTATATCTGTTTATTGTTATATATATATATATATATATATATATATATATATATATATATATGTATATGTATTTATCAAGTTTGGAATTTCCAGACCGAATATATTTACGTATGAATAAACAAGTCATTTAATCAGATTATAAGTAAGAGTTCTTTTGAATTGCAGAAAAAAATATTTCCATGCATTAAATTTTGAGACTTTGTTTAAAAAATAACTTAAACATAATAACATTATATTTCCTCAACTGTGTCAACTTGATGCTAAAATCTTATTATACATTCATATATATATATATATATATATATATATATATATATATACTAGTTTAAAAACATGCTCGATAATGCCTTATATGCATATATTATGTAATTATTGTATACATACATACATACATATATATATATATATATATATATATATATATATATATATACATGATTAAAAGATTCAATAAAAAACTTATTTTTACTATCGCATTCTTGAATACATTTATAAACTTGTCAATTTAATTCACAGACCTTGAGAACTATTGCTATTACAATATCTAAAAAATTATTATTATTATATATATATATATATATATATATATATATATATATATATATATATATATATATATATATATATATATATATATATATATATATATATATATATATATATATATATATATATATGAATATATATATATATATATATATATATATATATATATATATTTATTTATTTGTATTCTACGAGATATACTGTTTTGTCAAATGACTTGTTTGATGTCATAAAGGTAGTTTATTTGCATGTACGGAATAAACTATCGTTTTAAACAAACGAGTATATTTATTTCTTGTGGTGCAATTCTAGTCAACCGATTTGTAAAGTTCACATAATTATTTTTCGAACAATAATAGCTTTTCTTAATAAGTGATAAATTGAGACATAGAATACAAATTTATATACGATGATATTGTTGTGTAGTACGACTATGTCCCAGTTTCAAGCGTATTCATCAGTATGAAGACAGTAGCTATTTTTAAAACGGGTTACATAACGTCGCGATTTAACATTTCTTTAATACTAAACAGAATTTCAATAGCATGAACTGAATATATCATGTGAATGTGGAGTATTATTTCTATTCCAATTGTAAATACACTATTTAGCATTTAAATATTGCGACCAAGATATAACGATATTGTAAGATTTAGTAATATACTTTTATGTGTATTATATTTGTTTGCATTAATTAAATTGATGCAATGTTTGGTGTTGATTATTAGCATTTTTGAAATGACTGATCTTTAGAAAAATTAGTTTTATTTTTCCATTATTAATAATTGCGTATATAAACACTCTATACAATGTATTTGGAGAGAATTTAAACAGTAATGTTATTTTTACTATTGTTACATAATATTTCTAAATTTTCACATTCATTTTCGTTCGTTTTTTATATACAATTACTATCAAATTGTTTTTCTTAAAACTAATTTTAAATCATTTTTAATTACATATTTGAAATAGTTTATAAAAATACTTCTGCAATATATATCTCATGAATTTGTTTGGAATTTTATTCTACTGTAATTATATTATATATGAGTGCTCTTTAAATTAGTTTTGATCAAAGTTTTTTCCTTATAGTCATTTAATCATATTTAAAAATAAATGAAATATCATTCGACAACACAAATGTATAATATTTACATCTTACTAAAAGTATGATTAGTGTTTAATAATTACACTTTTAGCAATGAAATTCTATTTTTTATTTGAGAATGCTGTCAAGATCAGAGTTGTTTAAATGTTCAAGACAATTGTATTCTTTACAATGCACATCTTTTTTATTAATGAATATGATGAAATTTCACTGAACTCAGCTACATTTTTTTAATTTAATGCATTTGCTTCTTATATATATATATATATATATATATATATATATATATATATAAATATATAAATATAATTCTATTTATATTATAATTAATATATAAGTATAAATTTCTTTCAAGTTAAAGAAATTTAAATTACGAAGAATATTACAGATAAACATATTAGGTTGTTTTTTCTTCTTATTGCGTTTTTTTTTAAAAAAAAATAGTAATTTTTTATTTTGAATTATTATGAACTTATTTAAAGATATATATGTATGTATATATATATATATATATATATATATATATATATATATAAATATATATATATATATATATATATGTATGTATATATATTCATTTTTTTTGAATTATTGTGGTTATTTGTTCTAGTTTACATTAGCGAAATAGTTCACTAAACCTAAAAATACCGGTTTGGTAATAATTACTAATATGTCAGTAAACCAGATGAAAAGTGTGATTCATTTTACGGTCCAGAGAATTTCTGATATATCATATTATAAATATTTATCTAGCTGTAATTTTATCAAATACTCATTTTATATATATATATATATATATATATATATATATATATATATTTATTTATATATATGTATTATATATATGTATTTATATAATATACAAATTACAATATATAATATATGAAAAACAGCAAGGCTTATCTGTTAATATGTTTTAAATAAATTTATTTTGTGAGAAATTTAATTATGTAAAAATAATAATGGAAGGCGTACCAGTGAAATAGATTTATTAACTTGATAATTTAGTTTTTGTATTAAAATTAACTTTAAGAATTGTGAAAATTTAGATCAGTCATTAATTTACTGTGATTCATTCGGAATCATTAAATAAAGACAATCAACAATATAGAATATGAGTACCTTGACCTTCCTGTATAAGGTAGCTATAGCAATTTAACTTTCTACTGTACTAAATATCTTGTTGCTATTGATTACTTTATGAAAATACATGGACCAATTCATTTATTTACATATATATATAACAAGAGAGAGTATAAAATACAATAACTATTATTTCTATTATTTCTTCCATTAAACCAATTAGTATGTTTATTGGGTAATAACCAAGTAACACGATTGAATGTGTAAAAAATTAATGATTCATTTAAAAAAGTAATGCCGTTATTAACAAGTAAAAATGTTTCCAATTTTAAATTGTTGTATATACAACTATATCTACTAAATTCTTGTTCAATATCATATTCTTTTAATATACACATAAATTTGTATCGATATTTGTCTAATAGTGTTATTTACATGATTTGTATAAGATAATATATATTGATGTACACAATTTATATTTCTTTTTTGCGAGTTTTTTGTACTGCAATGTTAATTTTGTTGATCATATATTAATTTTCCTTAAAATAAAGATTATTTTTTTGATGAATTTAGTGACTTATCATTTTTAATTCATATTTTATACGAGTTATTTTTATCAAGAATTTGTTTCATTCATTCATATCGGAGTTATCAATCAATTTTTTGAGATGCAAGTTTTTAAATGAAATTTATGAAATATATTCTTGTCAAAATTTATTACTTAATCTCACTCCAACTACAAAATATAGTATTGATTTATTATTTTATTATATTAAACCCTTATTTTTCGATTTAATGATTTTTTAATAAATGTCATAAACTATTTTTTATTTTATTAATTCAATATATATTTCAGTTTTAGAAATGATTTTTTCATTAACTCGTATTATTACTTTTAATGTGGATTATTATTGATTTGAAATTTAATGGAACTTTTACGACAAATTTAATATAAATTATAAATGAAATTCTTTAAATAATAAATGAGTTAAAGTGAAATAATTTTAATAAACAGTATATTTTAATATATATGTGATTTGCAGAATGTAATGAAATGAAATTTTGTTTCAAATATTGAACGGTATTAAATGAATATATTAATAAATAATTTATAATTATATTGGTCTTTATAAATTTCTTAATAGAAGAGAGCTGAATCATTCAAAAGTATAAAAATATATTGTATTAACGAGTACTAATACAAGTTAATACTAAAATAAATAAAAAAAACTAAATTAAATGGGATATTGTATTTGTATGCCAGATTTTGGTTCTTTTGTGTTGATTTATTTTACGTGTTTCATTGGAATTTACTTTCAGAAAAATAAACAATGAAGCGTAGATTTTCGTAATAATTGAAAATTGCTTTTAGGAAAAAAATAAATTATTATAGCATTGTTAAAACTTCGTTTTCTTTTCAATTCTTCCTATTTTATAACTTTATGTGAATTTTTATCGTTGGCTATACAATTGAATTGTAATATTTGCTCTAAATCATTCTGGTGTATTTATTTTAATGTATGAATTTTAATTTTAACGAGTTTAAATAAATTTTTGTAATAGTAAAACTATCTGTACCAGCTTGGTACTGGTGAGTTTTAATTATTTGGATTTATGAACGGTACAAATTATTTAAACACTAAATATTTTTCCCTGTATATATATATAAAATTTGTGTAATACTGTTGTTAACGTTAACAGAAATTCTTTAGCAAAAAAGTAATTTACCATAGAAAATTTCAAATTTATAAAAATATACTGTATTTGGTGTAGAACAAAAACATTACTTTTTTATCTTCATGTATCCATTAATAAATTTTTGTGGAAAAATATCATTACTTCTTTCATATATTTTTCTTTTATTACTGACATCAATAATTTAAACAGGCGGAAATGAAATAAAATAACATTAGTTTCTGTTCTGATATTAAGAAATTAAAATACTTACAAATAGGGTTAGTTGGTTAGTTATATGTAAATTATTGGAAATTATATTTATTATAATTCATTTTATAAAAGCCAAATTTATATTAAGAAATTAATTATTGTTTGATTATTTTTAAATTACAATATCATACTCTGTTTGTTGGTTTTTATTTTATGATTTTTTTAAAATTTTAATATATATATATATATATATATATATATATATATATATATGTACTGTTATGTAAAGAAATAATTATAAAATAAATGTACAGTAACTAGTATTCACCTACTTATATCTTCGGTATGGCATCTTGTATTTAGAACCGTTAAATAATTACACTTTTTATCGCCCTTAAATGTAGTTAATTCTTTCCGTACACGTTGTAAGAAGGAATGAGAGAAAGAAGTCAATGATATAGAACGTAGTTATTCACGACTTTTTTTTGCACGTCAGTTTTGAAACGATGGTGAAGAAATTCAATGACTGCGTTAAAAGAGCGAATGCACCTTTTGGTCAGTTACGGTCTGTCAGTGAACCCACACAAACGTAGAAATTAAAATATATGTTAACAGTCACGGCTTCAGGGAACTATCAATGACGAACAAGTTATATAGAAATAAAATATTCGTTGCACTCACTTTTTTTAATTAAATCGAAAGTAAATGAGATTTTTCTATATAGAACATAAACACGTAAAATTTGTACATCATGTTAATGGACTTTTAATAAATTAAAATAATTTTAGGATATTAATATTAATCTTTGAAATGTGTAAATTGAAATCGTTTTACGTAAATATTTTCTGACATACATAGTTTCATGTTAAGAAATTTGTTTATACATGTTTGTTTTTCTCTTTTTATAGAAAACATATTTGATCTACATAAATGCCAAAAAAGTAACATATGTTTTCTAATAAGATTAACGTTCGACAGAAGTTGACACTTAATTATAATAATAAATTGTAAATCGATTCATAAACGAATTATATTAATAATGATAATTAATAACTTTCTTTCTTTATTTCTTCCTATATATATATATATATATATATATATATATATATATATATATATATATATATATATATATATATATATATATATATATATATATAAATATTATAAAACAAAATATTACAATACATGTTAGAGTTATCAGTTAACACGATTTTTACATATTTGTTTGATATAAACAACTCAGTTTTAATTAATATAAATGCAGTGAAAAGGAATTTGTGCATTTTCACTTTATCGTTTTAAAACACTCTTTCTATTTGACCTTAAAAAGTAAATCTTTCTATTAATTGACTATTAGAATTTTTAATTCTTGTTGTGTGAAATATCTCCATTCAATCAAATACAAATCTACAACACTTACAGAGAAAACAGTACGTGCTTGTATTAAATTATATATATATATATATATATATATATATATATATATATATATATATATAAAGTCAAGGTTAATTATTATATACACAAATTCCAATTATTTCTAAATTTATATTAATAAACATATAATTTTAAGTATACTATATATAGAAAACTTTTTTGTTTATAACAGGTTATTGCAAATAATTTACAATGAACATTTTTTGAATGTTTATATTCTTAAATATGGCCATTAATGGAACTATACATATATAAGTGACTAAAAGTAATTATATTGTTTATTTGTTTTTTTACAGAAATAACCTCTAAATAATTTCTTTTTCACAATTTAGACTATTAAAAATCAAAAATCAAATTGATCTCTATTATAAAATAAAAAACATAGATATTGATAAAAAAAGTGTTTTATATAGAGTACAATAAATTTCATTCTTAATTTGGGATCAATATTTAAATGTGTAGCAAAAGCAAAATTAGATCTTGAAAAAAGAGTATGAAGTGAATGGCAGTTCTGTGTATTCTTTTTCAAGGTGATCATGTTGATATTTATATTAAATGTCTAGTTTACTGTTATAGACGTCGAAACTTTTCCACTTTTAAGTGTAGGTGTTTTGGCGCAGGTGAAGTATTTTTACTTATTAAAAAAAATAATTACTTACTAATTGATTAGTTACTTCGTTGAACGACCAAAATACACTTTTATATATTTTTAACCACGTGTATTTTTCTTACATCTAGTCTGTTTTAAATTCTATATTTACAAATATTTATATATATATATATATATATATATATATATATATATATATATATATTACATTTGGGTCAATAACAGTACTAAATTTAAAAAAGATGTTAAGTATTGTACATTGTTAATTGTGTATGGAATCAATATTTTTCTGAATTTATTACCAAAAAATATATTCCCTTCTTTTGTCGTATTATTTATATTCACAGCATAAGCTCCCTATTTCTGTTCTTAACGTGTATAATATTAATAATAGATTATAGAACGTTACGCTGTATTATCTTAAAACATGTCTATTTAACATATTTATGAAAATAACAATGCATGAATATTTAATGATAGAACCGACTAAGACAGAAAGTAAAAATATTTTGCATTATTCGGTAATACACATTGATGTACGTGATGTGAGGTAACTTCCTTTCACCAAACACAATATGTAGTTCTAATTATTTCTTTTTTAAATTGTACAAGTGTAAAGTTCAAAAACGTTTATTTCACATTTGCGTATACCTCAAGGCAATTCAACTCACATCAGTAATATTTATTTCGTTGTTGTTGTTGTGCCTTCAAGTTAACATTGCATGAATAATACAGTGGATAACTAAAAATTGATTTGACCTCTGCCATTTCACGACTTTAATTGTGGATTAATCTAATTTAGTTTTTTTCTTATATAAAAATATTTTTATAATCTCCTTAAATATATTTTAATTGAAGTGATAAATGAGTATTGTATTTGTTTATTCTTATAATTAATAACCTAATTTTTTAACTTCTGTTTAATATTTCGGTTACTTGAATTTATTTGATTTTAATTATAGTAGTTTATTTATATACTATTCTAAAAATATTGAACAACCTTTCTATCTCTTTATATATATTTGCATAAATATTACAGTGTGCAGTTTAAAAAATATTCATAAAAATATTATTAGTATCAAAATTCAAAATATTTCTAAAACATTTTTTGTTACTTTGGAATGTTTTTTTTAATATTACTTAAAAATATATAATGAATATTCATTTAAATTTAATGTATGAAATTAACATAAAATTGAACCATGTGTCAATAGTAATATATAATTTTATTCGTGTTCTAATGTATCTATACAGTATATTATAAACGGAATACAATATATTTATTAATTTATGAAAGAAATACGGATATAACGCAAATGGTATCTTAATTATACCTATCATATTTAAAAATCAGAATGAGTTCATATACCAACATATGCTTTTAAAGAATAAATATTTACATTAACCTTGATATAAATGTTAGATATATATCAATTCTTTGTTCATTTTAACACATATGTAGATATTGTATTTTGGTTATATTTGTTTTCCGAAATACATAGTTGTATTACTTAACAATGATATTAAATTAATATACGATTCTTTTCATGGATTAGCGATGAATTACTTGTTTGATTATTATTTTTTTTTTGAAACCAATGAAATCTGTTTTATGTATTTCTAATATTGTGTACAAGGTTAAGTTTGTTTTAAAAATATTTTTGTACAACTTTCAATTACTGGGATGTAATAAGTTGAAACTCGTTTATTGTATGAAAAAATAATATAATATTTTAAATATAAGACTATCTCTGCGAATTATAACTTTCCAATGTTGATAATCGTTTTTGTTTATAAATAGATTATTTTTATACTTTCATTCAAGTAAAAAATATTTCTACGTTTACTTTTATAAACATTTTCTTGATTGACTCGTTTATATATATATATATATATATATATATATATATATATATATATATATATATATATATATATGAGACAAAAATATTATATTATATTTTGTATATTTATAAAAATTTAGTTATTTTAATGAAATTATTTAAAAAAAATTTAATTCCTACGAAAAATATTTTTTTTAATTTTACTGAGTGTATTTGTTAAGTCCGAGAATAAATATATTATTATATAAAAAATATATTAGTTTTATAATAATAAATTGATTTTTTTATGTTCTGTGAAGTGTTTAAGACATATGAATCATAACATCTGTCTGGAGCCAATTTGAAAATAGCGCCGTTATGAATGTATCATTTTACAAATAAGAATTGTATGATTTTATATTTCGTAGAAGTATATTTTACATATTAATAAAAAAATATACACTACATACTGTGAAGTACAAAAATGTTTAGTGTTAACTTTGGTTATATTTAAAATGTTATCGATTTTTTGTAAATTACAATTTTTGTATTTTATCATTTTAAGATCAATGTTTTTTGTTTATTGATATTTATTAAGTGATTTAAACTAATAATAACAATTATATAAATAGTTAAAAATACTATATGTATTTTTATCATTTCATATTTTAATTAATAGACTTTTACTGTGTAAATTACTCTTAACTCTGTCCCTACTTTTATAATATGTTCATATATATATATATATATATATATATATGTGTGTGTGTGTGTGTGTACGAATATAGTCTTATCTAAAATGTAGCATTAAGTCATCATAAACGGAAGCATAAAAATAATATTAAATTTAAATAATGATTTATTATAATAAATCACCTATTACAAAAAGAAAAGAAGATAAAAGTAATACGATTTATAATCGAATCACGAAAACGTTCTAATAGTCGGCATGTCTCTTTAATGGTTCATAGGTTAAAATACTCAATACAAATCGAGAACTTTCCAACAAAAAAAAAAACTTTCACGCTATGTGTAGACTTAAATACATTTATAATTTAAGTATAATTGTACTATTTCGAAAACAATAAGGAAATGTGTTATTATTTGGAAATAATGAAATTATTTATAAAAAAATGTCCATTTAAATCAGATGTCTTTAATATAAGTCATATTAAGATTGCTTTCAATATAAAATGTTGTCAATTATATATATATATATATATATATATATATATATATATATATATATCCATTAAACATCTTCTGATCCTTTAATATATTATTATAAATATATTAATTGAAACTTGACTTAGTCATAATATACATTTATTAATAATAATGAATTTTCTTTGAAACATAACATAATAATATTATTTAAAATTAATATAATTTATACTGTACTCTTTTAGTGCACTTAGTTTAATTTCTAGAACTGTTTTTTATATTATATATGAATTATTTATTATTGCATTTCATATCTGCAAAAAAATACATAAACTTGACAATCATCAGTCCACTTATTTGTTTGAATTTGAAAGAAAAGTTGTTGAATAAGAATGATTCAGAATAAACAGATTTCAGAAAACAATACGCCATGAAAATAATAAAATAAATACATTTCAGATGGAATAATCTAAACGAAAGTAAATTCATTATTGCCGACTTTCACACTACTTGAATTCTAAAATATTCATGTAATTTCTATTAAAATACATGTTTAAATTAAATATGTGCTGCAGTGATATTATTTGTTAAAAATAAATAATAATTGAATAGGCAATTCAGAATTCAATTACAAAAAAAAATCTTTAAAAGAAATGACAATGATCTGAACAACCTTTAACTTTCTATTTAAACGTTTTAAAAATGATTTACTTTCAATGAAAAATTATGATTATTATAAGGAAATCTATGATTGTTAACTTTATTACAATAAACATTTTTTTTTGTTCTAAATACAATAGAAATGTATGTATGTGAATCAAATAACGTCTAATAGTTTTCTTTTTATGATGTCATTTAGTTTTGTTTTTGTCCTATAAAATTTTTTGAAGGCGTATATTTAAATTAGACTATAAGTTTGTGCAAATAAACTTACTTATGATCAAACCTAGCACCTACACTCGATCTACTTTCGAGGCCAAATGAAATTCAAACAATTGTATATCATGTTAATAACCAGTTCTTCAGGAAATGATATTCAAATTATTTTTTTAGTATAAATCTATAACATTTATTTATACTGTATAGACTTGAATAATATAAAATCTTTAATAAGTTATTTCATAGAGTTAAAATGATTTATTATTTATTTTTGTATATTATAAATATGAAGCGAACGAGTCAAGCAAATAAAATATTTAAATGACAAATGGCACTATAACCATTTCCAATTCGTTACTTAAGTTCTTGATTGCTTAACATCATTGTTCACTACATATAAAATGTAAAGATGTTAATATCGCACGTGGTATTGATGTTAGTTGATTTCTCTAATTGAGTTTTTATGTAAATAAGTTTGTTATGTTTAATATCTTTAATACAAATATTATTTGAAAACAGTTCTTGAATAATAACATATAAAATAATAATTAATTACATAAATTATATTTTTTGATAACAGTTATTATTTTATTTGAAAATGATGATCTTTTACTAAAATAGATAATAATAATATCTATAAAACATCTGTAATATTTGTAACATCGATTTTATAATAAAATGAACTAATAATGGTCTTTGAAATGTACATCAGAGAATAAAATGATCAAAAAGTGAATATTTTTATAAAATCATGTATTATCAGAGTAAGAAATTTATTGATATTTAAATGAATTTATCATAATACCAAAACGAAAAGTGATTATATATGATCATAAATATTTTTCAAATATTATTAAATAATAAAAAATATTTTATGGATGAAATTGTAAATATGTATTTTATTTATTAAACTATATTATTATTTTACTTTTAGAAACATTTTAATGTTATACACAAAAAAAACAGATGTGTTAAATATTGTAAATGATTTATTAACTAAACTATTATTAACTGAAATGAAAAGAAAGAAAAATGTTTTAAAGAGATGAACGTGAGAATCTCTGTTTTTTACGAGCTTTTTAAGTATCGATTACTAACATTGTATTTTAATGAGTTATGTTTAACTGTTGTCTTGATTATTTAATTACAATCATTATTCTATTATAAAAATAACGTTTATTAAGGTTAAAAAGAAATGTCAAAATATAAAATCATTTAAGTGTGCATATTAATTTTAATTAAAAGAAATTAACGATACTAACAAGTTTTGATATATACGAACTTTCTAAAAATATACTTTAATGATTGATCTCTAAATCTTGCATTATTTCGTTATGATGTTTGATTCAAATCTATTATCGTTCTATACAATTACAGTAGGTTTATTGTTTAAAATGACAATACTAATCGAGATATGTTGTAATATCTTCTTATTTATTTTGTATCGAAAAAAATAACTGATCCTAATCTCCATTTTATTACTGTTTTCAAATTGAAAACTGTTATCGAACCACGCCTTTAAAATATGTTAATAAAAACTAGTTGTTTGGATTCTCAACTATGACCTTTTAACATATCTTCTCGCGATTAATGTATTTCATTAAACTATTTTAATATAAAATCATTATTAAATTTACTAAAATGAAAATAGAAATACATTTAACTAAAACTATATCATCATTTATTTTTACAATTAATTCGTGATAAATTTTGAAATTTAATTACATTTTGATATTTGAATTTAATTGAATGATGTTTAAAAAGTAGAAGTACACTTCCACTACATTTTCTAAAATACATGTATGATGTAGGTGTTTTAATACACTAAGAGAAAAAATAAATTAGTAACTATCCAGTAAATATTTAAGATTAATTTAAAGATATATTCTTTCAGTTAAAATCTTCAATAAATTTCACATTTTAGATATATCTCGTTTATATTATAAAGATTAGTATTTGTGATAACATTATAATTATTTTCATTATACTCAGTACATACGAGTAGTGAGATTTGAGTTGAAATGAAAATAAATAACTATTCTAAAAGTATGTCTCGGATTTAGTTGGAAGTTATGTTGAATCATAAAACATTTATTTTATTTTTTTTACAAAAATATTATGATGAATCATATCTTTAAAGCAATACGACTTTTTATTGAAATTATTTGAAACAATTTGACATTTCAAAAGACTAGTTTTTGTACAAATAGTAATATAAAAATTCTTAACCAAATTTTATTTTTCGATCTTTGCATATAACCTATTAGTCAGTAAATTGATATTTTTTTATATTAAATGTATTTATTGAACTGTCAGATAAAGTATATATTTTTTAATATATTTATTCAAATTTCAGTTATTCAAAATGTAAATTGAGGTTTATATTTTTTTGTGAATTTTAAATAATACTATGATCCTTTTTAAAATACTAGTTTTTATAATAATATTCATTCAATTCAACAGACCTTATCTACTGTAGTAATCACTATTATAACACATTTAAAATAAAATGCCACGTTTATTTATTATAATTCACAATTATTAAATTTTATTCATTTTGATTATTATAATTACATTTACACAAGTCAGTTCAACAAATCCGGTGATAAAGGTTTTTTCATAAACAATCCTTTATTTATCACAATTTTTAATCTCTTGTTAACTAACTTTCACTGAAGAAGGTAACAATGCGTTGTAAGATTAGAATTCATTTTAGCAGCTGGTTATAATTGTTAAATTTTATCCACTCTTTAAACATTTTCTATTGTAATTTAAATGAATAATATTCTTAACTTGAAAGAAGAGATTTGTTTGTTTAATTATTCTAAATAATTTAAATTTAAATTATTATAAAATCTATTCTATTTTTTCTTTGTAAAGTATTTCAATTAAAATGTTAATCACTTTGTTTTTTTTCTTAAAAAAAATATTAATAAAAATTTATAACTCAAAATGTCATCATTATTCGCTTTCTTTTTTGTGTTTTTCGCCCTTCTCTCTGCAAATACAATAACCACAAAGTAATTACATATTTATAAATATTTAATCAATCTTGTTATACAAGAAATAATTATTAAAAATGAAATTTTTCTGTATGTTTTTTAATATAAATTTCAATGAGTACATTAAGTGTATTTCATAAAAAAATAATAATTTATGAAATAACAAATTGCCAATTAGAATATGAAATATATACACATCAAGATAACTTAGTCATTTAAAATACATATTACAGAAATAAATGCCCATGCAAATGCAACAATGCACATTTTTATGCAGATAAATTTCATTTTAAAATTCAGTTTACTGCTCTGTTTCGTACGTAACTACAAATTTATGTTAAAATTTAGAGTGTTTCACAGTTTTGAATAAAGATTTTTATTTTTATATTTCACATATTTTTTATTTAATAATTAATTTTATGTAACTAAGACTCTAAAATATTTATTTAGTGTTCGATTATATATATATATATATATATATATATATATATATATATATATATATGTCTGTGTGTGTGTGTGTGTGTTTATATATTATATTTATGAACAAAAAAATATCCACTATTTTTTGGAGCTAAAATAATAAAAATGTTCTATATTATCGTTATATTCAATTTTCATTTTGTGAATATGATAGATTATTGGTAGTTAATTATTTCATAAATAATTAACCTCCTATATATAAATATTAAATATCAACGATTTTATTTTAAGTGAAATATCGTCATGCAGAATCAAAGAAATTTAAACTAATTTATTATTATTTCTGTTACAAATAAATATTTTCTTTAATGAAAAGAATCTTTTCAAGGATTTTAACTATTCATGTATAAATTTTTCAATAAGTGAAAATAAAAATGCACATCTGATTATTGAAATAGATAATATTCTTGTACTTTCTCGTTTTAATCAGTTTTTTAAATTAACAATAAAATGATAGTAGTGATATTATATAAGACAAGAATATTTTAATTTAAATGTATCTTTGTTTTATAATTAAGGATTTATGTAAATAAATAAAACAGTGTTTTTCATAGGAGATTTCATAGATATAATTTTTAGTATTTATAAAAAATTACATAAGTATTGGATAAAGTTATATATATATATATATATATATATAAACAAAATGTAAAATCAGTGTTGTATTATTATTTAGTCAAAATATAAAAAGATGCATTTGAAATAATATTTAATTTACATTCTAAGTGCATTGAGAGTTCACAAATATGTAAAATAGAAATTGCTTGTGGTTTTCGAAGTAAATTTTGTACTTTCTCTAACAATAAGTAAAGAAGGTACTCAAATGTTTATAACGTTCATTGACCGAAGTTCATGAAATGGTTATGTACTTTTTTATCTGTATATAATTTATTAACACGTACGTATATACATACATTCATACACATATATATATATATATATATATATATATATATATATATATATATATATATATATGTATGTATATGTATATGTAATATTATTTATATTTAATTTTAAATTAATATTTTCACTTAAATGTCAGGTTATAAAAAAATCTGACATTTAAATTAGAATTATTAATATATCATTAAATTTACAGTATATTAGTTTTCAAATGAATATATATATATATATATATATATATATATATATATACATATACATATATATATATATATATATATATATATATATATATATATATATATATATATATATATATATATATATATATATATATATATATATATACATATATATATATACATATATATATATATATACATATATATATATATGCATCATGTATAAGCATGGTAATTTTGGGTGTAGATTGAATAAATATTAATATATCCTTTTTAAGACAATAGATTAAAAAGAAAAATTATAACAATGGACTTAAATTTTCAATTGAAATATTTTAAAGTATATTGTGAGTTTAAATGTAATTAATTAGAAATAATTCCAAACCAATTTGAGCAGTAATACTAATTAAGTTAATACTGCAAATATCAACTAAATAATCATTGAAATAATTGATGAAATGTATATTTTCTATAATGAAATTTCATTTTAACAATAGCTCTTGTTATTTTAATTGGCGTTTTTGTGTTTTTGTAAGAATAATTTGAAATATTTTTTTCTAAAATAAATATTTACAATTTAAAGTTTTTATAGTTAATAAATGACACTGAATTTTTTATATAATTGATATTATAATAGAAATAGACTTTCCTAACCTTGATATTAATTTATAAAAAATGATAAAAATCTAATAGTTCAGTTGTAATAGTTTCTATGTAGAATTTAGTTGCCTTTATTGAAGTAAGGACACTTAATTTATGACGTTTAATTTGTAGGTTACAATTTATTTGGTATATTTGAAAAAAAAAATAAATAAATTAAGCTATTACAATTTAACATTTAGTTTTATATGACATATCATTTTTAATTGATGATTTTTTATGGAAGTAATTAATCTAATTTAGGATATTTTGTAAACTCATGAAAATATTTATTCGGGTTATAAAAAATAAAAAAATATATTAAACTATTTTCATAAAATTCACTTATTTCATTAAAAATTAAATTTGTTTTATTTACAAGCAAAAATTTAAAGAATCTTATTTTTTTAACTTGTTTAACAAAGTGTGATAAATATCTGAGAGGTATACAAGTCCAAGCATTTCAAGTTTTACACAATATACATGAATAACATTTCAAAATATATAAACCAAGTAACAAATAATTATCTTTTAAGTTTATCGAAAAGTTTCTCTGATACAGTTACTTTTTTTATAAGTTTTTTTTTCTTATGCGATTTGTATTATTTATGTCTTATTGTATAATTATTAATATAAAAATATCAGTACCTAAAATTTATATGAATGCTTAAATACTAGTTGAATCATTAATTTTTATTGTTTGAGAATTTTGTTGTTTTTTTTTCAAAAAAAAAACAACAATACTGGTATTTTTATTATACCTTCTTATAATTCATTTTGAATTGTGAGAAAATATGAAAATTTTTATATTAATAAATAAAACAATTTTATGTTTTATTATCATGCAATAAATAATTAATTTTTAAGAAATACATGTACTAATAAATTATATTCGATTAATTTTAATCAAATAACAACATATCTTTTATTACTATAATCCAATGAAACGTAATTTATTATTATTATATAGAAATTAAAACCCATGTTATTAAAATCCGATATTTATTAAATTCTCTATTTATGTTCATACAGTTAATCATTTAATCATGAATTTTATTAATAGGTTATTTAAATAATAAGGTTAAATAATTATTAGTATTTGAAAAATAAATTTATTTTATATGAAGTACTAATATTTGTTTATAAACATCATACACCTGGTATTTTCTACGTGTTAAAAATCTGTTATGTTCTGTAAGGAGTGACAAGTGAATTAAATGATAGTACTTCAATTATATATATATATATATATATATATATATATATATATATATAAATTTAGCAGATATATTATTTATTAAATATTATTCATTTTATTCATAATTATTACAGCGATTTCTTTTTAAGTACCGTTATAATTTGTTGTCATATTTTCTATATAATATTTTTATAACGTTATGCAAGATTGATTTTATCGTAAAATTATTTTTGAAAGGTATTATAAAAATGTTTTATAATCTATTTTGACAAAAAGCAATTATTAATTTATATATATATATATATATATATATATATATATATATATATATATATGCTTTTATTTTAAACTTTCTTTTATTGAAATCAACAAAATAGTTTCTACATAAAATTAAACACATCAAATATATTAAAAAATAATTATTGAAACACAATTTTAATAAAATTCTGTTTTGTTAGAATAATAATTCTTTAATATAAAGTGAATTATTTATAATAATTGTTTTATTGTTATGATTTTGTGAATTTAATGTAACACTTATTTTTTATTTCATTAACGAGTGACATTTTTAGTTAATGTGTCAAATAAAAATTACCTAAACAATGTGTAAAATAATATATTCATAATGAACATTAAAAAATATATTTTCATATAGCATTGTTGGTGGTTTTAATGATATTTACGAAAATAATCCAATCAAATATCTATGGCAATAAATTATATCAACTATTGTGTCATGAAGTGTCATTATTGCTAATATATTTTTATTATAATAAATTTTATTAACAATAATGTAGAATAAATGACTCTACTGTGATTATTACTAATATATCAATATTTTTTTCCTGTTTATTCTCATTATTAATGTAAGGTTATATTAAATGTGTATTTTATGTTTCTTTGCATTAAAATATTAATATTGAATAATTTATAAAAACCTGTTTATTAAAAACTGTTTTTGATTTCATCAGTATGGATAGATATAAAATAATCAGTCTCATATTTTTCTGTTATTTCGAATGCAGTATAACTAAGATATAACGGTTGGTTGCGTTTATAAAAACAAGCCTTTTAAATGTGTCGCATGTATCATATGTACAGACATTAAATATAAAACGTCTACAAATTCATTGTGCGAGAAACCAGTAAAAATACGTCATTGCAAACCAGTAAGTCTGTGAAATTGAAAAATGATATTAAACAACATTACTATTTTTATTTATATATGTATATAGTCTTTATTTATAGAGACTACATTACTGAATGAAAACAATAATAATTAATTGATTAAAATATTAATCAATTTATAATTAATGACTGAAAAAGGTATTTGGAAACTATTTTTGAATATTTATATTAAAAACAATATTTAAAATAAAATTTATTATTTATAAGGAAAGAATTAGTGAAATTAATTTTAAAAAGATATACAAATAAGATTCAAATTCGTGAAATATTAAAAAATGATTATGATAATCATTTTCATAATTAAAAAATACAAATAAACAGTAATAATAAAATAACATTATATAATTAATCACAGAAAAAACATGATTAATATATTTCTGCTATTTACTTTTTGTATTTGCAATGTAAAGAGTAATAATTACGTAAATATAATTATCTGAATAATAATTATTACTTATATATACTTATACGTGTAATATATAAGGAAAATGTAAGTTTGAAATAAAATAAACCACATTTTTTTATTAAAGAAAGTAAATTTTGATATTGCATGATCTTTTTTAATCTAAAGTACGCCTTAAGCAATATTTCACATGTTTTATATCTAAATGTTTGATGAAAATTATATACCTTATATATATATATATATATATATATATATATATATATATATATATATATATGTATAATTAACTTATTTTTGTTTATTTAGTGATATAAATTATGCTTTATATACATTAATAATCTGAAATAATATTAAAATAGTGTATTGTAACAAAAATATGAATAACAAGATTCAAATAACCGCAATCAATAAAAGTAAAAGCGAATTTCACTAATCTTTTAAAATATTGTTTCTAGTTTTTAGAAACGTAATAATAAAGTAATAAATATGTTTCATTCATTTTTTATTATTTGAAAATAGTTGAAACGTTTATTCTATTTTTAGTAAATTGTAGTCATTTTTATAGTATTAATAAAAAAGTTTTTTATTGCAAATGAATATTAAAAAAATACATATAAAAATTTAGATTAAATTAATAAATAAGTCTCAGTTTTTTAACAGAATATGATAAATTTAATTATTTTGGTTATAATAAACTATAATTATAATTTTTTATAGAATATAATTAATATATATTATAAAATTTAATTTGATCTTATCAATATATTTTAATTATTAATCGATTAAGTGTTAATAACTATAAGCTATTAATTAACTTTATTTTTCGTGGAAAAAACACATCATTTTTTCAAAAAAAATAATATAATATATTACAGGATTTTAATTTGAACAGCGATAGAATTTATGGTACTGCTGGTTTATAAAATTACCTTGATTACTAGGCAGCGAAACATTATACTTACAACTTTTTATTAACATTAGCATTGTCTTCATATATTCTCTTGCAGATTTATATTGTTTTGTTATCTTAGTTTTGTTCTTTCTGTTATATACGTTATTCTTCTTATAATTTTAATAACATTTATTTTATTATCTGTATTGCTACTTTAAATTTTTATTTGATACAAAATTCCAAATCCAACAATTTTTAAATGAGAATCATTGAAAAATATATATTATTATATACAATCGTATCTTGAGAGATACATTTTATCCTTGTAAAAGTTATTTGTTATTCTCGTCATAATATAATAGAATTTTATAGTCATTACTATTTATAATTTACCTACATTTTTATTGCCAATAATAATAAAATTAAATACCAAAATTTATTATCAAATTTGAAAAAACAGTTACAAAATAATGAACCGTTTCATATTAATTATATAATTATAGTTATTTGCATATAAGTGAATATATATATATATATATATATATATATATATATATATATATATATATATAAATTTTTTATCGCTTTTCAGATGAAATTTTTTTACATAGCTAAATTTATTTTTATAAATTACACAGACAAACTGTTCGTTTGCTGATATATTATAAATAACATAAAGATTTTTTTCTTTTTTTAAAGAAATGAGTAATTCATAAATTGAAATAAATTAATTAAACTGATTAATTATTTATTTTGTTTTCACTTGTTCACAATGACATTAAATTAATATAATATAATTATCTTCCGTTGTAAATCACTTAAGCTTTTTAAAATATGAAAGTTAGTTTTTAATTCCGAACAATTAAATTCGTCAATATCTTTAATGACTAATCGTAATTTTAATAATAATCAACATGTGATAAAATCGAAATAATACGGAACTGTGACTTATGTTACAACATAATAATTTAACCAATACTAATCAATGTTTAAACGGTTAATAATATTAACTAGTAATCATTTAGTTACTCCGTTTCCTTTTTTTATATAAATTATGTAAAGATTTTATTGCTTTACTTAAATATTTTTTTGTAAAAAAATAAAATACAGAAATATAGTACTTTAAATTGTTTTTATTTTATTTATACACTAATATATTTTTTAATATAAATCTTATTTCAAATATTAATGTTTTTTTTTTTTAAAAATATCGTTTATATTTGGTATCTATACTGTTATATATATATATATATATATATATATATATATATATATATATATATATATATAATATTTGATAGCTTACAAAGAAAAAATATTAATTTTATTAGTCAATTATAAGGATATTTTATTTCTTTCAGAAATAAAAAATGTATATAAACTCATTAAATTTAGAAGAAAGAAAACAGATACAATTTTTATTTTGAATAACTGATATGATTAAATGAGACATTAATTGAGGGGCACTGATGGATAAGAAATGTTGAGAGATGCTGCATGAAAAATATCTCTGTTGGAGTACTTTTTAATTGTGTTGAAGCTTTTCAAATTTTACAAGATTATCAGAAATGTGATACAATGTTTAATACAAAATCGATAATGAGTATCGAATCATATTGATAATTAAGGACTAGATTTTTCATGTATATTTCTAATATAATTAAAAAAACAAAAAATGTTATTTCACATATATACACAAATTTACACTCACACACACACACACACACACACATATATATATATATATATATATATATATATATATATTAACGTGTTTGTTTATATTGCTTGTGTATGTGTATGCTTATGAATATTCTTCTAGAAAAAAAATGGTTCCATAATCGTCAATGATTCACCTTTTTGAAAGCAAGAAGAAAAAACTAAATAATATAAAATAAACAGTAATTAATTTTGTTAATATTAATTATTATATATTTGTATATTTATAATTTAAACAAATTGCGTTTAAGTAATAAAGCTTCTTTTATATATTTTTTAATTTGAAGTAATTGGAAATGCCATTTCCAATGAAAATAATTACTCAAAGACAGAATATTTATAAATTGAACGCTATAGTCATTAGTTTGTCATTAATATTAAAAATATCTAATGAAATATAGACACTATCATAAAAAATTCAGGAAGTTATAAAAAGTACTTGTTAAATTAAAATTATTGTACAATTTTTTCAGCAACATCCTCACAATTTGTTTTTTGATTTATACATTTATTGTAAATGTATAAATAATAAAAGCAATTAAAAACTTATTACATCATTTTAAATAATATTAATATCTTTTTTAAAAGTAAAATATAAATAATATTTTAAATAATAATGAGTTCAGTTTGGACTCAATAATCTACATTTCCATTACTCGACCCAATAACATTTGACGTCAATGAACTAATTATTTTTTGCTTATCACAACCTGTTTACTAACCTATATTACTTTTATGATACACAACAATAAAATTATTAGTAATTTAAAAAAGTGTATTGCAGTAATTGTGGAATTGTTTTGTCTGCTAATGTTTATAAAACTAATTAAATATAATTTCGAACTAATGTACCTGAATGGTTTTGTACTTGTTTATTCATTACACTATATGCTGTATTATTTTATTTAACTTTATAAATTTTAAATGATTACATATATATATATATATATATATATATATATATATATATATATATATATAAGTATACACCTATGCATAGATTGTTGTTACCTAGATAAATTAACATAAATATTTTTCTAAATGCCTGCATAGCTTGATAGAAACATTAATGTGCTACTTTAGAATTTCTTTAATTAAATGTAATTTCTATAGAAATTATAGATATATCATAACCAATCAAATATCTGTGCATAAGTGCATAATATACTTGTTAAGTAGTTATATAAATGTTCTTAAGAAAAAAATAAAGTCCTAAAAGTTATATATTATGTTATTAATTATATATTATGTTATTATGTTTTAGACATATAAATATTTCTAAATATCGTAACTTACTCATTAATAATAAATTACCTGATCATATTGTTAAAGTGGAATATATTAATGTTAATTATCAGATAATTATGTGATGATTAGTGGCAATTATATTCTAGTCTCGTAAACAATATTTTTTATAAACAGATTAAATTATGACAATAAAAAATACGTAACTTGAAAAATGTTTATCATGATACGTTTTGAATTTAAGTTAAACTAGAAGTTTATTTTTATTCTTAAAAATTATTTTGATTACAAATTTTTTTTAAGGTTTTAACTACAAAATATACATTATAAAAATGGCCAATAAAATAATACTCTTAAAATTGATTTTTATATATTTTTTTTTAATTATTAATATAGAAAATACTGAAATAACATTAATTTTTCCAATTTCCTGAATACAATTTATCTGATTAACATTGAAAATTTCTAATTTCTTAAATTAAAATTATGATCAAATACAAATCGTTCTTTTTTAGACAATGATTTTATTTTTTAAACCTTGAAATATTATTGTATTTTTCCTCCTTTTAACAAAACCGTTCACGTCATGAAAACGTAAAGTTCTACAGAAAACATTGATGCAGAATTAATAATTCGAATTATTGTAAATACCTTTTATTAGAATGCTCAGTAATTATTTACGCGATTGAAATTATTTTAATGAATGAAACGATTAATTATAACTTTCTAGTATATTTCTCATAAGAAACACATTTATAATAATTTAAAAAGTGGAATATTAATTGAAAAATATATATCCTTTATTTATCTAGAAATATTTGTAATGAAATTGTAGCTTATGGATATTTTAAATATTGTATTGATGAAGGTCGAGCAGATTGTAATATATTTAAAATGAAAGACAGATATTTACTTCAACGTTTAATTTCTTATAGCTACCAATTATTAACTATATTAAGAATTTTTATTTGACAAAAAAATATATATGTTTTAAATATATGTTTTAAAAAATTGATTTCGTAGATAAGGACAATTTACAATTAAATATATATATATATATATATATATATATATATATTGGAGTTTAAAATATATTTATTCTATGAACTGATGACACATTTCTTCGCCCGTGTTATTAGTCACTCTATGATTGTTTCAATTCTATAATAAAATTATTTTTAATACATAAAATTAATGGTATTGAATAATAATTCATTTTCAATATTCATTTTGAGTTTCCAAATGAAAATATTTATAAATAAAAAATACAAATAGAATTAAAAATGCAAAATTTAAATTATAAATTTCTAGAATTTACTTTAAATTAAAATAGTTGAAAGTAATAAATTAAAAATCCCAACTAAAATTTTCCTTATCTGAAAACATTTTTGTTATTCTGTAAAAAATCACAATTTGCTAAATTACAAATATTGATGTTAATGTAAACACATGTGATTTTTTTTATAAATATACACAAGTCATTTAACTTTCAGAATCCCTCTAATATGTATCGATACAAGTATTGAAGTGCTGATATTTATATTCGAATGAAAACTTTGTTTAAGCAAATACATTTAGCTTTTTGTATATAAAATGTTTTAGTTTTTTAAGGTAATATTTTTTTTAAAAAATAGAACTAATATAAATATGAAGTGATTATTTATTGCAGTCATATTTTATTACAGTTTTTAGATAATTTTTAACATTGTAAAATTGTTTATATATTAAACAAAATCTCATTTCACAATTTTTCAATTAGATATACAGAACAAACAATAAAGAACATCAATAAATTTATATTTAAAGATACAGCCATTAATGTACTACTACCTTAATTCTAATTTATTTTGTATTTTTTCTGAAACTAAAAACTTCTGATTTTGTTAAGAACAAAATTACTTTTATTGATAAGATTGCAGAAAATGTAAATGACAATTATTAATTTTTAGGCGTTGAAAATTCTTAATATAGAAGCTGTGTGTTATTCACGAACCAGATTTTAATCAAGGATATCCACTTTTTCAAATATCTACTTTTCTGTTTTGTTGCAAAAATGCAAACAGAAATTATTAAAAGTTTTTAATAAAATATGCAATATTTCAAATAATTTTATTTCAATATTTAACATTTTAAAATGGTAATTCAGGAATATAAAAATAGTGTAAATATATTAGAATGTTTGAAACATTGTTTTCAGTTAAACAAAATGTATGACTAAGTATTTTTGCTTTATTTATATTAAATTTATTATATAATGTTACAATGTTTATATATATATATATATATATATGTGTGTGTGTGTGTATGTGTGTGTATGGTTTATACACACTTGTGTACATGCAATTATTTTTTAATTAAAACTTTATATTGTATATATTAATATAGTTTCTAACCGAAACTATTTATTACTTTTTCGCTTATTTCTTGTATTGTATGTAGACTGTACGTATATATTTTTTTAAGAAAACTTTAGTATAGTAGAAATATATCTGTTAAAAAAAGCACACGTTGCAAATAATGAAATATACCATGGTCACTGAATATTATATCTACGGATAATATCTTATAGGTCATGGTGGGAATATTTTAATTCATTGCTCGTAGACCTTCAACACTACTTGAAAAATGTAAATGACATCGTTAATTGTTATAGCAAACAATTTTATCAATATTGTATGCGTTTTATGATTATTTTAAGATTTAACTATCAATTTCAGTCTTATTTCATGCATGCAGTTATTTTTTTTATGTATTTTAATTATCTCTTGTAATGTAAATCAGTCGTTGCAAAATTAGGAAAATCATTATGATTATTTTATTCAAAAATTAAGTAACCTTTCCAATATTTATATTATACTTTTTATTACGTATAATATAATTATTATTTTTTAAAAAAAACACACTGTTAAAAAACGGATTGTTTTAAAAACACTTATTGGAATATAAATTTATTCAGATACGATATTTTGTGACAGACTTCAAAAAAGATATTGCATGTTTAAAAAAAAATTAAAATGGATTTCAAATATTAATATTTTTTAATTATCAACACTGATAAAACAATACAATAAAGAGATCATTATTCTGAACACTTTAATAATAAATTTTAAATTACTTTATTAATCTATATTTTTAACAGACCTACCAAATTTTAAAATACATCTTTATTTTGTCCTTAATACATCTGCAAAATGTTCAATATAATTAGATCCTTTTAAATAAATGTACACCTGCTTCGATGTGAGAACTACAAAACAGATGTAAAAATTCGTTTCTGTTATTACAAGTTTGAATATCTAATTAATTCATACATACACAAACACACACATATATACATAAGTGTATGTGTATATACAAATGTATACTTAATAAAATAATGATAATAATTAATTCTAATCTATGCTTAAAACAATTCAAAAATGTACATGCACTTTTTATGAGGTTAATTATTTTAAAACGTTAACTATAGAAATTCTATTAAATAGTAGATGCAATTTTTTTAACTTTATATATATATATATATATATATATATATATATATATATATATAAACATATGTATGTGTGTGTATTTAAATTGTTTTTATATATTAGTAACCACTTCGTTATTCTGACTATTAGAGCACAACCACACAACTAAATACTTTTTGTACATATCTACAATCTTAATTTTCAATAACGAATGCATACATACTAACATACACACACACATACATATATATATATATATATATTATGCTAATATATTTTTATAATATTTTTAATATCTATTCTCGTTTCTTTAAATAATTATGTAATTTTTATCTAAAAAATTAATATTGACATTTTGCCACTCCTAAAGTATTCGTTTTTTATTTATCTTATTAGAAGAAATAATTTACTTTAAAATTGAACTTGAAGCATTAAAAATAGTTTGAGTTATTTTTTTTATTTTTGAATATTTAAATACAATTTATTATTTTTAAGTTAGGTATATTCCCCTGAAACATAAATGTATCAATCATAAAAGTATCCAGTAATCATATTTTTTTAATTTTTTCGACCTATACACATTTCATTAGCCATTCCAATCTCTCTCGATTACAATAGATTAAATTTTAATTTCATCACAATATCATAAATTAATCTTACTTTTATAACAGTATCGTATATAAGCCAAATAGGAGATCTTTTCAAGGGCTTAATACTTATTGTAATTTTCACGTTTTAATGTGTTGAAATTGAAGTAAGGTATATTGATTATTTATTCAATTTATTGTTCTTTTTTGTATTTTTAAACATCATTTTATGTATATATATATATATATATATATATATATATATATATAGAGAGAGAGAGAGAGAGAGAGAGAGAGAGAGATGATTTCACTGAAAATAATTTCTCTATTATAATATCGATATATTATTCTTTTCTTTTTCAGTAGAAAACACTTATATTGCAATACAAGAATACTTTCCCTATTATGGTGGATCAAAAAATGCACATTCCTCAAATAAACAACCTGATTTCTATTTTTATTTAAATTTGTTCACTATGTATTTCAAAGAAATTTTGTAAGTATTGATATATATATTTCGTTATAAACGCTTTTTGATTTCCGTCAAAATTACTTTGATTTTTTTTCTTATTTAACTGTTTAGTTTAATTATATTTATTGTAGTTTTACTTATAAATCACTTTATTCTAAATAATGTTAGCTTTAATATATATATATATATATACATATATATATATATATATATATATATATATATATACATTTTGTACACAAAAAAATATACACTTATTAAAATATTGTTACAATTTTTTACTACTATTATTGTTCATTTTGCGTTTATAATTCATTTTTCAGGTTATTTATTTTTTAATGTATAATTTAAGAAAAAAATCTATATTTTTATACTTGTAATAAATGCGTTGTTTATTCATATCCATATTGAATATATTTGACATTAGACGCATATTAATGAAAATACAATATTATTACTCATAACTAATATATATATATATATATATATATATATATATATATATATATATATATATATATATATATATATGAGATGTGCAACCGGAAATATAAAATAGACGGAATATATTAACATATAAAACACGATTTTTTTTAATGATGAATTATTGCTTAATTTTATTCATTATTCATTATGTATTTTGTTTTAGTTTAAAACGAATATTTATTTAGTTATTGTTGTAAAATGTTAAAAATGTCGTAATTACATAATTCAATGTAAAGACTAGTTTATATTTTAAGCCCCAATAATAACATAAATTATTATTTACTTGAAAAATGACCACTAAGTGAATATAAATAACAGAAAATTAAAGAAAGACTATTAATAATGAATACAAGTTATCGTAACCAATTATTTTCTATAAATGATTTCATGTATTAATTTTCATTTGTTCTGTTCAATAAAAAATACTAATTGCTTGGTTATATCGGTAATAAAATTGAATTGAACACGCAATTAGTATTAAATGTACTTGAAATTCATCATTAGTGATTTAAATGCCATTAAGAACAATATTCATTGAATGGTAGTTACTTCTTGAAACAATTGTACCGATCAAATACCAATCTATGACGTGTATCGTATGTCCAAATTGAAACATGTGACTAATTAAATAATTTGTTTGGATTAGTTATAGCTCCTTCGTTTGGTAACATTTATGTTGATAGAATTATAAACGAACAGCATAAATGCATTTTTAACGAATCTCTCAATCGCAGTATAATGTTAATATTGCACAGAGTCTCTTGAAAATTTCTTCAATTGAATTATAATATTAATACTGATCGAGAATGATTTAAAGTATAAAAGTTACTTACAAAAATGAACCATTTTAAATTTTTGGAATATTTAATACTTTTTTCAAACTATTCTTGACTAATTCTATAAAATTGAAAATAAATATCAATTAATGAATGTTGATTTTTAATACGATATATTAACATTTTATAATTATTCTATACTACATGGAATTTTTAAATAATTATTTCAATATATATATATATATATATATATATATATATATATATATATATATATATATATATATATATATATATATATATATATATATATATATATATATATATATATATATATATATATATATATATATATATATATATATATATATATATACAGCTTATTTGTTATTGAAATAAAAATGATTGAACATAAATTTAAAAATAATTTTTTTCTTTTTTGAAAATATATTAATATATATATATATATATATATATATATATATATATATATATATATATATATATATATATATATATATATATATAATCAGACAGGTGTGATTTTTATAAAGATGTGTATATTTTTTTAGATTTTTTAGTTTTCAAAAAATTGAGTGAAATTAAAAAGACTTTTTCAACTCAATTTAAATCACTATTTTATCTGTAATATTCAAAATGGTATCTTTAAAAAAGATGTATTCGATATTAAAGACTATTTAATATTTATTAATATTTTATCATCCTGATTAAATATGGTAATAATCTATAGAGTCTAATATGTACATATACATACATGCATATATATATATATATATATATACATTATATATATATACATTATATATATATATATATATATATATATATATATATATATATATACACCCGTCCCTCAATTTACGCGGGACTTTTTTTACGCGGCAAATTATACCTCTATTTACGCGGGACTTTTTTACGCGGTATTGATCTACGCAGCACTTTTTATACGCGGTCAGATAGATTTCATTTTATATCATTTTTCATGGAATTTATTATATATGAGAGTGACGTAAATTCTTACTTGAACCTATAAAAGCTCAATATAAATATATAAAAGTTGATTGTTTTGAATTACAGTAACGATAGTGACACCAAATAAAATTTATCTACTTTTGTTTTCTAAAACGTCATTATTTTTTTGTTAAGCTATGTGAAATAAATATGTGTTTTTACAACTTTACTAGCTTTTATTTCCAATACTTTTGCTATTGTACTGACAGACTCAATTTACGCGATTTTCATTCGCGTAAAACAAATCCACGTGGAACGGATACTCCGCGTAAATTGAGGAACGAGTGTATATATATATATATATATATATATATATATATATATATATAAAATAAGAAACCTTTAATTAAAATTGCTCGAGTTTATAGTGGTTTCTTTAATACACTTAAGAAAGTAAGTGTTTAATATTCAGGGTCATTTATATTCAATATATATATATATATATATATATATATATATATATATAAAGAGATATAAAGATTTGTGTTCTATCTAATAATGTTGGATTGTATAAATTACTAAGTTTGTTGTGTATACACTCATTGAAATTACTTCGTGTTTTAATAACCGATTCGACTTAAACTAATCAAAACACAATTGAATCATTTTAATTAAATTAGATACGGTTTTAAATCGAATTCCGATATATTATATATTTGTAATATAAATAGTAAAACGTACCTTGAGAATATGTTATATGTGTTAATAATCCTACAACAATGAAACAAACAACAACACTGGAAGATGTTGAAAAACCACCGGATGAACCGTCACTTCTTACACGACATAAACATAGCACATATTGAGATAACATTGCAACAATTCCATATAAAAACCCGTATTATTTCGACACTACAAACATATTATACATTAATGTTATTTTGCATATGTGGAGATAAGTCACTGGCACAAGTATTAATCAGAAATTGGATTCCATGTGCGATCAGGATGTTATATTAACCTTTTCGTATCCATTTAAAAAATATAATTCTGTTTTAATATCCTCTTTGTACCAATGACAGACGGTAACTAACAAATACATCAAGGTGGGTATAATATGAAAGCGTGGTACTGTCTCGTATTGTAGACCCCCTCTCTTACAGACATGCTAGAGAATGACGTACGAAGTGAACGTAACTAGTTCGATTTTTTAGAATAAATTTTGGTTTTTAAATATATTTCTATAAGTACATACGAAATTTCGCAAAATGATATCAGTTGTATTTATCTTGTAATTCAAACAATAATTAACTACCTTTATGATATTTATCAATTGTGCCATAATACACACACTCACACACACACAATATATATATATATATATATATATATATATATATATATATATATATATATACAGGCAATCATGTCGTTGGTGTCTGTGGGGTGCCGAAATAATTAATTTGCCAGATCACCAGTGGTTTCATTAGTACATGCAGTTTACTCAAGAGTTAACTCAAAATTTTCAATAATAAATTGTATACATAAGGTCATTCCAATGTGATGCCTAATTTTGTGTTTTATTAAAAAGAAACATGTGTATAGGGTGGTGTATAGGGAAACATGTGTATAGTTTCTTTTTAATAAAACACTAATCTAGGCGTCACATTTGGATGACAACAATGGACCAATGATTGTAGACGTCCAAGGTCTATTTACATTCTTTATAGGTGTAGGAGTCGATTTCTGACGCTTATACGCACACTTACTGACCGTCAGCCATGCGACTATGACAAAAAATCGACAAAAAAAATTTGAAAATTTTTGCAAAAAATTTAAGGTACACTTTGTGTTTTTCGTGTTTTTGGCCAAAAAATTTTTTTTAGAAATCCGCAATTTTAACAGTGGTATACTATTGTTTGGGATCGGTGTATTAGCGATTAGACGTTGGTTTCGATTTAACGTGCTCAACGGCGAAGCAGCGGCATTTTAACGTTTCGATCAATCGACTGATGCCAAACGTCCAAAGCCCGTTTACGTTAACGTTTGTCGTAGACGTCGGCGATGATTTTTGATGTATATACGCGCACCTATGAAATCGTCAGCAATGTGACGAAGACAAAAAATATCCTACAAAAAAAATAAAAAACTCAACAAAAAATTGTGTTTAATTTTTTGCACAAAAAATTATTCTTGTATGTGTGTTTTTTTTTTTGATATAACAAATGTATATATATATATATATAAGTACTTGTTAGGTCAAAGCAGTTTAATAACTTTTTCATTTTTTTCCTTAATTACAATTTAATAAAATCTATCGAAAAAAATATCTTGTCGCATAATTTGTTCCCCAAAATTAAATTGATTTTAAAAAAAATGGATTTGTGGGAAATTTTTTTTTCAGTATATATAAAGTTAAATTAGAGAAAATAATTCAATTTTTTGTTTGGAAAGACTTTTATTTTTATTATTTTCGTATCATGTAAGAATGGTGAAGTTTATAAGATGTACTATATATAATTTTAAGAAATAAGAACATTTGATGAATATTAATTTTTTGTGACAAAATTAAAATTAATGAAAACAATGATGAAAATTAAAATTAACAAGCGAAAGAAAATGAATTTTATTGTAATTTTATTATTTTAATTATAGTAAAATTAAATGTTTTATTGATAAAACACTTTAATTTAAAAATTATTATAATTAAATATTATTTATTAATTGCTTACGTTTTAAATTGTATTACAAATATAACTTAAATTTTTATAAATTTCTTTATCATTTAATTATTTTGACTGTTTATATTTTTTAAGTTTTCTTATATTTAATTCCAAAATTGAACTTACTAATTTAACTTATTGATTAAACCGTAAGTAAGAATAATATTTACTAATATATGTATTACTTTGATGTTTTTAATAAATATCAGTATCAAACAAATTAATTTTTTATTAATAATAAAATGTTCAAAATTATATGCATGTAATTTTAAACTATTTTATTTATAATTAAAAAAAAACATTACGTTTATGTTACATTCAAAACGGTGTTGCGACGCCATTATGCGTGTTAGAGTGAAACCGACGCACGATCGCTAACACCCCGGCCCTACTCTATACAAATACAGTGTTAGATTTACGGATTTCAAAGCACCGTTTTGAAGTTTTACTGTTTGGGACTTTTTCAAACCGTCAAAAATACCAAAATTTCAAAGTCCGTTTGCAAGCTTAATAAGCGTCGGCGCCCTTTTCTAATGCTTATACACGTACCTACGGACCATAAACAATACGAATATAACAAAAAATTAGAAAAAAAAATTTCGAAATTTTCCCGAAATTTACATAACACCCCCCCTTTGAAGTTTTTGCGTTTTTTTCCAAAAAATATTTTTTCGAAATCAATAAATCTAATAGTGGATTTCTATAGAGTAGTGCCGGGGTGATAACGAATGGGCGTCGGTTTCGCTCTAACTCGCATATTAGCGACGCAAAACCGTTTTAAAGTTTTACAGATTTGAAATTTTTCAAATGGCCAAAAATCCAAAATTTCAAAGTCCGTTTGCGAGCTTAATAAGCGTCGGCGCCCTTTTCTAATGCTTATACACGTACCTACGGACCATAAACAATACGAATATAACAATAAATTAGTTAAATAATTTTCGAAATTTTCCCTAGATTTACATAACACCCCCCCCCTTTGATGTTTTTGCGTTTTTTCCAAAAAATATTTTTCGAAATCAATAAATCTAATAGTGGATTTCTATAGAGTAGTGCCGGGGTGATAACGACTGCGCGACGCTTTCGAACTCACACGCAAATAAGCGACGCAAAACCGGTTTAAAGTTTTACAGATTTGAAATTTTTCAAATGGCCAAAATCCAAAATTTCAAAGTCCGTTTGCGAGCTTAATAAGCGTCGGCGCCCTTTTCTAATGCTTATACACGTACCTACGGACCATAAACAATACGAATATAACAAAAATTAGAAAAAAATTTCGAAATTTTCCCTAGATTTACATAACACCCCCCCTTTGAAGTTTTTGCGTTTTTTTCCAAAAAATATTTTTCGAAATCAATAAATCTAATAGTGGATTTCTATAGAGTAGTGCCGGGGTGATAACGAATGGGCGTCGGTTTCGCTCTAACTCGCATATTAGCGACGCAAAACCGTTTTAAAGTTTTACAGATTTGAAATTTTTCAAATGGCCAAAAATCCAAAATTTCAAAGTCCGTTTGCGAGCTTAATAAGCGTCGGCGCCCTTTTCTAATGCTTATACACGTACCTACGGACCATAAACAATACGAATATAACAAAAAATTAGAAAAAAATTTCGAAATTTTCCCGAGATTTACATAACACCCCCTTTGAAGTTTTTGCGTTTTTTCCAAAAATATTTTTCGAAATCAAAAAATCTAATAGTGGATTTCTATAGAGTAGTGCCGGGGTGATAACGAATGGGCGTCGGTTTCGCTCTAACTCGCATATTAGCGACGCAAAACCGTTTTAAAGTTTTACAGATTTGAAATTTTTCAAATGGCCAAAAATCCAAAATTTCAAAGTCCGTTTGCGAGCTTAATAAGCGTCGGCGCCCTTTTCTAATGCTTATACACGTACCTACGGACCATAAACAATACGAATATAACAAAAATTAGAAAATAAATTTCGAAATTTTCCATAAATTTACATCACCCCCCCCCATATTAAGTTTTTGCGTTTTTTTCCAAAAAATATTTTTTCGAAATCTATAAATCTAATAGTGGATTTCTATAGAGTAGTGCCGGGGTGATAACGAATGGGCGTCGGTTTCGCTCTAACTCGCATATTAGCGACGCAAAACCGTTTTAAAGTTTTACAGATTTGAAATTTTTCAAATGGCCAAAAATCCAAAATTTCAAAGTCCGTTTGCGAGCTTAATAAGCGTCGGCGCCCTTTTCTAATGCTTATACACGTACCTACGGACCATAAACAATACGAATATAACAAAAATTAGAAAAAAATTTCGAAATTTTCCCGAGATTTACATAACACCCCCTTTGAAGTTTTTGCGTTTTTTCCAAAAATATTTTTTCGAAATCAATAAATCTAATAGTGGATTTCTATAGAGTAGTGCCGGGGTGATAACGAATGGGCGTCGGTTTCGCTCTAACTCGCATATTAGCGACGCAAAACCGTTTTAAAGTTTTACAGATTTGAAATTTTTCAAATGGCCAAAAATCCAAAATTTCAAAGTCCGTTTGCGAGCTTAATAAGCGTCGGCGCCCTTTTCTAATGCTTATACACGTACCTACGGACCATAAACAATACGAATATAACAAAAATTAGAAAAAAATTTCGAAATTTTCCCGAAATTTACATAACACCCCCTTTGAAGTTTTTGCGTTTTTTCCAAAAATATTTTTTCGAAATCTATAAATCTAATAGTGGATTTCTATAGAGTAGTGCCGGGGTGATAACGAATGGGCGTCGGTTTCGCTCTAACTCGCATATTAGCGACGCAAAACCGTTTTAAAGTTTTACAGATTTGAAATTTTTCAAATGGCCAAAAATCCAAAATTTCAAAGTCCGTTTGCGAGCTTAATAAGCGTCGGCGCCCTTTTCTAATGCTTATACACGTACCTACGGACCATAAACAATACGAATATAACAAAAAATTAGAAAAAAAAATTTCGAAATTTTCCCGAAATTTACATAAAACCCCCCCCCCTTTGAAGTTTTTGCGTTTTTTTCCAACAAATATTTTTTCGAAATCAATAAATCTAATAGTGGATTTCTATAGAGTAGTGCCGGGGTGATAACGAATGGGCGTCGGTTTCGCTCTAACTCGCATATTGGCGACGCAAAACCGTTTTAAAGTTGTACAGATTTGAAATTTTTCAAATGGCCAAAAATCCAAAATTTCAAAGTCCGTTTGCGAGCTTTATAAGCGTCGGCGCCCTTTTCTAATGCTTATACACGTACCTACGGACCATAAACAATACGAATATAACAAAAAATTAGAAAAAAAAATTTCGAAATTTTCCCGAGATTTACATAACACCCCCCCCCCTTTGAAGTTTTTGCGTTTTTTCCAAAAAATATTTTTTCGAAATCAATAAATCTAATAGTGGATTTCTATAGAGTAGTGCCGGGGTGATAACGAATGGGCGTCGGTTTCGCTCTAACTCGCATATTAGCGACGCAAAACCGTTTTAAAGTTTTACAGATTTGAAATTTTTCAAATGGCCAAAAATCCAAAATTTCAAAGTCCGTTTGCGAGCTTAATAAGCGTCGGCGCCCTTTTCTAATGCTTATACACGTACCTACGGACCATAAACAATACGAATATAACAAAAAATTAGTCAAAATAATATCGAAATTTTCCCGAGATTTACATAACACCTCCCCCTTTGAAGTTTTTGCGTTTTTTCCAAAAAATATTTTTTCGAAATCAATAAACCTAATAGTGGATTTCTATAGAGTAGTGCCGGGGTGATAACGAATGGGCGTCGGTTTCGCTCTAACTCGCATATTAGCGACGCAAAACCGTTTTAAAGTTTTACAGATTTGAAATTTTTCAAATGGCCAAAAATCCAAAATTTCAAAGTCCGTTTGCGAGCTTAATAAGCGTCGGCGCCCTTTTCTAATGCTTATACACGTACCTACGGACCATAAACAATACGAATATAACAAAAAATTAGAAAAAAAAATTCGAAATTTTCCCGAAATTTACATAACACCCCCCACTTTGAAGTTTTTGCGTTTTTTTCCAAAAAATATTTTTTCGAAATCAATAAATCTAATAGTGGATTTCTATAGAGTAGTGCCGGGGTGATAACGAATGGACGTCGGTTTCGCTCTAACTCGCATATTAGCGACGCAAAACCGTTTTAAAGTTTTACAGATTTGAAATTTTTCAAATGGCCAAAAATCCAAAATTTCAAAGTCCGTTTGCGAGCTTAATAAGCGTCGGCGCCCTTTTCTAATGCTTATACACGTACCTACGGACCATAAACAATACGAATATAACAAAAAATTAGAAAAAAAATTCGAAATTTTCCCGAAATTTACATAACACCCCCCTTTGAAGTTTTTGCGTTTTTTTCCAAAAATATTTTTTCGAAATCAATAAACCTAATAGTGGATTTCTATAGAGTAGTGCCGGGGTGATAACGAATGGGCGTCGGTTTCGCTCTAACTCGCATATTAGCGACGCAAAACCGTTTTAAAGTTTTACAGATTTGAAATTTTTCAAATGGCCAAAAATCTAAAATTTCAAAGTCCGTTTGCGAGCTTAATAAGCGTCGGCGCCCTTTTCTAATGCTTATACACGTACCTACGGACAATAAACAATACGAATATAACAAAAAATTAGAAAAAAAATTTCGAAATTTTCCCGAAATTTACATAACACCCCCCCCCTGTGAAGTTTTTGCGTTTTTTTCCAAAAATATTTTTTCGAAATCAATAAATCTAATAGTGGATTTCTATAGAGTAGTGCCGGGGTGATAACGAATGGGCGTCGGTTTCGCTCTAACTCGCATATTAGCGACGCAAAACCGTTTTAAAGTTTTACAGATTTGAAATTTTTCAAATGGCCAAAAATCCAAAATTTCAAAGTCCGTTTGCGAGCTTAATAAGCGTCGGCGCCCTTTTCTAATGCTTATACACGTACCTACGGACCATAAACAATACGAATATAACAAAAAATTAGAAAAAAAAATTTCGAAATTTTCCCGAAATTTACATAACACCCCCCCCCTTTGAAGTTTTTGCGTTTTTTTCCAAAAAATATTTTTTCGAAATCAATAAATCTAATAGTGGATTTCTATAGAGTAGTGCCGGGGTGATAACGAATGGGCGTCGGTTTCGCTCTAACTCGCATATTAGCGACGCAAAACCGTTTTAAAGTTTTACAGATTTGAAATTTTTCAAATGGCCAAAAATCCAAAATTTCAAAGTCCGTTTGCGAGCTTAATAAGCGTCGGCGCCCTTTTCTAATGCTTATACACGTACCTACGGACCATAAACAATACGAATATTACTTTAAATTAGAAAATAATATTTCTATTTTTTTCATATATTTATATAAACCCCCCCCTTTGAAGTTTTTGCGTTTTTTTCCAAAAAATATTTTTTCGAAATCAATAAATCTAATAGTGGATTTCTATAGAGTAGTGCCGGGGTGATAACGAATGGGCGTCGGTTTCGCTCTAACTCGCATATTGGCGACGCAAAACCGTTTTAAAGTTGTACAGATTTGAAATTTTTCAAATGGCCAAAAATCCAAAATTTCAAAGTCCGTTTGCGAGCTTTATAAGCGTCGGCGCCCTTTTCTAATGCTTATACACGTACCTACGGACCATAAACAATACGAATATAACAAAAATTAGAAAAAAATTTCGAAATTTTCCCGAGATTTACATAACACCCCCTTTGAAGTTTTTGCGTTTTTTTCCAAAAATATTTTTTCGAAATCAATAAATCTAATAGTGGATTTCTATAGAGTAGTGCCGGGGTGATAACGAATGGGCGTCGGTTTCGCTCTAACTCGCATATTAGCGACGCAAAACCGTTTTAAAGTTTTACAGATTTGAAATTTTTCAAATGGCCAAAAATCCAAAATTTCAAAGTCCGTTTGCGAGCTTAATAAGCGTCGGCGCCCTTTTCTAATGCTTATACACGTACCTACGGACCATAAACAATACGAATATAACAAAAATTAGAAAAAATTTCGAAATTTTCCCTAGATTTACATAACACCCCCCTTTGAAGTTTTTGCGTTTTTTCCAAAAAATATTTTTTCGAAATCAATAAATCTAATAGTGGATTTCTATAGAGTAGTGCCGGGGTGATAACGAATGGGCGTCGGTTTCGCTCTAACTCGCATATTAGCGACGCAAAACCGTTTTAAAGTTTTACAGATTTGAAATTTTTCAAATGGCCAAAAATCCAAAATTTCAAAGTCCGTTTGCGAGCTTAATAAGCGTCGGCGCCCTTTTCTAATGCTTATACACGTACCTACGGACCATAAACAATACGAATATAACAAAAATTAGAAAAAAATTTCGAAATTTTCCCGAGATTTACATAACACCCCCCTTTGAAGTTTTTGCGTTTTTTTCCAAAAATATTTTTTCGAAATCAATAAATCTAATAGTGGATTTCTATAGAGTAGTGCCGGGGTGATAACGAATGGGCGTCGGTTTCGCTCTAACTCGCATATTAGCGACGCAAAACCGTTTTAAAGTTTTACAGATTTGAAATTTTTCAAATGGCCAAAAATCCAAAATTTCAAAGTCCGTTTGCGAGCTTAATAAGCGTCGGCGCCCTTTTCTAATGCTTATACACGTACCTACGGACCATAAACAATACGAATATAACAAAAAATTAGAAAATAAACTTTAGAAATTTTCCCGATATTTACATAACACCCCCCCTTTGAAGTTTTTGCGTTTTTTTCCAAAAAATATTTTTTCGAAATCAATAAATCTAATAGTGGATTTCTATAGAGTAGTGCCGGGGTGATAACGAATGGGCGTCGGTTTCGCTCTAACTCGCATATTAGCGACGCAAAACCGTTTTAAAGTTTTACAGATTTGAAATTTTTCAAATGGCCAAAAATCCAAAATTTCAAAGTCCGTTTGCGAGCTTAATAAGCGTCGGCGCCCTTTTCTAATGCTTATACACGTACCTACGGACCATAAACAATACGAATATAACAAAAATTAGAAAAAATCATTTCGTAATTTTCCAGAAATTTACATAACATCTCCCAATTTGAAGATTTTGTGTTTTTTTCCTAAAAATATTTTTTCGAAATCTATAAATCTAATAGTGGATTTCTATAGAGTAGTGCCGGGGTGATAACGAATGGGCGTCGGTTTCGCTCTAACTCGCATATTAGCGACGCAAAACCGTTTTAAAGTTTTACAGATTTGAAATTTTTCAAATGGCCAAAAATCCAAAATTTCAAAGTCCGTTTGCGAGCTTAATAAGCGTCGGCGCCCTTTTCTAATGCTTATACACGTACCTACGGACCATAAACAATACGAATATAACAAAAAATTAGAAAAAAAAATTTCGAAATTTTCCCGAGATTTACATAACACCCCCCCCTTTGAAGTTTTGCGTTTTTTTCCAAAAAATATTTTTTCGAAATCAATAAATCTAATAGTGGATTTCTATAGAGTAGTGCCGGGGTGATAACGAATGGGCGTCGGTTTCGCTCTAACTCGCATATTAGCGACGCAAAACCGTTTTAAAGTTTTACAGATTTGAAATTTTTCAAATGGCCAAAAATCCAAAATTTCAAAGTCCGTTTGCGAGCTTAATAAGCGTCGGCGCCCTTTTCTAATGCTTATACACGTACCTACGGACCATAAACAATACGAATATAACAAAAATTAGAAAAAAATTTCGAAATTTTCCCGAAATTTACATAACACCCCCTTTGAAGTTTTTGCGATATTTTCACACAATTATTTTTTCGAAATCTATAAATCTAATAGTGGATTTCTATAGAGTAGTGCCGGGGTGATAACGAATGGGCGTCGGTTTCGCTCTAACTCGCATATTAGCGACGCAAAACCGTTTTAAAGTTTTACAGATTTGAAATTTTTCAAATGGCCAAAAATCCAAAATTTCAAAGTCCGTTTGCGAGCTTAATAAGCGTCGGCGCCCTTTTCTAATGCTTATACACGTACCTACGGACCATAAACAATACGAATATAACAAAAATTAGAAAAAAATTTCGAAATTTTCCCGAGATTTACATAACACCCCCCTTTGAAGTTTTTGCGTTTTTTTCCCAAAAATATTTTTTCGAAATCAATAAATCTAATAGTGGATTTCTATAGAGTAGTGCCGGGGTGATAACGAATGGGCGTCGGTTTCGCTCTAACTCGCATATTGGCGACGCAAAACCGTTTTAAAGTTGTACAGATTTGAAATTTTTCAAATGGCCAAAAATCCAAAATTTCAAAGTCCGTTTGCGAGCTTTATAAGCGTCGGCGCCCTTTTCTAATGCTTATACACGTACCTACGGACCATAAACAATACGAATATAACAAAAAATTAGAAAAAAAAATTTCGAAATTTTCCCGAGATTTACATAACACCCCCCCCCTTTGAAGTTTTTGCGTTTTTTTCCAAAAAATATTTTTTCGAAATCAATAAATCTAATAGTGGATTTCTATAGAGTAGTGCCGGGGTGATAACGAATGGGCGTCGGTTTCGCTCTAACTCGCATATTAGCGACGCAAAACCGTTTTAAAGTTTTACAGATTTGAAATTTTTCAAATGGCCAAAAATCCAAAATTTCAAAGTCCGTTTGCGAGCTTAATAAGCGTCGGCGCCCTTTTCTAATGCTTATACACGTACCTACGGACCATAAACAATACGAATATAACAAAAAATTAGAAAAAAAAATTTCGAAATTTTCCCGAAATTTACATAACACCCCCCCCTTTGAAGTTTTTGCGTTTTTTTCCAAAAAATATTTTTTCGAAATCAATAAACCTAATAGTGGATTTCTATAGAGTAGTGCCGGGGTGATAACGAATGGGCGTCGGTTTCGCTCTAACTCGCATATTAGCGACGCAAAACCGTTTTAAAGTTTTACAGATTTGAAATTTTTCAAATGGCCAAAAATCCAAAATTTCAAAGTCCGTTTGCGAGCTTAATAAGCGTCGGCGCCCTTTTCTAATGCTTATACACGTACCTACGGACCATAAACAATACGAATATAACAAAAATTAGAAAAAAATTTCGAAATTTTCCCGAAATTTACATAACACCCCCATTTGAAGATTTTGCGGTTATTTCCAAAATATATTTTTTCGAAATCAATAAATCTAATAGTGGATTTCTATAGAGTAGTGCCGGGGTGATAACGAATGGACGTCGGTTTCGCTCTAACTCGCATATTAGCGACGCAAAACCGTTTTAAAGTTTTACAGATTTGAAATTTTTCAAATGGCCAAAAATCCAAAATTTCAAAGTCCGTTTGCGAGCTTAATAAGCGTCGGCGCCCTTTTCTAATGCTTATACACGTACCTACGGACCATAAACAATACGAATATAACAAAAAATTAGAAAAAAAAAATTCGAAATTTTCCCGAAATTTACATAACACCCCCCCCTTTGAAGTTTTTGCGTTTTTTTCCAAAAAATATTTTTTCGAAATCAATAAACCTAATAGTGGATTTCTATAGAGTAGTGCCGGGGTGATAACGAATGGGCGTCGGTTTCGCTCTAACTCGCATATTAGCGACGCAAAACCGTTTTAAAGTTTTACAGATTTGAAATTTTTCAAATGGCCAAAAATCTAAAATTTCAAAGTCCGTTTGCGAGCTTAATAAGCGTCGGCGCCCTTTTCTAATGCTTATACACGTACCTACGGACAATAAACAATACGAATATAACAGTAATTAGTAAAAATAATTTCGAAATTTTCCCGAAATTTACATAACACCCCCTTTGAAGTTTTTGCGTTTTTTTCAAAAAATATTTTTTCGAAATCAATAAATCTAATAGTGGATTTCTATAGAGTAGTGCCGGGGTGATAACGAATGGGCGTCGGTTTCGCTCTAACTCGCATATTAGCGACGCAAAACCGTTTTAAAGTTTTACAGATTTGAAATTTTTCAAATGGCCAAAAATCCAAAATTTCAAAGTCCGTTTGCGAGCTTAATAAGCGTCGGCGCCCTTTTCTAATGCTTATACACGTACCTACGGACCATAAACAATACGAATATAACAAAAAATTAGAAAAAAAAATTTCGAAATTTTCCCAACATTTAACTAACACCCACCACCCATTGTAGTTTTTTCGTTTTTTTTACAAAAAATATTTTTTCGAAATCAATAAATCTAATAGTGGATTTCTATAGAGTAGTGCCGGGGTGATAACGAATGGGCGTCGGTTTCGCTCTAACTCGCATATTAGCGACGCAAAACCGTTTTAAAGTTTTACAGATTTGAAATTTTTCAAATGGCCAAAAATCCAAAATTTCAAAGTCCGTTTGCGAGCTTAATAAGCGTCGGCGCCCTTTTCTAATGCTTATACACGTACCTACGGACCATAAACAATACGAATATAACAAAAAATTAGAAAAAAAAATTTCGAAATTTTCCCGAAATTTACATAACACCCCCCCCCCTTTGAAGTTTTTGCGTTTTTTTCCAAAAAATATTTTTTCGAAATCAATAAATCTAATAGTGGATTTCTATAGAGTAGTGCCGGGGTGATAACGAATGGGCGTCGGTTTCGCTCTAACTCGCATATTGGCGACGCAAAACCGTTTTAAAGTTGTACAGATTTGAAATTTTTCAAATGGCCAAAAATCCAAAATTTCAAAGTCCGTTTGCGAGCTTTATAAGCGTCGGCGCCCTTTTCTAATGCTTATACACGTACCTACGGACCATAAACAATACGAATATAACAAAAATTAGAAAAAAATTTCGAAATTTTCCTGAGATTTACATAACACCCCCATTTGAAGTTTTTGCGTTTTTTTCCAAAAAATATTTTTTCGAAATCAATAAATCTAATAGTGGATTTCTATAGAGTAGTGCCGGGGTGATAACGAATGGGCGTCGGTTTCGCTCTAACTCGCATATTAGCGACGCAAAACCGTTTTAAAGTTTTACAGATTTGAAATTTTTCAAATGGCCAAAAATCCAAAATTTCAAAGTCCGTTTGCGAGCTTAATAAGCGTCGGCGCCCTTTTCTAATGCTTATACACGTACCTACGGACCATAAACAATACGAATATAACAAAAATTAGAAAAAAATTTCGAAATTTTCCCTAGATTTACATAACACCCCCTTTGAAGTTTTTGCGTTTTTTTCCAAAAAATTTTTTCGAAATCAATAAATCTAATAGTGGATTTCTATAGAGTAGTGCCGGGGTGATAACGAATGGGCGTCGGTTTCGCTCTAACTCGCATATTAGCGACGCAAAACCGTTTTAAAGTTTTACAGATTTGAAATTTTTCAAATGGCCAAAAATCCAAAATTTCAAAGTCCGTTTGCGAGCTTAATAAGCGTCGGCGCCCTTTTCTAATGCTTATACACGTACCTACGGACCATAAACAATACGAATATAACAAAAATTAGAAAAAAATTTCGAAATTTTCCCGAGATTTACATAACACCCCCTTTGAAGTTTTTGCGTTTTTTTCCAAAAATATTTTTTCGAAATCAATAAATCTAATAGTGGATTTCTATAGAGTAGTGCCGGGGTGATAACGAATGGGCGTCGGTTTCGCTCTAACTCGCATATTAGCGACGCAAAACCGTTTTAAAGTTTTACAGATTTGAAATTTTTCAAATGGCCAAAAATCCAAAATTTCAAAGTCCGTTTGCGAGCTTAATAAGCGTCGGCGCCCTTTTCTAATGCTTATACACGTACCTACGGACCATAAACAATAAGAATATAACAAAAATTAGAAAAAAATTTCGAAATTTTCCTGAGATTTACATAACACCCCCCCTTTGAAGTTTTTGCGTTTTTTTCCAAAAAGTATTTTTTCGAAATCAATAAATCTAATAGTGGATTTCTATAGAGTAGTGCCGGGGTGATAACGAATGGGCGTCGGTTTCGCTCTAACTCGCATATTAGCGACGCAAAACCGTTTTAAAGTTTTACAGATTTGAAATTTTTCAAATGGCCAAAAATCCAAAATTTCAAAGTCCGTTTGCGAGCTTAATAAGCGTCGGCGCCCTTTTCTAATGCTTATACACGTACCTACGGACCATAAACAATACGAATATAACAAAAAATTAGAAAAAAAATTCGAAATTTTCCCGAAATTTACATAACACCCCCCCCTTTGAAGTTTTTGCGTTTTTTTCCAAAAAATATTTTTTCGAAATCAATAAACCTAATAGTGGATTTCTATAGAGTAGTGCCGGGGTGATAACGAATGGGCGTCGGTTTCGCTCTAACTCGCATATTAGCGACGCAAAACCGTTTTAAAGTTTTACAGATTTGAAATTTTTCAAATGGCCAAAAATCTAAAATTTCAAAGTCCGTTTGCGAGCTTAATAAGCGTCGGCGCCCTTTTCTAATGCTTATACACGTACCTACGGACCATAAACAATACGAATATAACAAAAAATTAGAAAAAAAAATTTCGAAATTTTCCCGAAATTTACATAACACCCCCCCCTTTGAAGTTTTTGCGTTTTTTTCCAAAAAATATTTTTTCGAAATCAATAAATCTAATAGTGGATTTCTATAGAGTAGTGCCGGGGTGATAACGAATGGACGTCGGTTTCGCTCTAACTCGCATATTAGCGACGCAAAACCGTTTTAAAGTTTTACAGATTTGAAATTTTTCAAATGGCCAAAAATCCAAAATTTCAAAGTCCGTTTGCGAGCTTAATAAGCGTCGGCGCCCTTTTCTAATGCTTATACACGTACCTACGGACCATAAACAATACGAATATAACAAAAATTAGAAAAAAATTCGAAATTTTCCCGAAATTTACATAACACCCCCCTTTGAAGTTATTGCGTTTTCTGCAAATAAATATTTTATCTAAATCAATAAACCTAATAGTGGATTTCTATAGAGTAGTGCCGGGGTGATAACGAATGGGCGTCGGTTTCGCTCTAACTCGCATATTAGCGACGCAAAACCGTTTTAAAGTTTTACAGATTTGAAATTTTTCAAATGGCCAAAAATCTAAAATTTCAAAGTCCGTTTGCGAGCTTAATAAGCGTCGGCGCCCTTTTCTAATGCTTATACACGTACCTACGGACCATAAACAATACGAATATAACAGAAATTAGAAAAAAATTTCGAAATTTTCCCGAAATTTACATAACACCCCCTTTGAAGTTTTTGCGTTTTTTTCCAAAAAATATTTTTTCGAAATCAATAAATCTAATAGTGGATTTCTATAGAGTAGTGCCGGGGTGATAACGAATGGACGTCGGTTTCGCTCTAACTCGCATATTAGCGACGCAGCACCGTTTTAAAGTTTTATAGTTTTGAACTTTTTCAAATCGCCAAAATCCAAAATTTCAAAGTCCGTTTGCGAGCTTAATAAGCGTCGGCGCCCGTTTCTAATGCTTATACACGTACCTACGGACCATAAACAATACGAATATAACAAAAAATTAGAAAAAAAATTTCGAAATTTTCCCGAAATTTACATAACACCCCCCTTTGAAGTTTTGCGTTTTTTTCCAAAAATATTTTTTCGAAATCAATAAATCTAATAGTGGATTTCTATAGAGTAGTGCCGGGGTGATAACGAATGGGCGTCGGTTTCGCTCTAACTCGTATATTAGCGACGCAAAACCGTTTTAAAGTTTTACAGATTTGAAATTTTTCAAATGGCCAAAAATCCAATTTTTCAAAGTCGGTTTGCGAGCTTAATAAGCGTCGGCGCCCTTTTCTAATGCTTATACACGTACCTACGGACCATAAACAATACGAAGAGAACAAATACTTAGATGAAAAAAGTCGAAATTTTGCCGTAATTTACATATCACCCCCTTTGAAGTTTTTGCGTTTTTTTCCAAAAATATTTTTTCGAAATCAATAAACCTAATAGTGGATTTCTATAGAGTAGTGCCGGGGTGATAACGAATGGGCGTCGGTTTCGCTCTAACTCGCATATTAGCGACGCAAAACCGTTTTAAAGTTTTACAGATTTGAAATTTTTCAAATGGCCAAAAATCTAAAATTTCAAAGTCCGTTTGCGAGCTTAATAAGCGTCGGCGCCCTTTTCTAATGCTTATACACGTACCTACGGACCATAAACAATACGAATATAACAAAAAATTAGAAAAAAAAATTTCGAAATTTTCCCGAAATTTACATAACACCCCCCCCCTGTGAAGTTTTTGCGTTTTTTTGCCATAAAAAATTTTTAGAAATAAATAAAAATAATAATTGATTTGTATAGAGTAGTGCCGGGGTGATAACGAATGGACGTCGGTTTCGCTCTAACTCGCATATTAGCGACGCAGCACCGTTTTAAAGTTTTATAGTTTTGAACTTTTTCAAATCGCCAAAAATCCAAAATTTCAAAGTCCGTTTGCGAGCTTAATAAGCGTCGGCGCCCGTTTCTAATGCTTATACACGTACCTACGGACCATAAACAATACGAATATAACAAAAAATTAGAAAAAAAAATTTCGAAATTTTCCCGAAATTTACATAACACCCCCCCCCCCTTTGAAGTTTTTGCGTTTTTTTCCAAAAAATATTTTTTCGAAATCAATAAATCTAATAGTGGATTTCTATAGAGTAGTGCCGGGGTGATAACGAATGAGCGTCGGTTTCGCTCTAACTCGCATATTAGCGACGCAAAACCGTTTTAAAGTTTTACAGATTTGAAATTTTTCAAATGGCCAAAAATCTAAAATTTCAAAGTCCGTTTGCGAGCTTAATAAGCGTCGGCGCCCTTTTCTAATGCTTATACACGTACCTACGGACCATAAACAATACGAATATAACAAAAAATTAGAAAAAAAAATTTCGAAATTTTCCCGAAATTTACATAACACCCCCCCCTTTGAAGTTTTTGCGTTTTTTTCCAAAAAATATTTTTTCGAAATCAATAAATCTAATAGTGGATTTCTATAGAGTAGTGCCGGGGTGATAACGAATGGACGTCGGTTTCGCTCTAACTCGCATATTAGCGACGCAGCACCGTTTTAAAGTTTTATAGTTTTGAACTTTTTCAAATCGCCAAAAATCCAAAATTTCAAAGTCCGTTTGCGAGCTTAATAAGCGTCGGCGCCCTTTTCTAATGCTTATACACGTACCTACGGACCATAAACAATACGAATATAACAAAAAATTAGAAAAAAAAATTTCGAAATTTTCCCGAAATTTACATAACACCCCCCCCCCTTTGAAGTTTTTGCGTTTTTTTCCAAAAAATATTTTTTCGAAATCAATAAATCTAATAGTGGATTTCTATAGAGTAGTGCCGGGGTGATAACGAATGGGCGTCGGTTTCGCTCTAACTCGCATATTAGCGACGCAAAACCGTTTTAAAGTTTTACAGATTTGAAATTTTTCAAATGGCCAAAAATCCAAAATTTCAAAGTCCGTTTGCGAGCTTAATAAGCGTCGGCGCCCTTTTCTAATGCTTATACACATACCTACGGACCATAAACAATACGAATATAACAAAAAATTAGAAAAAAAAATTCGAAATTTTCCCGAAATTTACAAAAAACCACCCACTTTGAAGAATGTGCGTATTTTTCCAAAAAAAATTTTTAAGAAATCAATAAACCTAATAGTGGATTTCTATAGAGTAGTGCCGGGGTGATAACGAATGGGCGTCGGTTTCGCTCTAACTCGCATATTAGCGACGCAAAACCGTTTTAAAGTTTTACAGATTTGAAATTTTTCAAATGGCCAAAAATCTAAAATTTCAAAGTCCGTTTGCGAGCTTAATAAGCGTCGGCGCCCTTTTCTAATGCTTATACACATACCTACGGACCATAAACAATACGAATATAACAAAAAATTAGAAAAAAATTCGAAATTTTCCCGAAATTTACATAACACCCCCCTTTGAAGTTTTTGCGTTTTTTTCCAAAAATATTTTTTCGAAATCAATAAACCTAATAGTGGATTTCTATAGAGTAGTGCCGGGGTGATAACGAATGAGCGTCGGTTTCGCTCTAACTCGCATATTAGCGACGCAAAACCGTTTTAAAGTTTTACAGATTTGAAATTTTTCAAATGGCCAAAAATCTAAAATTTCAAAGTCCGTTTGCGAGCTTAATAAGCGTCGGCGCCCTTTTCTAATGCTTATACACGTACCTACGGACCATAAACAATACGAATATAACAAAAAATTAGAAAAAAAAATTTCGAAATTTTCCCGAAATTTACATAACACCCCCCCCTTTGAAGTTTTTGCGTTTTTTTCCAAAAAATATTTTTTCGAAATCAATAAATCTAATAGTGGATTTCTATAGAGTAGTGCCGGGGTGATAACGAATGGACGTCGGTTTCGCTCTAACTCGCATATTAGCGACGCAGCACCGTTTTAAAGTTTTACAGATTTGAAATTTTTCAAATGGCCAAAAATCCAAAATTTCAAAGTCCGTTTGCGAGCTTAATAAGCGTCGGCGCCCTTTTCTAATGCTTATACACGTACCTACGGACCATAAACAATACGAATATAACAAAAATTAGAAAAAAATTTCGAAATTTTCCCGAAATTTACATAACACCCCATTTGAAGTTTTTGCGTTTTTTTTCGAAAAATATTTTTTCGAAATCAATAAATCTAATAGTGGATTTCTATAGAGTAGTGCCGGGGTGATAACGAATGGGCGTCGGTTTCGCTCTAACTCGCATATTAGCGACGCAAAACCGTTTTAAAGTTTTACAGATTTGAAATTTTTCAAATGGCCAAAAATCCAAAATTTCAAAGTCCGTTTGCGAGCTTAATAAGCGTCGGCGCCCTTTTCTAATGCTTATACACATACCTACGGACCATAAACAATACGAATATAACAAAAAATTAGAAAAAAATTCGAAATTTTCCCGAAATTTACATAACACCCCCCTTTGAAGTTTTTGCGTTTTTTTCAAAAAATATTTTTTCGAAATCAATAAATCTAATAGTGGATTTCTATAGAGTAGTGCCGGGGTGATAACGAATGGGCGTCGGTTTCGCTCTAACTCGCATATTAGCGACGCAAAACCGTTTTAAAGTTTTACAGATTTGAAATTTTTCAAATGGCCAAAAATCCAAAATTTCAAAGTCCGTTTGCGAGCTTAATAAGCGTCGGCGCCCTTTTCTAATGCTTATACACGTACCTACGGACCATAAACAATACGAATATAACAAAAAATTAGAAAAAAAAATTTCGAAATTTTCCCGAAATTTACATAACACCCCCCCCTTTGAAGTTTTTGCGTTTTTTTCCAAAAAATATTTTTTCGAAATCAATAAATCTAATAGTGGATTTCTATAGAGTAGTGCCGGGGTGATAACGAATGGGCGTCGGTTTCGCTCTAACTCGCATATTAGCGACGCAAAACCGTTTTAAAGTTTTACAGATTTGAAATTTTTCAAATGGCCAAAAATCCAAAATTTCAAAGTCCGTTTGCGAGCTTAATAAGCGTCGGCGCCCTTTTCTAATGCTTATACACATACCTACGGACCATAAACAATACGAATATAACAAAAAATTAGAAAAAAAAATTCGAAATTTTCCCGAAATTTACATAACACCCCCCCCTTTGAAGTTTTTGCGTTTTTTTCCAAAAAATATTTTTTCGAAATCAATAAACCTAATAGTGGATTTCTATAGAGTAGTGCCGGGGTGATAACGAATGGGCGTCGGTTTCGCTCTAACTCGCATATTAGCGACGCAGCACCGTTTTAAAGTTTTATAGTTTTGAACTTTTTCAAATCGCCAAAAATCCAAAATTTCAAAGTCCGTTTGCGAGCTTAATAAGCGTCGGCGCCCGTTTCTAATGCTTATACACGTACCTACGGACCATAAACAATACGAATATAACAAAAAATTAGAAAAAAAAATTTCGAAATTTTCCCGAAATTTACATAACACCCCCCCCTTTGAAGTTTTTGCGTTTTTTCCAAAAAATATTTTTTCGAAATCAATAAACCTAATAGTGGATTTCTATAGAGTAGTGCCGGGGTGATAACGAATGGGCGTCGGTTTCGCTCTAACTCGCATATTAGCGACGCAAAACCGTTTTAAAGTTTTACAGATTTGAAATTTTTCAAATGGCCAAAAATCCAAAATTTCAAAGTCCGTTTGCGAGCTTAATAAGCGTCGGCGCCCTTTTCTAATGCTTATACACGTACCTACGGACCATAAACAATACGAATATAACAAAAATTAGAAAAAAATTTCGAAATTTTCCCGAAATTTACATAACACCCCCCCCGTTGTAGTTTTTGCGTTTTTTTCCAAAAAATATTTTTTCGAAATCAATAAATCTAATAGTGGATTTCTATAGAGTAGTGCCGGGGTGATAACGAATGGGCGTCGGTTTCGCTCTAACTCGCATATTAGCGACGCAAAACGGTTTTAAAGTTTTACAGATTTGAAATTTTTCAAATGGCCAAAAATCCAAAATTTCAAAGTCCGTTTGCGAGCTTAATAAGCGTCGGCGCTCTTTTCTAATGCTTATACACGTACCCACGGACCATAAACAATACGAATATAACAAAAAATTAGAAAAAAAAATTTCGAAATTTTCCCGAAATTTACATAACACCCCCCCCCTTTGAATTTTTTGCGTTTTTTTCCAAAAAATATTTTTTCGAAATCAATAAATCTAATAGTGGATTTCTATAGAGTAGTGCCGGGGTGATAACGAATGGGCGTCGGTTTCGCTCTAACTCGCATATTAGCGACGCAAAACCGTTTTAAAGTTTTACAGATTTGAAATTTTTCAAATGGCCAAAAATCCAAAATTTCAAAGTCCGTTTGCGAGCTGAATAAGCGTCGGCGCCCTTTTCTAATGCTTATACACGTACCTACGGACCATAAACAATACGAATATTACAAAAATTAGAAAAAAATTTCGAAATTTTCCCGAAATTTACATAATAACACCCCCCCTTTGAAGTTTTTGCATTTTTTTCCAAAAAATATTTTTTCGAAATCAAAAATCTAATTGTGGATTTCTATAGAGTAGTGCCGGGGTGATAACGAATGGGCGTCGGTTTCGCTCTAACTCGCATATTAGCGACGCAAAACCGTTTTAAAGTTTTACAGATTTGAAATTTTTCAAATGACCAAAAATCCAAAATTTCAAAGTCCGTTTGCGAGCTTAATAAGCGTCGGCGCCCTTTTCTAATGCTTATACACGTACCTACGGACCATAAACAATACGAATATAACAAAAAATTAGAAAAAAAAATTTCGAAATTTTCCCGAAATTTACATAACACCCCCCCCCTTTGAAGTTTTTGCGTTTTTTTCCAAAAAATATTTTTTCGAAATCAAAAATCTAATTGTGGATTTCTATAGAGTAGTGCCGGGGTGATAACGAATGGGCGTCGGTTTCGCTCTAACTCGCATATTAGCGACGCAGCACCGTTTTAAAGTTTTATAGTTTTGAACTTTTTCAAATCGCCAAAAATCCAAAATTTCAAAGTCCGTTTGCGAGCTTAATAAGCGTCGGCGCCCGTTTCTAATGCTTATACACGTACCTACGGACCATAAACAATACGAATATAACAAAAAATTAGAAAAAAAAATTTCGAAATTTTCCCGAAATTTACATAACACCCCCCCCCCCTTTGAAGTTTTTGCGTTTTTTTCCAAAAAATATTTTTTCGAAATCAATAAACCTAATAGTGGATTTCTATAGAGTAGTGCCGGGGTGATAACGAATGGGCGTCGGTTTCGCTCTAACTCGCATATTAGCGACGCAAAACCGTTTTAAAGTTTTACAGATTTGAAATTTTTCAAATGGCCAAAAATCCAAAATTTCAAAGTCCGTTTGCGAGCTTAATAAGCGTCGGCGCCCTTTTCTAATGCTTATACACGTACCTACGGACCATAAACAATACGAATATAACAAAAAATTAGAAAAAAAAATTTCGAAATTTTCCCGAAATTTACATAACACCCCCCCCTGTGTAGTTTTTGCGTTTTTTTCCAAAAAATATTTTTTCGAAATCAATAAATCTAATAGTGGAATTCTATAGAGTAGTGCCGGGGTGATAACGAATGGGCGTCGGTTTCGCTCTAACTCGCATATTAGCGACGCAAAACGGTTTTAAAGTTTTACAGATTTGAAATTTTTCAAATGGCCAAAAATCCAAAATTTCAAAGTCCGTTTGCGAGCTTAATAAGCGTCGGCGCTCTTTTCTAATGCTTATACACGTACCCACGGACCATAAACAATACGAATATAACAAAAAATTAGAAAAAAAAATTTCGAAATTTTCCCGAAATTTACATAACACCCCCCCTTTTTAATTTTTGCGTTTTTTTCCAAAAAATTTTTTTTCGAAATCAAGAATTATAATAGTGGATATCTATAGAGTAGTGCCGGGGTGATAACGAATGGGCGTCGGTTTCGCTCTAACTCGCATATTAGCGACGCAAAACCGTTTTAAAGTTTTACAGATTTGAAATTTTTCAAATGGCCAAAAATCCAAAATTTCAAAGTCCGTTTGCGAGCTGAATAAGCGTCGGCGCCCTTTTCTAATGCTTATACACGTACCTACGGACCATAAACAATACGAATATAACAAAAAATTAGAAAAAAAAATTTCGAAATTTTCCCGAAATTTACATAACACCCCCCCCCTTTGAAGTTTTTGCATTTTTTTCCAAAAAATATTTTTTCGAAATCAAAAATCTAATTGTGGATTTCTATAGAGTAGTGCCGGGGTGATAACGAATGGGCGTCGGTTTCGCTCTAACTCGCATATTAGCGACGCAAAACCGTTTTAAAGTTTTACAGATTTGAAATTTTTCAAATGACCAAAAATCCAAAATTTCAAAGTCCGTTTGCGAGCTTAATAAGCGTCGGCGCCCTTTTCTAATGCTTATACACGTACCTACGGACCATAAACAATACGAATATAACAAAAAATTAGAAAAAAAAATTTCGAAATTTTCCCGAAATTTACATAACACCCCCCCCCCTTTGAAGTTTTTGCGTTTTTTTCCAAAAAATATTTTTTCGAAATCAAAAATCTAATTGTGGATTTCTATAGAGTAGTGCCGGGGTGATAACGAATGGGCGTCGGTTTCGCTCTAACTCGCATATTAGCGACGCAAAACCGTTTTAAAGTTTTACAGATTTGAAATTTTTCAAATGACCAAAAATCCAAAATTTCAAAGTCCGTTTGCGAGCTTAATAAGCGTCGGCGCCCTTTTCTAATGCTTATACACGTACCTACGGACCATAAACAATACGAATATAACAAAAAATTAGAAAAAAATTTCGAAATTTTCCCGACCTTTACATAACACCCCCTTTGAAGTTTTTGCGTTTTTTTCCAAAAAATATTTTTTCGAAATCAATAAATCTAATAGTGGATTTCTATAGAGTAGTGCCGGGGTGATAACGAATGGGCGTCGGTTTCGCTCTAACTCGCATATTAGCGACGCAAAACCGTTTTAAAGTTTTACAGATTTGAAATTTTTCAAATGGCCAAAAATCCAAAATTTCAAAGTCCGTTTGCGAGCTGAATAAGCGTCGGCGCCCTTTTCTAATGCTTATACACGTACCTACGGACCATAAACAATACGAATATAACAAAAAATTAGAAAAAAAAATTCGAAATTTACATAACACCCCCCCCCTTTGAAGTTTTTGCGTTTTTTTCCAAAAAATATTTTTTCGAAATCAATAAATCTAATAGTGGATTTCTATAGAGTAGTGCCGGGGTGATAACGAATGGGCGTCGGTTTCGCTCTAACTCGCATATTAGCGACGCAAAACCGTTTTAAAGTTTTACAGATTTGAAATTTTTCAAATGGCCAAAAATCCAAAATTTCAAAGTACGTTTGCGAGCTTAATAAGCGTCGGCGCCCTTTTCTAATGCTTATACACGTACCTACGGACCATAAACAATACGAATATAACAAAAAATTAGAAAAAAAATTTCGAAATTTTCCCGAAATTTACATAACACCCCCCCCTTTGAATTTTTTGCGTTTTTTTCCAAAAAATATTTTTTCGAAATCAATAAATCTAATAGTGGATTTCTATAGAGTAGTGCCGGGGTGATAACGAATGGGCGTCGGTTTCGCTCTAACTCGCATATTAGCGACGCAAAACCGTTTTAAAGTTTTACAGATTTGAAATTTTTCAAATGGCCAAAAATCCAAAATTTCAAAGTCCATTTTAAATAAAAAAACGCTGGTAAAGAAAATATAGTGACGTTCAGGTGAAAATTTATTTAGTTAAATTTATTAAGAGTGGGGCTAGAAGGGGGCACGAGGGGAGAACGAGGGGTAGAAATGGGGTAAGAGGAGGCACGAAGAAGAAGAAGCGGTAAAAGAAGGCACGAGGGAAGCAAGAGGGGGCAAAGAAAAGGGCAAAAAGGGGGACAAAAAAATGGGCAAAAAGGGGTGCAAAAAATGGGCAAAAAGGGAAACAAAAAAGGAAGGCAAAAAAAAGCAAAAAAGGAAACAAAAATGGGGGAAGGAACAAAAAAGGGACAAAAGAAGGAAAATAGGTGGCCAAAAAAGTGGCAAAAAAGGGGGAATAAGGGGGCAATAAGGAAGGCAAAAAGGGTAGCAGAAAGGGCTGGCAGAAAGGGGGGCTAAAGGGGGGCTAAAGGGGGGCTAAAGGGGGGCAAAAGGGGGGCAAAAGGGGGGCAAAAGGGGGGCAAAAGGGGGGCAAAAGGGGGGCAAAAGGGGGGCAAAAGGGGGCAAAAGGAAAATGGTGGCAAAAGGGGGGCAAAAGGGGGGCAAAAGGGGGATAAACGGGGGATAAACGTCGGATAAACGGGGTTAAAGGGGGGCTAAAGGGGGGCTAAAGGGGGGCACGAGGGGGCACGAGGGGGGCACGAGGGGGGCACGAGGGGGCACGAGGGGGCACGAGGGGGCACGAGGGGGCACGAGGGGGCACGAGGGGGCACGAGGGGGCACGAGGGGGCACGAGGGGGGCAAAATGGGGGGCAAAATGGGGGGCAAATTGGGGGGCAAAAGGGGGGCAAAAGGGGGGCAAAAGGGGGGCAAAAGGGGGCTAAAGGGGGGCTATAGGGGGCTAAAGGGGGGCTAAAGGGGGTTAAAGGGGGGCTAAAGGGGGGCTAAAGGGGGGCACGAGGGGGCACGAGGGGGCACGAGGGGGCACGAGGGGGCACGAGGGGGCACGAGGGGGGCAAAATGGGGGGCAAAATGGGGGGCAAAATGGGGGGCAAATTGGGGGGCAAAAGGGGGGCAAAAGGGGGGCAAAATGGAATGCGAAAAAAAGGGTGCAAAAGGGGGGCAAAATGGAATGCGAAAAAAAGGGTGCAAAAGGGGGGCAAAATGGAATGCGAAAAAAGGGGGGAAAGGGGGCAAAAGAGTGTCTAGACAGATGTCTAGACGGTTGTTTGGACGGATGTCTGGACGGATATCTGGACGAATGTCTGGACCGATGTCTGGACGGATGTCTGGACGGGAGTCCAGACGGTGGTCTTGAAAGGGGGCGCTAGGGCGTCACGAGGGGGCACAGTGTTGGAGGGGAGAAAGATAAATAATTAATGAAGAGTAGATTACATAGTCAAAGAATATAGTCAGTATAATCTTAAGAATAATATTTTTTCCATTTTTGGTGAACTAAAATACTTTTTATTGACTCAAATTTTTGTTATTTTTTTATCTATTTTTCATATAATGTAATTTATGGTATATAATGGGAAGTAGAAAATATTTTAATTTCAAGTACTTTGGAAAAAAGTATTTTGAACTTTGTAATTTAATTTTTTTAATAAATTTTATATTATATATATATTAAATTATATATATATATATATCGATATATATATATATATATATATATAGATAGATAGATTTCTATAGAGTAGTGCCGGGGTGATAACGAATGGGCGTCGGTTTCGCTCTAACTCGCATATTAGCGACGCAAAACCGTTTTAAAGTTTTACAGATTTGAAATTTTTCAAATGGCCAAAAATCCAAAATTTCAAAGTCCGTTTGCGAGCTGAATAAGCGTCGGCGTCCTTTTCTAATGCTTATACACGTACCTACGGACCATAAACAATACGAATATAACAAAAAATTAGAAAAAAAAATTCGAAATTTTCCCGAAATTTACATAACACCCCCCCCCTTTGAAGTTTTTGCGTTTTTTTCCAAAAAATATTTTTTCGAAATCAATAAATCTAATAGTGGATTTCTATAGAGTAGTGCCGGGGTGATAACGAATGGGCGTCGGTTTCGCTCTAACTCGCATATTAGCGACGCAAAACCGTTTTAAAGTTTTACAGATTTGAAATTTTTCAAATGGCCAAAAATCCAAAATTTCAAAGTCCGTTTGCGAGCTTAATAAGCGTCGGCGCTTTTTTCTAATGCTTATACACGTACCTACGGACCATAAACAATACGAATATAACAAAAAATTAGAAAAAAAAATTTCGAAATTTTCCCGAAATTTACATAACACCACCCCTTTGAAGTTTTTGCATTTTTTTCCAAAAATATTTTTCGAAATCAATAAATCTAATAGTGGATTTCTATAGAGTAGTGCCGGGGTGATAACGAATGGGCGTCGGTTTCGCTCTAACTCGCATATTAGCGACGCAAAACCGTTTTAAAGTTTTACAGATTTGAAATTTTTCAAATGGCCAAAAATCCAAAATTTCAAAGTCCGTTTGCGAGCTTAATAAGCGTCGGCGCCCTTTTCTAATGCTTATACACGTACCTACGGACCATAAACAATACGAATATAACAAAAAATTAAAAAAAAAAATTCGAAATTTTCCCGAAATTTACATAACACCCCCCCCCTTTGAAGTTTTTGCGTTTTTTCAAAAAAATATTTTTTCGAAATCAATAAATCTAATAGTGGATTTCTATAGAGTAGTGCCGGGGTGATAACGAATGGGCGTCGGTTTCGCTCTAACTCGCATATTAGCGACGCAAAACCGTTTTAAAGTTTTACAGATTTGAAATTTTTCAAATGGCCAAAAATCCAAAATTTCAAAGTCCATTTTAAATAAAAAACGCTGGTAAAGAAAATATCGTGACGTTCAGGTGATAAACAATTTAGTATAAATTTATTAAGAGTGGGGCTAGAAAGGGGGCACGAGGGGATAAACGAGGGGTAGAAATGGGGTAAGAGGAGGCACGAAAGAAGAAGAAGCGGTAAAAGAAGGTGCCGGGGGAAGCAAGAGGGGGCAAAGAAAAGGCAAATTAGGGGGACAAAACCGGGGCAAAAAGGGGTGCAGAAAATTTTCAAATGGGGAAACAAAAAAACAAAAAGGAGGGCGATAAAAAAAGCAAAACGGAAACAAAACGGGGAATAAACAATAAAAGTGACAAAAGATGTAAAATAGGTGGCCAAAAAATGGGCAAAAAGGGGGAATAAGGGGGCAATAAGGAAGGCAAAAAGGGTAAAGCAGAAAGGGATTTCAGAGAGTGGGGGCTGGCAGAAAGGGGGCCTAAAGGGGGCAAAAGGGTTTTAAAGTTTTACAGATTTGAAAAAGGGGGGCTAAAGAAGGGCAAATTTGGGGGCACGTTTGGGGGCACGAAGGGGCACGAGGGGGCAAAGGGGGCAAACGGGGCATAAAGGGGGGCATAAGGGGGGGGCAAAAAGGGAAAAAAAGGGGGCAAAGGGGGATAAAGGGGGATAAAGGGGGATAAAGTTTTAAAGGGGGGCCAAAAAGGGGGCTAAAGGGCGGCACGAGGGGGCTAACGAGGGGGCAATAGAGGGGGCACGAGGGGATAACGATGGGGGCAAAAGGGGGGCAAAAGGGGGGCAAAAGGGGGGCTAAAGGGGGGCAAAAGGGGGGCAAAAGGGGGGCAAAAGGGGAGCAAAAGGGGGGCAAAATGGAATGCGAAAAAAAGGGTGCAAAAGGGGGGCAAAATGGAATGCGAAAAAAAGGGTGCAAAATGGAATGCGAAAAAAGGGGGGAAAGGGGGCAAAAGAGTGTCTAGACAGATGTCTAGACGGTTGTTTGGACGGATGTCTGGACGGATATCTGGACGAATGTCTGGACCGATGTCTGGACGGATGTCTGGACGGGAGTCCAGACGGTGGTCTTGAAAGGGGGCGCTAGGGCGTCACGAGGGGGCACAGTGTTGGAGGGGAGAAAGATAAATAATTAATGAAGAGTAGATTACATAGTCAAAGAATATAGTCAGTATAATCTTAAGAATAATATTTTTTCCATTTTTGGTGAACTAAAATACTTTTTATTGACTCAAATTTTTGTTATTTTTTTATCTATTTTTCATATAATGTAATTTATGGTATATAATGGGAAGTAGAAAATATTTTAATTTCAAGTACTTTGGAAAAAAGTATTTTGAACTTTGTAATTTAATTTTTTTAATAAATTTTATATTATATATATATTAAATTATATATATATATATATCGATATATATATATATATATATATAGATAGATAGATAGATTTCTATAGAGTAGTGCCGGGGTGATAACGAATGGGCGTCGGTTTCGCTCTAACTCGCATATTAGCGACGCAAAACCGTTTTAAAGTTTTACAGATTTGAAATTTTTCAAATGGCCAAAAATCCAAAATTTCAAAGTCCGTTTGCGAGCTTAATAAGCGTCGGCGCCCTTTTCTAATGCTTATACACGTACCTACGGACCATAAACAATACGAATATAACAAAAAATTAGAAAAAAAAATTTCGAAATTTTCCCGAAATTTACATAACACCCCCCCCTTTGAAGTTTTTGCGTTTTTTTCCAAAAAATATTTTTTCGAAATCAATAAATCTAATAGTGGATTTCTATAGAGTAGTGCCGGGGTGATAACGAATGGGCGTCGGTTTCGCTCTAACTCGCATATTAGCGACGCAAAACCGTTTTAAAGTTTTACAGATTTGAAATTTTTCAAATGGCCAAAAATCCAAAATTTCAAAGTCCGTTTGCGAGCTTAATAAGCGACGGTGCTCTTTTCTAATGCTTATACACGTACCTACGGACCATAAACAATACGAATATAACAAAAAATTACAAAAAAAATTCGAAATTTTCCCGAAATTTACATAAAACCCCCTTTGAAGTTTTAGCGTTTTTTTCCAAAAATATTTTTTCGAAATCAATAAATCTAATAGTGGATTTCTATAGAGTAGTGCCGGGGTGATAACGAATGGGCGTCGGTTTCGCTCTAACTCGCATATTAGCGACGCAAAACCGTTTTAAAGTTTTACAGATTTGAAATTTTTCGAATCGCCAAAAATCCAAAATTTCAAAGTCCGTTTGCGAGCTTAATAAGCGTCGGCGCCTTTTTCTAATGCTTATACACGTACCTACGGACCATAAACAATACGAATATAACAAAAAATTAGAAAAAAAAATTTCGAAATTTTCCCGAAAGTTACATAACACCCCCCCCTTTGAAGTTTTTGCGTTTTTTCCAAAAAATATTTTTCGAAATCAATAAATCTAATAGTGGATTTCTATAGAGTAGTGCCGGGGTGATAACGAATGGGCGTCGGTTTCGCTCTAACTCGCATATTAGCGACGCAAAACCGTTTTAAAGTTTTACAGATTTGAAATTTTTCAAATGGCCAAAAATCCAAAATTTCAAAGTCCGTTTGCGAGCTTAATAACCGTCGGCGCCCTTTTCTAATGCTTATACACGTACCTACGGACCATAAACAATACGAATATAACAAAAATTAGAAAAAAAAATTTCGAAATTTTCCCGAAATTTACATAACACCCCCCCCTTTGAATTTTTTGCGTTTTTTTCCAAAAAATATTTTTTCGAAATCAATAAATCTAATAGTGGATTTCTATAGAGTAGTGCCGGGGTGATAACGAATGGGCGTCGGTTTCGCTCTAACTCGCATATTAGCGACGCAAAACCGTTTTAAAGTTTTACAGATTTGAAATTTTTCAAATGGCCAAAAATCCAAAATTTCAAAGTCCGTTTGCGAGCTTAATAAGCGTCGGCGCCCTTTTCTAATGCTTATACACGTACCTACGGACCATAAACAATACGAATATAACAAAAAATTAGAAAAAAAAATTATGAAATTTTCCCGAAATTTACATAACACCCCCCCCTTTGAAGTTTTTGCGTTTTTTTCCATAAAATATTTTTTCGAAATCAATAAATCTAATAGTGAATTTCTATAGAGTAGTGCCGGGGTGTTAGCGATTGGGCGTCGGTTTCACTCTAAATCGCATAATGGCGTCGCAGCAGCGTTTTGAAGTTTTGCTGTTTTGAGCTTTTTTCGAACCGTCAAAATCCAAAATGTCAAAGCTCGTTTGCGAGCTTAATAAACATCGGCGCCCTTTTATAATTCTTATACACGTACCTACGGACCATAAATAATACGAATATAACAAAAAATTACAAAAAAATTTTCGTAATTTTTTTGAAAATTTCAGAACACCTCCGTTTTGTAGTTTTGCTGTTTTGAGCTTTTTTCGAACCGTTTTAAAAAAAATCCAAAGTAGTAAAACTTCAAATCGGTGCTGCTACGCCATGATGCATATTAGAGTGAAACCGACGTCCAATCCCTAACACCCTGTCACTACACTATAGAAATCCACTGTTAGATTTACCGATTTCGAATGAATATTTCTTGGGAAAAAACGCAAAATGTCCAACGGGGATATTGGAAAATTATTTTTTGATGAAAAAAAATTATTTTTGATTTTTTATTATAATCGCATTGGTTCTGGTCCGTAGGTACATGTATAAGCTTCGCAAATAGGCGCCGATGCATATTAAGCCTGTAAACGTGCTTTAAATTTTGAACGATTGTTTTTAAACGTTCCGGAAAAATTCAAAGCACTAAAAATTGAAAACGGTGCTGCTACACCGTTGTTTATTTTTGGGTGAAACTTACGCAAAAAAAGTTAAAATTGACGAAAAAAAATTTCAAAATATATTTTATTGTTAATATAAAACAACCACTTTTTTTGTATTTTTATTTTACTGCTATCATATATTCTTCTGAAAATATAGTAGCTTCTCCTTTTTCTTATCTATCGGATTTTTTTATCTTAGGCGTCCCTTTTCTATTCACTCTTGTATCACAAACATTTGTTTTCGTATTATACAGTTCACGATATAAAGTCTTTGAACTGTACCAGTTACCTATATAAGGGCAGTTATCTTGATTCAACAGTTTACTCTTATTAAATCCATCACAACATTTCTGCTAGCAGATCCAGAATCAGTCTTGTCTTTCCCAATGTATATTTTAAGTTATATATATATATATATATATATATATATATATATATATATATCTTATTTGAGAATTACATAATTTATAACATTTGATACCAAATCTCGCTTGTTTGGTTCGAATAAATTGTATGTAATGCAAACGGCTTCTACATTGCATTAATGACTCATCGATGGAAATCGGTTTATACATACGTATGAAATATTTAGTGATCACATCGGAAACTTCTCTAATTTTTATGAACGGACCGTTAGAATTATCATCATTGCTTGCAAAATGTAAATTTACGGTAATGTCCAGGAATCTTTTGCGCGACATAATGTTCTTGAAATATAGAGTTTCTATGCTTTTATCTAAACTCCAATAATTTTGTATGGTAGGTATTTGAATTATACTCATTAAAATATTTAACTCTATATATACTTTTACTTAATGTTCCGTAATTTTTATAAAGTTTCTGTTTGTAGCTCTGTAGTTGTTCGTCTCCAGTATAATATTTTGAACTAATTCGTCATTGAAGAACAACTCAAAAACTTCTCTCCTAGACATATCTTCCATGTTGATAATTACACCACTTATAACGGAAAAATGATGTATTTTTAGTGTACGGTTTTCTTGCTTCCAAACAAAATCTCCATTTATACAAATATCGTACTGATCATCTTCATTGCAATCACTAGGTGGAATAAGACACACACGCTTTCGACTTCTTCCTATTTCCACGCTGGACTCAGAATCGAAAAAATGATTGCCATTCATTGTACTAATAAAATTTTATTTTATTTTAAGTTATAAAATTAAGTTGTTTTTCAAATTTGTATTTAGATTAGAAATACCTACTGTGTTAATAACGGTCAAAGAGGTCTGAAGAACAATGAATAAGAAAAAACTTGATGGTAATGAGCTATATGCTCCGAAATGTTTAAACTTCGAAATATTTCTATACTGTTCATAAGACTATCACGAAATGTTTTATGGCTACAGAAAAATATCGCCGAGAACGGAATATTTCGCCGTTGGTGATAATCGATAGTCGTCGTGTGCGGACTATTCCGCTTACGGATGCAAAAGGGTTAAAATGTCTCTATACTAGTATAATAAAAGAATTTTATACTGTCATACTAAAATAAAATTATAACAGTTAAAATGGTCATAAAATAAAATATATTTTCATTTTTTTCCTAAATGTTCTCATTATCTCAAATTAATACAGTGTTTATTTAAATAAATATATTTATAATTATTATATCTAACATAACCTATTTTGTATATTAAACTGCAATAATAAAGTAATAGAAGTGATGTATATACAGAAGTGTAGACCTTTTTTAAATAAATCGTTCATAAATTTCACTCTTAAACATAATTTTAGCAAAATATGTTCATCATCAGTGCCCAATATTACATATAAGAATGTATTACAAACAGATTTTGATTATATGAAAATTAAGAATGTAATAAGCAGAAAAGTAAGCTGTTTAGAAATATTATTACACTGAACTGATGTCTGTTCATACATATACGATCATGTATTTATTTTAGAGTTACATCCAAATACATAAAGAATATCAAGCTGTTTGTTCATTGTTATATCGTTCAGGTTTTTCTTTCAATTCTATTCAAAACAGATACATTCATACATCTCCATTTTCAAATAAACAAAGACCTTCAATTGATGATTCTTCAGATCCTCCCAAAAAACCAGAAAACGACGATGATAATAAATTGTCTTCAGTTCTTGCGAAAGCATTTTTATGGATGCTTACAGGATATATGCTTATAGCAATAATTTCATTAATATTCCCAAGTTCAAATCATCCTGAAGTAAGTATTTTATATAATTATTTAAAAAAAAACAGTTTATTTTAAATATTATTTTGACTTAGTCGATTAGATATGTATCATGGAATGAATTTGTTCATCAAATGCTAGTTAAAGGAGAAGTTGAAGAAATAATTGTTCGACCTGATGTGGAAATCGTAACTATAATATTACATGAAGGTGCAATAGTTAAAGGAAAGAAGGTACACTACACTTTACATACCACACACGCACATATATAAAATTCATAATTTTCATTTATTGTGATTTTATTAATAGGTGGATCAAAGAACATATCACATGAATGTTGCTGATATTAATAAATTTGAAGAACGATTACGTGAGGCAGAAAGAAAAATAGGTATTAGAGAAGGAGTACCTATCACTTATGAGAGAAGAGGAGATACTATATCTCGATTATTAATTCCTCTTCTTCTTGCTGGAGTTATTATATCAATTCTTGCAAAGGGAAGAAATTTTAAGGCTCCTATTAGTATGGATACATTTGTAAGTTTAGTATAAATTTTAAAATTAAAAGTGTTGAATTTTATACATAATATATATTCAATTTTTACTATTTTTTTTCTAGTCACAATTTACAAGAGCAAAATTTACATTAGTTGATCCTTTAACTGGTCCTGGTAAAGGTGTTCATTTTAATGATGTTGCTGGATTAAAAGAAGCTAAAATAGAAATTATGGAATTTATAGACTATTTGAAAAGACCAGAACATTATAGAAACTTAGGTGCAAAAGTACCAAAGGGAGCACTTTTATTAGGACCTCCGGGTTGTGGAAAAACTTTATTAGCTAAAGCAGTAGCAACAGAATCAAACGTTCCATTTTTATCAATGAACGGATCAGAATTTATTGAAATGATAGGCGGACTTGGAGCTGCTCGAGTGAGAGATCTATTTAATGAGGGCCGCAAAAGATCTCCTTGTATTATTTACATAGATGAAATAGATGCAATAGGCCGTAAGCGTAGTGGTGGCATGATAGGTGGATCAACTGATAGCAGTAGTGGAGAAAGTGAACAAACTCTTAATCAGCTACTAGTTGAAATGGATGGAATGGCATCTAAGGAAGGTGTTATTATGCTAGCATCCACAAATCGTGCTGATGTTTTAGACAAGGTTTTATTTGATTTAAAACGTTTATAAATATTATTTAAGTAAATAAATATAATTTTTAACAAATAATATTAATTACATTTAGGCATTACTTAGACCTGGTCGATTTGATAGACATATTTTAATCGACTTACCAGATCTAGATGAAAGAAAACAAATATTTGAACAACATTTAAAAGGAATCACTTTAGAAATGAAACCAGAACACTATTCCAAACGTTTGGCATATTTAACTCCAGGATTCAGTGGTGCAGATATTGCCAATGTGTGCAATGAAGCAGCATTACATGCAGCAAGATATAAAGAAACTCATGTGAAAGGCAGTGATTTAGAATATGCTGTCGAAAGATTAGTGGGTAAGTTAGTAATATAATATTTTCTTTATTAATAATTATTATTGATATATGTGCAAATTAAATTTAAAAAAATATTTTTTTCTTAATTAAATCATTACAAGAATTAATATAGTAAAATTGAATATTACTGAAATTGTTGAATAAAAGTGATTTAATATGTATAAATTTATTGAATAAAATATTAATTATTAATAATATTTTTATATATTAACAGGTGGTACTGAAAAACGAAATCATGCATTATCTTTACATGAAAAACGTGTAGTAGCTTACCATGAGTCTGGTCATGCATTAGTTGGCTGGATGTTGAAATATACTGATGCATTACTTAAAGTAACAATAGTTCCACGTACAAATTTGGCTCTAGGTTTTGCTCAATATACTCCATCAGATCAAAAGTTGTATTCATCAGAAGAGGTAAATAATTTAATATAAAATATATATTTTAATGTAATTAAAAAAATATATTTTTTATTATGAAATTAAATATTCAAAATTGATAATGTTCGTGTTAATATTCAAACTAAGCTTTTTGAACGGATGTGCATGGCGTTGGGAGGACGTGTAGCTGAAGCGTTAATTTTTAATCGTATAACAACTGGTGCACAAAATGATCTTGAAAAAGTTACAAAAATAGCTTATGCTCAAATACGCCAGTATGGAATGAATTCAAATATTGGATTACTGTCATTTCCTGAAGAAGAAAAAGGAGAAAAAGGAAGAAGACCCTATAGTAAAAAATTAGCAGCAATGATGGATGATGAAGCTAGAAGGCTTGTAGCCAAAGCACATCAAAAGACTGAACAAGTTTTAATAGAAAACAAAGATAAATTAATACTGGTAACTTTTAATTGTTTAAAAAAAGTCTTTATATTGAAAACCAATTCTATTTTAGCTGGCTGAAACTTTGCTTAAAAAAGAAACATTGAATTATGAAGATGTTCAAAATTTAATTGGACCTCCACCTCATGGTCAAAAAAAATTAATTGAACCAGCGGAATTTGAAGTATCTGTTAATAGTGATGCAGGTATTAAATCTGAAATAGAAAATTCAAGTAAAAAAAATATCTCTGCCTCAAAAAGTTAAAAAAATTGTTGTAAATATTATATTAATAAAAGAATGAATTGTAATAAATATTTTATAATTTTAGCAAAAATAAAAATTAAAAACAAATTAGTGATTGTAATGTGAATGTATCTGGATGCACAAATCATATTATTTTTATTATAATCTGCAGCAACAGATTTAATTTTGTTTCTTCATTTACTGCAAGATAAGCCTTTTTCTTTGTTTATATATATATATATATATATATATATATATATATATATATATATATATATATATATATATATATATATATATATATATATATATATATATATATATATATATATATATATATATATATATATATATAAACACATATATATAAAATATATACATATATATATATAAATATATATAATATATATACACAACTAAATAGATGAAAACGTTAGAAAAATAATAATTTGCCATTTTAGACACAGTGGATAAATTATACAGAAATATAATACTTCAAAATTAAATAAATATTTACATTTTTTTTTATTTAAATACTTAATAACCAGAAAAAATGGGAGAATATTTTTTGTGGATAAGTTTACTGTTTTAGTCATAAAAATAGTAAATAATTTAGAACTTATATGATTAACGTATTAGAATAAAAATATAAAAAGTATTTTCATTTATTAAAATTATATATATATGTATGTAAACACATTAAAATATACTTTAAAATTAATATTTTTAAATACTATTTCGTATAAATAAAAAAATGCCAAAAATCCATAACATCAATGAAAAAACAATTAGTTATCTGTAAGAATAATAGACCATGCTGGTATCTTCGAAAAATACTTATTTCAGGTAGAAAATACCAATTAGATGTTCCTAACGTTGTAGGTGGTCTTTAAAATGAGACCGTTCAGATGTCTTATATTATGGAATACATTTTTTATTTGTTGATTATTTTTCTTCGAGATGCTAATGATATATAATATATAGTAAAATTTATATTATTTTGAGTTGAACTTCGTTATATTTGTGCTCTTTCTAATATTTAAGCACATCTAGGACTGGTTTCCTTAAACCGCCTTTATCATATGTTTTCTCTTTATTTACTTTTGCTGACTGTAATACAGAAATATATATATATATATATATATATATATATATATATATATATATATATATATATATATATATATATATATATATATATATGCACACACACATGTATAATGACCCAAATGGGACTAAAGGATAGTAAAGAATAATAATCAAGGAAATATATGTCTAATACTTTTTCTCATTTGGGGATATATATATGTATATATATATATATATATATATATATATATATATATATATATATATATATATATATATATACATATATACATATATGTTTATATGTATATGAATTTATGTATAAATTCATAAAATAAAGTAATTTTTATACTTCTATCCATGTTTTAATTATTTAATTTAGTAATTAAAAATATATTTTAAATGCAATTTTTATATTAATTTGATATGTTACCTTAACATAAAAAAATAAATAATAAAATCAAATCAAAAAAAGAGATAAATACTTTTACACGATCAGGCTCTAGGAATATATTCGCGGTGAAAACTAAATAGTTAATAAATGATAATTTTAATTAATAGGTAGACATAAAGTTTATATTTAATCAATTTTGAATATATTTTGGCACAAAATACATATTTATTAATCTTTTAAAAAATAATATATAACGAAATGATTATATATTGATATATTTAACAATTTTCAAATCCTTTTTGAATTAATTTTTCCTTCGAAAATATTACAAATTACATAATTTATAATTAAATAATAGTAATTAAACAAAACAAAAATTCAAGAATAGAAATCTTTCATACAAACAAACTATCACCCTAATACTACAAGATATTGAAAAAGTATTCAATAATTATTTATTTTTAATTTTCTTTATAAGTTGATGCGCAATTCGATGGTAATGCTATCTTCAGATGATTAAAAAATAAAATTATTTATTCTTCACTTTCTTTTATAAATAAAGAAAATGAACAATAAATAATTATTGAATAGTTTTTCCAATATCTTATGGGATGATAGTTCATTTGTAAGAATTTGAATTCATCACAGTTTTCAATCAAATTGAGATCTTGTTATATTGTATTTTTAACTGAACACGTCCCAGTTTGTAACTTCATAAGAATTTTAAAGTACCCGCCAAAATATAATGCCAATTTAAAATACTTTCAATACTTAGCTCTTTTTAACTAATATAAATTATGTTGTTTATTTTTGTTGTCAGTATTGTGTAAATGTATAGAACAGGTTTATTGTATGTTGATGGTTATAACAAGTTTTGAAATCCCAACTACAGATATCTCTGCGGTGATTCAATCGTGATTCAATTTAACAAAGCTACAAAATGTTTGTTTCATTAAAAGTTTGTTTGTTACAGTAAACATTTTTTGACATTAACATTAACAGAGGAAATATAATTTTATTTAATGTGAGTGTTTAACTTCTTGAAAATTCGTATAGTTGTGTTGCAGGATCATGTCTCAGGGCCATAGTAAAAAATTAGCTTCAGGCTATTTTTTTTAACATTCATTAATTGTGCATATTAAAGTCCTAATGTGCGTCATACTGTCTGTTGTGTCTATTTAGTTATAAACATTATTCATGGGAAATAAATAATTAATATTAATGTAGTATTTAATTAATTCATAAACTTTTAAATATGAAATATTTTTTCTCCACTAAATTAATAACAGAAGTGTTTATAAGTAATGTTTTATTTCATTTTTATGTTTCAGAACAATGCGTTTAATTTTACTTTTTGGAGGAATTTTTGTAGTTGGTTTTAGCGTTTTTTTTACATCCATAGAAAGTTGTAATGAAGCAGTGTGTGCAAGTATAGTTAGTAAATGTATGCTTACACAGTCATGTAAATGTGATTTAAAAAATTGTACTTGTTGTAAAGAATGTTTCAGTTGTCTTAGTTTTTTATATAGTGAATGTTGTTCATGTGTTGGTAAGTTTATTACTTTCCATCTTAATTCCTTTTTTAAAATCAATTTATTTTATTCTAGAAATGTGTCCAAAAGTAAATGAATCTGATAATTCATTAAGTAAAAAAAGTCATGTTGAAGATTTAACAGAAAGTATTGAAGGATTGTTCAATGCCCTCACTTCAGAACCTGATACAGAAAATAGATGGGTGATTTATACATTCCCAATTGATTTTAATTCTATAACATTTGGCCCAAATCGAAAAGATAATTTGTTACGTAAGTTTTTGTTTACTACTTATTGTTCTAAACAAAATTTTGATTGAATTTTAAATTTTTTATTATCTCTACAAAGTATAGTTTTAATATATTTTAATTGATAATAAGTTATTTTTTAGTTTTTGTATTTTTTTTATAAATTGTTTATATTGTTTTGTAATTTTTAAACTACAAGCAAGGTATTAGTTATAAATAGTTGAAACTTATTCATATTCAAATATTCACCACTCTTTAGATGAATATGTAAAATAAGAATATTTATTTATTGTAAAAATATATTTAAATAATAACTTGCAAACTATATTGTATTTTAAGGTACAAAAATTATTATATTAGATGTTTTTTTCTTTATATAACAGTGTTGACAAGCATATATTATATATAGAGTTAAATTGTTTTTAATATAAAATATTTAAGATAGAAACTATTAATATATTTAAAAGTATTTATATATGTGTTTATAAAAATAAATTTTCAGTGTATTTTTCAGTGTATATTTTAAAATTATATTGAAATATTTTACAATAACACTCTTTTTTTCTAATATTATGTTTTTTTTTATAAAGAGCACTAATGCATTTTTTCTAAATTTCAATGTAACCTGAATTACTTTTTAATTGCAATAACTATGCAAATTACAATATATTTATGTAGTTAGATTTTTTCATTAATTTTTTAGAATCATTGGATGTTGTAACAGTTAATTGTACAGTTGCATATATGACTCAGTGTATGAGTTGGAATAAATGTAAATCAAATTGTCATAGTATGGGAGCATCTAGTTATAGATGGTTTCATGATGGTTGCTGTGAATGTGTTGGTACACCATGTATTAACTATGGTATTAATGATAGCAGGTACGTATTGAAACATATATGCTTGTGTGTATATATACATATTTACACACAATACATTGTTTTCATTTATATTCAAATATTTTTAGATGTCCGAATTGTTCACAAATAAAATATAATGACGAACTAAATGAGGATGATTACGATGAAGATGATGAAAGTGTAGATTTTGGAGAAGTGGACGATTCCGTACCCCAAGAATTATAATATATAATTATTACATTTATTGGTGGAATACGAGTCAAGTGCCAATATAAATTCTTAATTATTAAATTAATTTTTTTTTAATAAATATATGTATGCATGTATGTATCGGTGTGTATTGATGTGTGTAATATAACTGGTTTTATTATGTGGAAAAATATTAGTTTTAATATGTAGATAAATGCTTTTATGTTTAGTATGTTTGTATGTTAATTGATAAATAACTGATGAAATTTTTTTACAATATTGAAACATTTATAATGTCATTAAAATTTAATGAAATATTTTATGAATAATGATTTTGTAATTTTATTGTTTGTTATGTACATATAAATTTGATCTTACATTTTGCAAATAATAAACAGTATATTTTAATTAAAAATGTATTTATATTTTTAAATGAAATCAGTTTAAAAGATGTGTAAAATTAATGTTGTAATTAAAAGTATTTGTAAATTACAAATAGCATTATGTAAGATTAAAGCTGTATTTCTTAGTTATTAATTTTATTATATAGTGTTCAAGTAAATCATTGAAAAGAACTTGATACGCAGCTATATTTTTGGATTAAAGCTTTAGTATGTCAGTTTTAAATATTAAAATGACTTAATTAGTTATTTAAAATGTAAAAAGTAAATTAAGAATTTATTTCATATGTATTTTATTAACAATGTTCACATTCCATTTATAAATATTTATGTATTGAAAAAAACAGTAAATAATTACAAATTTTATTAACATTGTAGTTAAAGTCTTTGAAATATCTAGTATGAATTAGTACAATATGTGATTAAACTGACTAGATGTTTTTGACATAATTTTTTATGTATGTAAATTATAAAAAATAATTGTAAAATTAATTTTAAGTGCCATATAAAGTGTAAAATACTTTATATTTTAATTCAAATGATAAAATTTGGACCCTATATTTGATCTTATATATATATATATATATATATATATATATATATATATATATATATATATATATATATATATATATATATATATGTATAATTTAGTTTTTGACCATATTGTTTTAGTATTATTGGAAAGCAGTAATATTTATGTGAATGATTAGTTACGCATAATAAATAAAACAAGTAATTCATACTTTAAAATGCTTTTATTTGTAATGATAAATTAAATAAATATAATGATTAAACCGTTTAATATTTCAAAAATATAATTAGGTATTAAACTATTGCTTGTTTTGATGACAAGTATATATGTTTGAATTTTATGTCCTAATTGTTTCGAAAAATCTTAAGTATTAACAAAAATTTTATTTTTGGCAGTATCACTTAAAGTTATCTACATTCTTAGAATTTGTTTTATATGTATGTTTTTTATGAACTTTAATATACTTCATAAAATATTTTGAAAAAATTGTTCAATAATAAAATATATATTTAAGTTTATATTCATAAATTAATAAAAGTGTTTTTGTTATTTTATAATTTTTGTTACTTTATAATTCCCTTTAAATTTTTACTTGCAATGTACAAATAATTAAATTATAAATTACAAGTTTATATTTAGAAAAATGTATAAAATTTAAAATCACATCAATTACAAAAATGATTTACATTCATGTATACATAAAAGTAACTTTTAATTTTTGAATTCTTTTATTTAGGTGATAGAAAATTACCAACTTTAATTTAGAATATTGAGGATAGTTTAGGTTTAAGCTTCTTAATTTGGTAATAGAAAAACAGATATCATTTGAAAAACACAAATTTCAAATAAATGATCAAAAAGTATTAAAAATATATCAGAAAGAAGTAGTTTTATTTATTTGTATATTCTATTAAATAGCAGAATATACATTTTGTAAATGAAATGAGTATAGAGAAGAGTAACAAATGATTCAACTTTTCAATATGTTCACTGTAAATGTTTCAATAGAATCATAAACAATATAATTTTATATAAGATTATGTAATACTGACATTTAAGTCATTATGAAGGCTTAGGAAATAAAGATTGATTACTGCAATCAGTAGATGCTTCATCAGTATCACTATCATCTTGTGGTTCTTTAGATTCAGGCACTCTAATAAATGGAAGATAATCATTCCCACTCCAAATGGAATATATATGTGAATGTGTGCGTACAGCATCCTAAAATCAAACAATATGTATTTTTAGTGTCGATTTATGAAATATATAATTATATTTAGCTTACACCTGCTCCACTTTCTGAACATCTATCAGAACTGTTAGTAGAACGGCTATGTATTGATAAACATGATGAAGAATCTGTAGAAGAACTACTCTTACGTGATGTAAGTGGAAATCCAGGATGACATATATCAAAATGTTCTGTTAATATACTGGTAGTCTGAGGTAAATCTTGTCCACTTGCATTACTTCTAAAATTGAAAATAAAATAATGTGATATAAAGTAATTAGTACACAATTTATAAAAACCCAAAAAATAAACCTATGTCCATGTGTATGATATAATTTTCTAGAAAGCTTTTCTTCTATTGGTTGACTAGAATGTGAATGACTTGAAGTAGATCGAAAAGGTCTTGTAGATAAAAGTTGTATGGCATCAGCTAAACCATCTGATCCTGTTATTGCAGTAATACAAGCAGAAACTTCTAAAATGAGTTTTAATTTAAAAAATTCTTATTATCCTTTTACTGTTTTTAACTTTATTAAATATATATATTTGACTAATAATACATAATAAATTAAAATTTATAGGAAGAAAATCACCTGGAGTTGTTGACCGACTTCTGTCTTGTGAACTACTTGATGTAGGAACTGCTAATTTTGACATAGGCATAAGTCTAGTTGACCATGCATGTTGCTCTGTTTTTCCACTATCCCAAGGCATCGACCAACGCCTCATAGTTCCATCATTGGATTCTCCACCCATTTCAGCAGCAGCTGCTTCTGACCATCTTCGTTGACTATTTAAAGGGAACAGAGGAAAATTTAAAGGGCTTCGAGAACCTCTTCTACCCGGAAAAGGCATTTTCATCGTTTGGAGTTGTCCTGGATTAGGAAGTGGTCCGTGAGCAGTTTCAATATGACCTATACTTCTAATTGTATCCAAAAATCCTTGTACAGGACTAGGACCTCTTAAAGATTCATGACCTTGAAATGGAGATGGTATTCTTTGTTCAGTACTACTTGTACTAGGGCTATGTATTCGTGGTCCTTCTGTATGTTGATATGACACACGATCAAATTGTTGATTGGATTTTGGACTATCTAATGACATTTTATCAACATTAGTTTGTGTTGAATGTGGACTAGAAGTTTGAGATCTTTGATCTTGTGAATATAAACGAGCAAAACATTGCTGTAATGAAGCCATACTACAATCAGGATCATGTACACCTCCAGAAACAGTTTGACAAAAAGGACAAGTTGCCATTGCACCTAAACATTCACATGTTGCAATAGAAAATTGATACTGTAAATTGATGAATGTCAGAAGGCTTTCTGAAATAATTTGTTGATTATTTTCCATTTGTAATTGTGATTCAGTTTCTGAATGTGTTTCTGTTAAACTCATATCTTGCATTGCAGCTGTGATATGAGTTTTTACAGTGTGAGTGGCAACAATGGTAGCTTTTGATAATTCATCCCAACTTGCTTGACATTGGATAGCCACACCCATAGAAGAACCTATAGATTGTGCAAGAATATTTAAGGATTGTGATAGTTTCAACCCAGATGAACATAAACCATTTAACATTTGTAAATAATGTATCCATAAATTCATACATTCTGAAACAATATTTTTTGTAACAGGTGATGTAAATGTTGCTGTTGGTGTTTCTTCTGATTGGAGCTGTTCATTTGGATTTGAAATTCTTGGGCTAGAATTAAATATATATAATAATATTTTATTATACAGAAAGTTTTAAAACATTTACCTATCCATAATATAGTGTTATATATAGACTATATAATGGTACATATTTTTATTACATTTGTATCATTTTAAAAGTTTATAAAAGGTTATATATGAATATTATTAATACATTTAAGATAATATATTAAATTCATAATTTTTCATAATTATAGTAAATTCTCACAATACATTCTGTCATAAATCAGCTGACAGAATGTCAAAAATGTAACTAAAAAGTAAAAATATAAATATATATTTAAAAAAAAATTCTGGTTAATATAAAATGATTTAACTGATTATAATTTTTAAATATAAATGGAAAAATATTAATAATTTTATTTAAAAAATCCATATTTTAGTCTTTTTATTTCTAGATATTGTATATTGTTGAAATAGACCGAAATTGGTTAGAAATAAGTTTTAAGAATTATACGCAAGATTTTCTTTTGGTCAATAGATGACAGTGTAAGATCAATTTTTAATCTATATAATTTATATTATTTCAAGCACGTGTTTAAATTAAAGAAATTATCATTATTTTAATTATTCTGCGGTAAAAAATCAAAAAGATTGTTTTATTATTACTTGTGTTGACTAATTAGTAAGTGTTTATAAAAATTATATGCCTATAAAAGTGTAATAATGTTTTTAAACTCAGTGCTTTAATTTTATTATGGATTACAACGTAATTTTGCAGGTAAATTATAATTTGTTCTACCTAATAATTGTATAAAAAGATGTAATTTTTAACGTATATTAAAATAAATTTCTAAACAGTACAAATTTATGAATATATATATATATATATATATATATATATATATATATATATATAATGAATGTGGGCTATATAATGGTTATATAGTAAGAGAAGATTACCAATTAATAAGAGAAATTATCTGTTGGAAACTGAAAATTATAAAAACTCACGAAAAATTCATACACATATAAGACAAAGTCATAAAAAAATGAGTACGAGTAGAATGGAAAATTGGATTCCTCGAAATTGAAAGTTTTAAAAGAGACCTTCATTTAATAGTGGATAGAAAGAGGTTGATGATGACTATGTACATATAAAATAATCGTTTTCAGCTTATCTCTATCTGCTACTGAATGAAGGCTTTGCCTAAAAATTATCTATTTCCAGCGATATAAAACTTCTCATATCTCTAGTTTGTGCATCTAAGAATCTCTTAGAATGTTTTTATATTTATGGGATCCTAATTAATAATTTTCGTTGCTAATTGGTAATCTCTTTTTATTATATAACTAGTCTATAATTTTTTAATATATATCCAATATTCGTTTGTATGTGATTAAAATTACATAATTTATTTAATGTTCCTTACGATTGTTTGAAATTAACATATGTTGTATATATTTTGTAATAAAAATACGTGAATAATTGATATGACTTCATTTCGTTACTTTGTATTAACACTTTATATGTTTATTTTAAATACCAATTATTTAAGACATAATTCGTGTAGATTACTTATTAATTTTATATTACGTAAATTGTGTAATCTAATAACAAAAACATGTAAATATATATAACGCAAATATAATTTGGGTATTATAAAAAAACGCTCATTATATAACGAAAAGTAATTGAATGTGTTCAATACATTGAAGCGTTATGACATAGTAAAATATGTAGCGCTTAATTAGTGAACCGAATGGCTTGTAGCAATAATTTATGCAGCTGTTGTGCTACGTAAATTAGGTATGTCTACAGTTTCCACAAATGCATAAATAATAGCTTTTCTCGTGTTTCCATTATAATATTTTTAAAAATAAACGTTTGTTTCTACATATTAGTTGACTAATATCAAATCGTATACCATTACCCAATTAAATTTTATATTTTTCATTGCTAATCTAAAGTAAAATAGTATCTTCTTCATAGTTATAATGATTTAAAGTACTGAAAATTATTGTCATTTACTGACCCAACAAAAAATATTAATAATTATGTTAGTTTTCAGTTTTGCGTATAATATATTCAAAATGTTTAGACTATTATTTTTATTAAAATATTTTTCGTATTAGATCTTTCACAATATATTAATATCTTTTTTAATAAGTATTTACATTATAAAATTGAAGAAAGTTCATTTTGAAATTCAAAATATATGATATGTAATATAATATGTTTTATAAACATTTAATATAATTAATAGTTTAAAATATTTATTCATTAATTTTATATATTTGTTCCACTATTACTATAAAATAGTCAATATCATATTGATATTTCATTAATTGCTATTTTGATTTTAAAAGTATTTGAATGTAGTATATTTTTATATTTATTCCGATATTTTGCAGGCATATATATATATATATATATATATATATATATATATATATATATATATATATATATATATATATATAAGGATTTTTTATACTTTTTTGTGTCAGTTGTAATTTACATTTTTGAATTAATTTTCATTTATTATTTAATTTATGTAAATAAAATATTTTTTAATGTTTAAATTTTCTGATATACTTTTTAATTTTTATATTCTTAATTTTTCTCTGTGTCTTATTTTAACTTTTTTTCTATTATAATCTACTTTGATAATTGTCACTTTCAAATAGACAATGAAAAACAATTATTTTTTAAAGCATAAATTGTGAAAAAATTAGAGTATCATTTAAATAAAAAGAGTTGCTGAATTTTGTTTTAAATTGATAACGTTTAATAACTAATTGTAATAGTATTTCATAAAGGAATATTTTATAACAACAAAAGATTTTATTACAATACTTCATATTTTACTGTTGACTTCTTTTACTTATATGTATTTCCAGAATCATGTAATTATTTTAAGAGCGCGGTATTATAAAATCATTATAATATGTAATCATAATAAAATCTCGTGGTGATGAGGAGAGTTTTTATATAAGATAAATTAGTTGTGAAATCAACTTTCTTATTATTCCTTTCTCTCTTTACCGTTGTGTGTGTGTATGTGTGTGTGTGTGTATATGTGTATATATATGTGTATATATATGTATATATATATATATATAAATATATATATATATATATATATATATATATATATATATATATATATATGTATATATATAAATATATATATATATATATATATATGTATATAAATTAACTACATAATGTAAAATTGTATACTGTATTTTTTATTTAAAATTTTTATTATAGTTGTTGAAAAATATAAATATTTTAATACCAGTTTTGGAAAAATAATATTGATTATGTTTGTGTGTCCCGAACTGATTGTTAAATCGTATAAAAAATATAACTTTGATCATTTTGTATATGTATTGTTGTTGGACACAAAGCGTTCTTTTAACTGTTGAGATGTGAAACACTCAAATATGTAGATGGGGTGCTCAGGGATGATAATAATAACGCACGGACGGCGTCCATTTTGATCGTACGGCCAATTGGAACTTCGCTTTGAGGGACACAAAGCGCGACGAGGGCCGGTACCTTTCGCACGTATGCGGGCGAAGGCATGGCTGTGAAGCACCACCACGGGTCAATATTATCATAAGCGGACGTCAGACATAATGGAGCGTATATAGTTGAGTTGTACGTTGTAACCCGTATGTACATTGTTGTTGATTTTAGTTTACGTAAGAGTCTGATATATAAACGCGTTTTTTTTAGCTCAAATCCCATTTTTAAGATCTCGAGTAGCATATTAAATTTACCGATTCCGACGACGTTTTCTTAAATGTTGACGTATTTCAATTTATTCTTAATACTTATATTTTTTTTATAGTTAATTCAATTTTTATATTTCATTAGTGATGTATTTTATTGTTTAATTTTTAAACTAATTTTTTAAATAATGGATATATATATATATATATATATATATATATATATATATATATTACACATTTTAGATACCATTAATAGGTATTCGAATTAAAATATACTATGACAAAGTAATTTACATTTTTAGTGTTGTATTTTTTTTTTATTAGTTAAACTTGACGAAATTTAATTGGTAACTATTTTTATTTAATGAACATAAATTGGAAATAAAATATTAATCAGTAGGTATTTTCATTTAAATCGGATACTTATCAACATTTGATTGTCGATAGACCATTTAACAATATTTTTAAATTATAAACATAACCAAACATTTTAGTCATACTTGTCAATATACGAGTATAATATTTTCTGATAATCTTTTTTATATTAAAAACTGAATGAAATTTAATTAATACTGTCCTGAATAAATTACTCTCTCTACGTTTCTTATTTTTTTATCACACACACACTTTTTATATATATATATATATATATATATATATATATATATATATATATATATATATATATATATAGTTGTATTTTTCATTAAGATGCTTTTTACGATGAAAATTTCCTGAATTAGATTAACATTTATTAAATAGAATATCAATATAATAACTAATATGATTTAAGAAATACCTTATAAAATTATTACTCTTTTTTCAGTTATGTCTTTTATTACATTTAAAATTATATTTTTGTAAATTTTCTACAAATTAATTTATTTTATACGATATTACAGTAATCTTAGTTTCGTATTTTTTTAAAAAAAATAAGAATCATTACATTAAAAAAATTGCACTAAATTTTCTGAAAAAAATGTCTTTTGAATTTGTCACAATACTAAAATAAATGGTAACAATGAATAAGTTTGTGAACTTTAATAATCTGAGAAATATTTTGAAGCAAAATGTTGGAAAAATGGAAATACTATCTTTGTATTATTCCCAGAAAACAATAGTCCCAAATGTAAATGTATATTATAAAGTATTGATTAATTTAAGATTTCTATTGAACACTACATCCTTCAGTCATCCGATTTGAATCTAACAAAATCTGTTGGAAGAACTGGAAATGCGAATCGGAAAGTTATACATCTTTAGTAAAACCAAATTGAAATTGTTTTAATACTAAATTACTTTTTCCAAGAATTGTTTTTTAAAACTAAAAGTTTTAAAGTTATATAGTTTCATATGAAATATGAAAAAATTAATTAATACAAAAATAACTTCAATTGTTGAAAATACACTAGTAATGCGCAAGTGGATGAATAATTATTTGTTGTGAGTTAGAAATAATCTTATAGACTTTTTTTTTAAAAAAAGTGTTATTTATTTGTGCCTTTTTATTTAGTTCTCCTGAAAGTATAAGGTTTAAAGTCTCATATATCAATTTGATTTTTATAAAACAATATATATATATATATATATATATATATATATATATATATATATATATATATTTGTACGTATGAATATATGTATATTGTATGATTTCATCAAGTATGTGAAATTGTCTGTATTTTTACGACATGCACGTTTTCAGATTTCTCGAAATAATTTAATTTTCACGAATAGTTCAATAACTCGTATAGTAGATAGATGTAATCATCTGATGTGTGTATATGTACGAAAAACGTGAAATATACGTTTCTATTATTACACACGACAAAACAAAAACTAAATACCCAACAATTTATGACGAGACGTGCTGGCAAAATCTCGTTGAGTGGAATCGCTGTTCTAGGACGTGATGCTCTAGAATAGGTAGTGTGTGGGCTCTAAACAAACAATGTCGCGCTTCATATGCAGGAAAATAATTACATCAGCGCCTCTAGCGAGTCGTCCGCGAAAATATGTCTGGAGCAAGATTGGATAATGAATAAAGATAACAAATATCATTCATAGTTCGTGTCGTTGAGACGGAGTGTTGGGTAATGGACGTTACATTTTATTGACATTAGGATGCGAGTCTGTCACCGTGGTCCAGAGTGCCAATCATAACAAACAGTAGCTATTCGAGGATGCTATTCTATTAACGTGACTAGTTAACGTGGTCTATATACACATTTTTCAAGTAAAGGTTAATTTTCAGCTTGTCGAGTTGGAATTCTCTAATTGTTCGGTTACAATTTCATTAACAGATTGATTAATACACACTCGCACATTTACACGTGTGCACGTGTTTATTTGACAGATTCGTTCGTAATTAATTCATTTATTCAATATTTATTTTCGTATTTATTGTATAAAACGAACAAAAATTCCATCATTTAAAATATTTATATTTATTTGTTTGTAATTTACTATAATATGTTTTATAAAAAAATAAAAACTTCAATTATTCATATTTAATATGAGAAAATGGAATAAATTGAAATTAACAGTAAACAAAAGTACGAAGGTATTTTACAAATTTTGTAAAAGTTACTGTTTGTATTTTATAGTTATATTATTTCCTTTATTTAAGCTCTAACTGCTTATCTATAGGCTATAAAAAATATCATTAAAATCAAGTCTTATATCTTATTTTAAATAATTTAAATATATTTTTTTATATTTATGATATCTGAAATAAAAATAATATAAAATTAAATGCAATTATTTGGTTTAATACTTGGTTTTTATATTTTGTAAAATTAATTTTGAGAAAATTACTTAAATATTTTAATAAAAAAATAAACGCTATAATTGTTCTAATTAAAAATTTAGGATTATTATGAACATTACTTGTAATATTAAAAGCAAACCCTTCTTATAATAAAACGGTTTTAATATTATTTCAAGATATTTACAGAAATTATGAGTGGGATGAAAAAATAAGATAAATGTATTAGTCATTTATTTTAAATCATTAATAAGATAGAAAAATTGGATTCGATTTTTTATGAAAAAATGAGTTTTAGTGTCAATATGACAATTTGTGTTTTAACCCTTATCGGACGTTAGCATTTTGTACTTAACATTCCGCTAGGTCGGAGATATATTTGAGTGCTTATTGTAAGAGAATAGTAACTAAGGTTATTTGATATAAAAAGATAGTTTTGTGCATAAAAATATTTATATTTACACTTTAAATATTTACATTTTATTAAACGTGTAATCTTTAAGCTTAAATGTTATTTATATTTTTTTAATGAGTGGTATTTTTTGAAACATTTTCTTACATGAAGGAATGGTTTTCTGTTACAAATTTCGCAGAAGTATATAGTCGTCTTTCTTCCTTCAGGTAACTTCCGATTGGAACATACAATGCAGTCATTATGCTTCTCTTGGGAATAAGGTTGCAAGATATGCAGCTTCATCACAAGACTTAAAATCACTTGCCGAATATTCAAAATTTTCACATATTTCACTATAACTATCACTGTTACTTTCCATATTGCTATAGTTTTCTTTATCCATTTTTAGAGGAATAAAATATTATAATATAAGTAAAATAATTGCTGAAATATGACAGAACGTGTTGTCTGCTATCGAGTAAGAATTAAACTGTAAAAATATACAGTGTGTACATTCAGCAATAAGGACGTTGTTACTTGTTCAGCCTTGTCACCTCGCACGTGACATACGACTGCCACGTCAGAGGTGACATACGACCGATAAGGGTTAAAATATAAATGATTTAAGAAATTTACCGTTATAATTTTTTTTATCAATTAATGAATTATTGTTTAGGAACACAAATATTTATTTAAAAAAAATATAGTTACTTACTTAATAATAGTAGTATTGAATTTTTGGAAAAAAGTATTAATGCCATTACTGAATTAAAAATGACTTAATGAAATTTGTATTATGCATGCATGTATAGAGTGTAGTTAAAGAATTTATTATTATTCATAGCATCCGACTAGTTTCACTTCATCATTTAAATGTGAAAATGTATGCACTAATATTGCGTTATAACATGGCATGTATGTGTCATATCATCTCATTATATTTTGATTGATCATTTGTCAGTTTTCGTCAGAATAGTAAGCTACCAGTTTTATTATTAACGTGACTCAGCAGACTGGTAAGCATTTGAATAGAATATTTTCTTCTTGTAGTCAGAGAATTTGAATAATTTATGTTCGCCTTATACATTTTATTGTTAAATTGTAACGGAGTGGGTGAGTAGGTACCTACATACATTTATTTAACTATATATTTGATGTCTACTTACAGTCACGAGTTTGACATTTCTATATTTATGTATTTATAATCATATTTTTATGTTAGAATTCCGCAAGTCACTATATGACTTTCATTAGTTAGTTTAATTCCTCTCGGGGTATAGAGGGTTTCGACATAAGCGTTCATTAATCGTCTTTTTTATATTTCATTTGTGATTATTTTATAATATATTGTTATTATTTCTACACGTTATTTGAATTGGTTAATTTCTAGGTTATTTTTGTTAGAAAATAATTATTTTTTACTAAAATAATTTATTTCCAGTCAAATGTATACATTTACTGAAATTTATCATTTTAAATTTTTGATACAAAAAACGACATATAAAATTCCATAAAAAAACTTTTGGAAATTTGCTTTTTTTAAAATTAAAAATTACTATAAAATAAAATTAATTAATGATTAAAATTGAATTTTTGAACACAGAACAATTTTATTTATAGAAAGCTTAAAAAAATCTTAATTTAGACAATTAAGTTAATGATTGAACAAAAAATGTAATTTTCATTTTTGAAAAAGTCTGTAATTTCTAATGTTGATATTATAAAAGATTTTTCTAATAATGATGGACAAGGCAGTTAAATGCACATCACCATATAAAAATAACAAGACTTAATTATTTAACATTTTTATAAAATTTTGTGTAATAGGGATGAGTGATATATTTGGGTTGAATATAATTTTTCATTGAATGTTTTCTCCATTTTAATTTTGAACTGAACTAAAAAACTGCAAAATATGAAATAATAAATAAATCGTGTATATATATATATATATATATATATATGTCTGGTTTAAAATATATTAAGAATTTAAAATAAACCAACGACTTCAATAGAATCAACGTTATCAATTAACCTTACAATGAAACGAAATCTGTTATCAGAATACACACCACCATCGTCAGATTATTCAAATGCATGCCAGATAAAGTCGGATAAAGTATACCGTGACTTTATAACAATACAATGGAGTGTACTTATATTCAAATCCGCTAGAAGCAAAATACTCTGCTTAATTATTATGCAAGCAGGGCAACTTCTTTACGCATCCCTCTTTTCTATTTGACACCATCACTAAGACCGATGTTCATTGGTTTTCGATATATAGGTTGGTGTTTTATATATTATTATTAAATTGGAAAGAGTTATTTTATATATATATATATATATATATATATATATATATTTATTTATGTCTGTATGTATTTATGAATGTGTGTGTGTGTGTGTGTATTTGCGAACATGTGTTTATTTTAAATATTGAAACTGTAATTCGGACAAAATAATTATTTAAATAGTGTGTTTATATTCGATAAATAATTTTAGAATTCAAAACTGTTGAATAATTTAAAAATCAATATTTGAATAAAAAGATGATAAAATATGTTAAACGAAAACAATATTAAAATATCTTGTATGAATAATTAATATATCATAAATTATATAATTATAATATTGGAATATGTCTGTGTTTATTTATTTTACTAACATTAAGCTGATTACTTAAAAACAAATATAAAATACGATTATAATTGAATATAATAACTAAAATTTCTAAATATGTTAATTTTTTAAAAAAATGGAATTATTTGAAATGGAATTTTTGATATACATTTATAAGATTTTTATGGATATAAATTTATTTTTGTATATACTTTTTTGTGTTACATTTATTTGACATTTTTAAAAACTAAATTTTTATTTCGCATCGTTAAATTTTAACGTTTTAAAAATATATAAACATAAAAATCAAGATAATTATTAATGCTAATTAAAAATATAGTTGATTATGTAGTGTATTTGAAGAATATTTCTAGATTTCGTTATTTTAGATTATATTTTTTGAATAATTAATTCGGTATTGATGCACATTTTAATAAAATTTCACAAATTTTTATCTTATGTAATGTATGAATTTTTTTGATATATACGCAATGCTAGAAAAAATATGTTACAAATTTAATTTAAATGACATTTATAATATGTATTTAGTAACATTATCATATGGTGATGTTTCTGTTAATGCATCTTTTTCAAAAAAAATATTTATGGTAAACAAGGAATTACCTCAAATTTAATTTGTGATGTACGAGTATGGTAAAAAAATAAGAAAAACTAAATTGAAAAATTAAATTAATTAATTAAATTATACAATAAATAAATGTACCATACTTATCAAACGACCTTCGTACATATGCATATTTACTCATATTGTTCACCTCATGATATGCGTTGAAAATTATATTTTTTGTTTATTCCTACGAAAAAAAACTGAAAAGGATTAAGAAAATTTTTCCTAGGGGTTTAATGAAAATTCTTTACATTTTATTTATTTTATATAATTGTGATAAATTTCCACTTTTTCTATTTTTTATAAGGATAGTTTTCATTTTTAATTATTTTGTTACTATAGTTATTGCTAAGTGTAATTTATTATTGGGGAATTTTAGTCTAATATGATTTATAATATTTGTATATTTTGCGTTGTAAAATGTTATTCTAAACAGTAAACATAATATTTATTAAACAATATAAAATGATGAATATATTTTTTAAAAAAATATATTGGTTTTAAAAAGTCAGAAAGTACACAAATTACATATATTTATATATATATATATATATATATATATATATATATATATATATATATATTTAATGCATGTTTAAAATTTATAATGACTTAATAACATAATGTATTATTGATCACATTAAAAGTGACTAATATTTTATTATATATATATATATATATATATATATATAATTTGTATAAATGTATATGTATATATTCGCAACTAACTCAGCGCACGGTTCACCCCTGATGCAAAAAGATAAGAGATGTGGTGGTTTCCTGACGGCAGCAGGCATACGTTCGTACGTTTATCTGCTATGTTTATACAAGCTTATGAAGACGTCGCGGGGGTGGCTTCAAGAGGAATAGTCTGTTTATTCAGTGTACGAGGAATTAACGTCCGCAAAGATGCCGTGAAATACACGCTGCCAAGGGCTTTATAATTAGTTTTGTACGCTGTCGACGTCTATGTGGAATTTCGTGACGTATTCAAAATTCCGCCTCTGGACTCTCCTAATGGAGTGCTGTAATATAAACACATTTTTTTGTATCTTTGTTATCCCCCGTCGAAAGAATGTCTAATGTAATTTTATCAGTCGGATCAAGCCAATTTTTCTAATGCATTCTATTCTTGTTTTGTATTCAGGAAATTAATCGCTAAATTATATTTATGCCATATGGTACAATTTTCTTTTGTTCAATTAACGTAAACACTGGTCGCGTTTTTATTATTAAACAGACGGTAATTCATGAAAACATTTCGGAATTTGTTAGCATATAATTCAATGTGTGATTAGCTGTATAAAAATAATTACATTTGGGAATAAAAAACGAATAAATTACTTGTTCATCTAACTAAATTATATTAAATTAATTTATCATATTTATTTAAATTAAAATCGATGACAGTGTAAAACAATTACTTATTTATGTAGGTAATTTGGGAAAACAGTGATTTACTTAAAGATGAATAATTGTCGTAAAATTGATTTTCATACCGAACATAAACCTAAATGACATTTCGTAATTGACCATGTCGATTCTTCTGTATAACATAAACAAATTAAATCTACCCCAAGTCGCATTTTGTTGACACATTTTTTTCATATTTGTTGAAGTACTGTCGGCGGTGGGTCTTTGTATATCTACATACCCAATTATATACTTGAATTTTTTTAAGTAAATATATACATACGTTTACCATTAATAACCGATCTTGGATAAATATCCATGCACACTTAACATACAGACTTTGAATAAACTCGAACCTAAGATAACAATAAACATAGCTCAGGTTTGCATCGATCTGGTGTACTACAAATTTGTTCCAAATGACCTATGTGTACATGAAGAGGTGACAAAACTTTAAGCTAACAACTAAATCTACATACCTAAAAATGAATCTATCAGAAAATTTTATAATGACAGTTGATTGTTTGCAGTTTTTCAGTATTTACTTTCTTTAGTTAATTATTATTGTATTATTAGATACAAATTTCAATAAAATTGTACTTAATCACCCCAAATGAACATTGACAGTTATTTTTATACATATTCATTTCTTCTGTATTTATAATTCTTTAAGAGTTTAATTATTTGAAAATATAATTACTTTAAAATTGAAGTCTTTCAGAATTAAATTGATTTTTACACTATTTAAGTAATTTTATTTTTATGTAATTATAAAAATGATCATTTCAGAGATTTTTATTCTTTCTCCCTATCTCCCTCTCTCTCTTTCTTTCTCTTTTTCTCCCCTCCCCTCTATATATTCATAAATGTGTCTGAATAAAAGTTCAGTTTTTAATTATAAATACTATGTGGTTAAAGTAATTTAAAAAATCATGGATTTATTTTTTTACGTACTTTTGTGTATACAAATGTTATATATATATATATATATATATATATATATATATATATATATATACAGATACATACACACACACACTTTTATGTGTATGATTTATGTAAGTAAATGTGTCTATAATTATATACAAGACAGTGATATTTGCAATATCATGTATGTTCCAATTTTATTATTAACACGATGAGAAATTTCTCTGAAGTATACATCAAAAGTAAGTCAAACAGTTGATGAATGAAAACAAGAATCCAAAGGAAGAGAATTTTCTTTTTTCGTAAACCAATCTGCGAAAGGCTATGGTACACTCTTTGTTTTGTTTATTGATAAAACGGTAAATGTATATTTTGATAAACATTTAGACTCCTTTTCAAGCCAAGCTTTTTTTAATTTCAGTTCAAGCGTTTCTTCTGTAATGTTAAATATTTTTATTAATGTTTCTTTTAAATTCATTCATATATATATTTTTTCTTTTATACACACTCACACACACACACACACATATATATATATATATATATATATATATATATATATATGTGTGTGTGTGTGTGTGTGTGTGTTCAAAATTTTTGCATATTAAATCGTTTTTTTTTATTAATATTCGATCCTTTATTTAAATATACTAGGAACGTGTCTGAAAATATATTTTCAGTTAAAAAAATATTGCGCGTTAGAAAGGTTATATTAAGGTATGTTTATTTTTGTTTATTTTTTTTGGCTCATGGTTTTTTGAAATAAAGAATCAATTAAAAAATTGTGGTAGGTCAAATATTTAACAGTGTGAAAACATGTGTTTTACAAATACACATATTCTTTTTTAAACTACAAACTTCGAATTTAACGAAATGAAATAGAATTAATTCATTAATCTTATTGAAACAAAAAATTAACACAATTTTAAAACTATTAATTTACTTGTTAATTTAGTTGCTTTTAATTTTTATTTTTATATTTTTTTCTTAAAATAATATAAAATCTATAGATACATTTATTTTGTGACAAATATGTATTTTTAAGTATAATGTTTATTGTTAAATATTGTAATACATACATTGTTTGTGTACATTTGTTGTAAAATAACAAATAAGTATAAAATATTTCATATATTACATTTTTTTAATGTATGCATATATATATATATATATATATAATTATATTTTTTTACATATTTTATATACACGGAATAAACGGAATTTTCATGGTTTAACGCGAAATAGTCTATAACAACTACTAAAAATAATATGTAAAATTCAACAGCGACTGTTTTCTTTCAGTTGTCTTTCCGATTTGTTTCTTCTGGAATTTCGACGTTCAAAGTGTTTGTAACGAGAAATTTAAAAACCGTGAATCATTAACATTTTCTCAGATATAAACAGACGCTTCGTCATTATCTCTCTCCCTTTATCTTATTTATTTACATATAAAAGTTTTATTATGCGATCTCCAAAGCTGTGTGAATGTGTCGCACTTTACAACTAGAAGATTTTCGTTTGACATATTTAATAGCGTTGCCATAACTCATTGTTTTTCTTGGACCCATTTTTATTTTTCTTATTTATGATTGACACCAGATTGAAGTTATTACATTATTTTCAATTAGGTCATAACGCACAGCCGGTTAACGTTTAACACATCGTAATTTTTATATATAACTACCATTTATTATTAGTTATTAGTTACAAGAAAGTGACATAAAAATATTAATGAACAGAGATTATAACATAATTTATGTGTAATGTAAATATGTAGAGAATTTCTGATAGGTTTGAAAGAATTATAGGTATGTAAGTTATATGGAAGAATTTAAGTTTTTTTTTTATATTTGAATCGAAGAAAGATTCAATTTTAATTAAGAAATATTACATATGTAATGTATTTCTCAATAAAAAATTATATTAATTATTAATAATTAGATTATTATTCAATTTATTTACAAAATGATTGAAGAAAAAGCAAGAGGATATTATGAAAAAATACTTGTATACAAAAAAATTATTTTACCAAAATAGAACTGAACAATTTTAATAAATAAACATAAAAATAATATTCGAATTGTTATTTTCTGTTTTCAGTTTATTAATAACTGTTTATTATTTCTTATTGATATTATTATTATTAGAAACATTTGAAATTTATTTAAAAATAATTATTAATCATTTATAAAATTATGAAAAGTTAAAATATTTTACAAAAAAAAAATTGAATAGATATAACAATTCTGTGCCTAGATAAAAATATAAATAACATTTTGTTGTAGATTACTTACTTAATTTTTATTAATGGAATTTTGTTCTTGCAATAAAAAAATAGAAATAGAAATTTTGTATTGTTCTGTTTTAGGAAAAAAATATTTTGGCATAAATGTATGCTATTTATAAATTTATTTATTTAAAATAGTTTAACAAAAATAATAAAATATATGAACACAGCTAGTGGATACTGAAATAGATATTTAGAATTTAAATAATAAATCGTCTTTTATAAAATTTAAATAAACTTGTAATTAATATTTGTTAATTATCTTTTAGTTATTGTTGTAAGATGTTATATTCCTGTAAGATGTTATAATTGGTATGTTCTTTATTTGCAAACAACATACTGCTTCTTATATTGCCATATTCCACCAAATCTGTAACAAATAAAACAGATTATTTAACAAAGAAAACTTAAAGAAAATGTTTGGAAAAAGAAATATTTCTAGATGAAATGATTAATGTATTGTTTCTGTTCTCATTTTTTTTTATTATGTTGAAGTGTTTCAATGTTAGTTGTCTTTTTTTATAGTTAGTTACCTATTTCAAATTTGAAAATTTTATTATATCTCTAAAATGTAATTTATCTTCTTTTTTCGTTTTAATAATATTTTTTTCTAGCTCGTTTATAAAAATGTTACAAGAAAAATATTTTCATTTTTATTAAATTTTAACTGTATAAAAATAAGGTTGAAAATTTACAAAAAAAATTAAAAAAAATCTTAATAGATTTATGTTTTATATAAAAAAATAAATATTGTATTGAAAACTAAATAATTATTTTGTTGTCATAAATCATTTCATGTAAATTGCACATACATACATACACGTGTATACAAATAAACTTTATTTTTATTTACCTAAATATAAATATATTGAAAATTGATTCTCATTGAAGATTAAGTCATGATCATTTGAGAGAAGTGTAAATACCTTTTTATTGAATATTTGTGTATTAATATGTTTTTTTTTTATTATGAATGAGATAAATAAATCATCGTTTTTGCTGAAATGCTTTTTTGACTCTTTGTTTGTATTATAAATAAAATATTTTATCATTAAATTCATTCACAGACATGATTATGGGTAATTTTAATTTTGTTATTATACATTTAAAAATAATTATTGAAATTTTAATTTTTCTTTTTTTAAATATTTTTATTCAGAAGAAATAAATACAGTATTTAAAATAGTGTACTTGTAATGTTTTATGAATAATGATGAGCCGTTTGAATTTCCATACATATTTATATATAGAATCATCCAAATGTGACGCCTAGATTTGTGTTTTATGAAAAATAAACTATATTTTCCTATACACATCTTTCTTTTTAATAAAACACTAATCTAGGCGTCACATTTGGATGACCCTATATATATATATATATAATACATACATGTGTACGAATGTTTTTGTATTTATATATGTATACATAGTACACGCTCGCGTTATAAAAGTGACAATAGTATGTTTTCAATCTATACACAATTATTTTTATGTAGAACAACGGGTGAAAAAATAGTTGTATACACATGACGTTCACATTATTTTCGCTGTGGGAGTTCCAATATCTTGGTGTTACTGTGAGAAATGGTCGACATTAGCGGTAGTTTCTATGACAAATAGTATTTGAAAAAATGTGGAATCAAGATCATCTTATTCACATTCTATATAATAGAAAAGACTGAATTGTTCTAGTCGCAGTTATATCATTTCTGTTGCTGAAGATGTACGAATGTTTACGCCAAGGTTGTCATCACTAGCTGGTGTAGAAGCGAGAACGTATGTTTGGATGCATTTGGTTACGACACGCACACAGAAAGGATATTCCTAGAATCCTGCTTCAAACGTTCCGACCTCAAATTCGATTCTTTATCTAATATATACATCCTGCTCCTGCTGACTATTTATGAAAAATGTGTTATATATAACCAAATTATTTGCAAATACATACATAGATCACATTAACGTATTTAGTTTTTACAACTGCTATTCAAACCACTACACAAATAAATATAAAAGATTTTATGTTTCCATTATTTCATTTTTCATGTAAATAAACCGTATTGTGATTAATATTTTAACTTTTAAAAAAAAAAATTCATTAGTTCTCAAACTACACTCAGCATTATTACTAATTTTGGAAAATTTCTTTTTAAAATTTTTTCAAGATCAAAACTTATTTATATTGTTAAATAATTACCTTTCTAATGAAACAGGATATTAATTTTTTTTTTATCAATTTCAAATATTGATGGATAATACTATAAGTGAAAAGTTATTAAATGATATTTAATATATTTATTTTTTATGTTAAATAATTTTTTAAAATAAAATTAATTTTTATAAAAGTTCTACAATAGTAAATAAACTTTCAGATTTTTCAATTCTATTTCTTATCCGATATACTAATCTTTGTATTTATTTTTATTACTGAAAACTGTTTATTGTTATAATTATTTATGTATTTATATAGTATTGGGATAATGATTTGTTTATATTTCAAACATGTTGAAAAAGTAAGAATCTTATTAATCGCATTAAATAATTTATATTTATTTTTGAAGCTTGCATTAGAATTTTTAAAATAATTTTTGAAAAATGTAGATAAAATTTCGATTTTTTTAAAAAATAAATAATATAAATCATATTTTTTCTAATGTTGCATAAAGATTTTTTCCAAAACATTCCTCTTCTAAAAATTTTTTTTGCTCTTCTAATTCATACAGACAAATTTTCTTATGTATCTGTTTCATCTGTCCATGGATCTATTTTTTGGCCTTTTTATATTTCTGGATTCTCAATTAACAATTTTTGTTGTCCATCAATGAATTTATTTTTTGCCATATGACAGATCTATTTTTATTTTCAACTTTTCTGTCTTGTTATAATACTAACTTGGGTTTGAATTTACTTATTTCTCTTTTTAATTGTATATATATATATATATATATATATATATATATATATATATATATATATATATATATATATATATATATATATACGAGGTGTGCTCAAAAAATAAGGTGAATTTTTATTTTTTTCAAAGAATATTTATTTATTCATCAATTTTTATTTTGTTCCCTTCAAAGTAATCTCCCTCGGATATAATGCACTTGTGCCAACGCTTTTTCCAATCCTCAAAGCATTTCAAAAAATCTTTTTTTGTGATCTTGTTCAGCTCCTCTTTCGATGCCGTCTTTATTTCCTCAATCATTGCAAAACGCCGTCCTTTCATGGGCCTCTTCAGTTTCGGGAACAAGAAGAAGTCACAGGGGGCCAGGTCTGAGGAATACGGTGCCTGCGGCATCATTAGTGTGTTGGTTTTAGCCAAAAATTCGCGCACAAGCAACGATGTGTGAGCAGGGGCGTTATCATGGTGCAAAAGTCAATTTTTGTTCTTCCACAAATTCGGACGTTTCTGTCGGATTGCTTCGCGCAAATTGCGCATAACTTGCAGGTAATATTCCTTATTTACTGTTCTACCCTGTAGCAAGAACTCATGATGCACCACGCCCCTGCAATCAAAGAAAACTGTAAGCAAAACCTTCACATTTGATCGAACTTGGCGAGCTTTTTTTGGTCTTGGTGATCCGGAATGCCTCCACTGGGACGATTGAGTCTTAGTTTCGACGTCATAACCGTATACCCATGTTTCGTCACCTGTTATGACCCTGTCGAGTAAATCTGGGTCGTCGTTGACGTCATTCAATAGCTCTTGGGTGATGCTCATGCGACGGTTCTTTTGGTCGAAATTGAGCAATTTCGGAACAAACTTTGCTGACACACGTCTCATGTCTAAAACACCCGTTAAAATTGATTGGCACGAACCAAACGAGATGCCAATATCATCAGCAATTTCTCTAATGGTAATTCGACGATTCCCCAACACTATTTTCTTCACTTCTTCAACGTTCTCATCAGTTGTTGACGTGCTGGGGCGTCCAGAACGAGGTTCGTCGTTGGTGTCTTCTCGGCCTTCTTGGAAAAGTTTATACCACTTGTAAACATTTTTTTGGCTTAAAGTAGACTCATCGTATGCCACTTTCAACATTTCAAGTGTTTTGGAGCACTTGATTCCATTTTTCACACAAAATTTAATGCAAACTCTTTGATCCATGATTTTCGACAGCGGAAAATCGTGGAGCCTGCAAAACACTTCTAACTTTTATGCCTCTCACCAACAAACTAAACATGCTACATAGCTGAAATTTGGAACATATATTCGAGACAAGTGTACCAACATAACCAAATAAAAAAATCGAAGATCGAACGGATGTAGCCCGCTAAATTTCAAAATTCACCTTACTTTTTGATCACACCTCGTATATATATTTATGTATATTATTCTTATATTACTTTTCTATGTTATCTGGAATCGTTGAATTATGTTACTATTTAAAACCTATGTTTCATTGTTAAAATGTAGAGAAAATTTTATGATATAAGATTTTTTTTTTAAATTGACATGAACCCATTTTTATTCTCCTATTTACTTCTTTTATAAATACTTATTTTGTAATCCATAATATTATATATATATATATATATATATATATATATATATATATATATATATATATATATCAAAGAAAACGAAAAATGTTTATATAAACAACAATACATTTTTGTAAATAACTTTTTGTTTTAATGATATTTGCAAGTGAAATTATTGGACCTAATAATTCATAGTAATGTTCATGATTATAATAATGGTGTACACATTGCATAATTACCAAAGGGATATCGTTAAATAGGGATTACTCATACATATTAGTTCTTCCTTTGCGGCCATTTAACACTGAAGACGATAATGATGGTTTGTTTTGATAAGCTTAAGCTGTTGGAATGTTCGGGGATCTGTATTGAAGACTGGTTATAAATTTAATATACGTGCGGTATTATCATGGCTGACTAGATCATAAATATGCCTGGCATTTTATTTAGATTCGTGCGTATGTGTGTTACCATCTTGAAATTATTTTAATCCTACATGAAGTTGAATTTATTCTTAACTAGTAATTTATCATGTTATAAATATATATATATATATATATATATATATATATATATATATATATATATATATATATATATGCGAGGAAATACGCATCGTAAACGAAAACATTGTATATACATATTTGTTTAGTTGTTTTAAAATAAATATAAAAAATAGATATGTTCAGAATACAACTATATTTTCAATTTTTGTATGACAAAATTATAAATATTCTAGGAGATGCACTGTCTGTTATATTTGTTTATATAGTTATCACTTTCGAATAAAAAATAATCTTAAATTTATATTTTATCCTAGAATATTGTTATTTTTTACGTTACTATATTAGAATTTTTTTTTATTTACGATTGTTTATAACAAATAATAAATACTTAAGATTTAAAATTTAAAAGCAGATATTCTTGTAAGGAACTATCGTTATTTAATTACATGCAAGACCCATGTTAACATAAATTTAAATTAAAAGCTTTTAATGAAGAAGATAATAATTGGAATGAACATCATTCGAAACACGATTATCTTTATGAAAAATTAAATTTTCCTTTTATTATGTTTTGTTTTTTTCGATGTAAAATTAAATGGGGAAAATGGTTCCTAATATATGTTCGAATTTCATAACAATTTAAAATAAATAAATATACAAAAAAACATTTATATATTTTGATTTGAATAACAGCAAATTTATTGTACATACCTTTTTATTTAATGTTTATATTGATATTTTAATAGTAAATTATTATATTAAATATACATATATATATATATATATATTCTTTATTTAAAAATATTTTTGTAATATTTTAATATTACTTTAAAATAATACATAAAAATTAATATACAGATCATTCAAAAGTGACGCATAGATTTATTTTTTTTATTAAAAAAATATGTGTATAGTTTCTTTGTAATAAAACTCAAATCTAGGCATCGCATTTGGATCCTATACATATATAATTAAACATACATATTTTACATACATATATACATGCACATAAATATATATATATATATATATATATATATATATATACAGTGACTTAAAACAAGATTTGGATATTTGTATATTAATTATTTTTGTAGAATAATTTTTTTTTTAAATTAAAGAAAAAAATAAATTCATGTTTATTAAAAATACTGATTTCACTTCAGATGAAATTAAAACAAAAATATAATTTATTTGTATTAAGTTTTAAAAAATATTAAATTGTTCCAAAATGGATGTCAAAATAAAATTCAGACAACTGACAATATTATAAATGTTCTTTAATGTATTAAGAAAAATTATAGAATGTAACTTTATATTATATTTTAAATTGATTTTTTAATGTTATTTTCAAATAGAAATTTATTTAGTTTGTATGGAAAATACTTTTTTTGTTCAAATGTTAAACAATGTGGGAAAACATCATCGGAGGTAAAAAAAGTTTGTAATTATTTTTTTTAAAAAAAAAACTATGTGAAACAGGAAAATATATGTAGTAAATGGAATTTATTCTATTATAAATGATATAAAAAAATTTTGAAGCAAGAAAATTCTTTAAAAAAATATTCTCAATTAAAATTATTAAATTGTTAATAGGAGTTCAGAATCAGCACTCCAAACTAAATGTATGAAAAAGACGCGCTTCTTGAAACAAAAAAAAATGTTCGAATATGAATGTAATGACAATGTATAGGGTCATCCAAATGTGATGCCTAGATTTGTGTTTTATTAAAAAGAAATATGTGTATAGGGAAACATATGTTTAGTTTCTTTTTAATAAAACACAAATCTAGGCGTCACATTTGGATGACTATATGTTTGGAGAAATTTTTTATTTGAATTCAAAAAAATTAAAATAATTCACAAAATTGCCTAAAAATAAGATATTTCGTTGTAGAATCCCATTTGTAATTAAATTCAGTGAAATAAATAATTATATATTTTTTTAATTGCAAACATTATATTTTTTATTCTACACAAATGATTAAAAGCAAGTGTTTAGATTTTAATTTAAGCCGCTGTATGTGTATATATATATATATATATATATATATATATATTTGTGTGTGTGTGTGTATGTATAAAATGAAAAATAAAATAATTTAAATGTTAATTTGTATGAAAAAAGACAATACTTATTTTGTAATAGTAAAACAGATTCGTTTTTAGAAGCTTTTCAAATTCCTAATGACGACACAATCTGTTTTATGCGGTTTGATGTTTATCTAATACTTTTTATGAATGATGCGTTGTAGCTAACACACGACGTACATATATATTCAAGTATCCTACGGGAACATTGGGTCTTGGTGATACATTAATGATGCGTGTGGTTTCTCGGCAACGTCACGTTAGTGTCGTGGTTTATGTGGCACGCCACAACGTACGTGGTGGATCGTAAAAATATTCCTCGAAGCGTTGTTACGTACGTCTTATTTATGATTCTGCCAATATTTCACTCAAGTGAGCTTATGTTCAACGATTTGTTAGTATAAATGATATCTAAGAATGTATGTGGATAATTCTTTGTTTGAAAATAATGTTACGGACGTGGTATAAATAAAAATGTTTTATTTTTTTCGATGTAAAATTAAATGGGAAAAATGGTGCCTAATATATGTTCTGATTTCACAACAATTTAAAATCAATAAATATACAAAAAAAATATTTATATGTTTTGATTTGAATAACAGCAAGTTTTATTGTACATACCTTTTTATTTAATGTTTATATTGATATTTTAATAGTAAATTATTATATTAAATATACATACATATATATATATATATATATATATATATATAGAGAGAGAGAGAGAGAGAGAGAGATTCTTTATTTAAAAATATTTTTGTAATATTTTAATATTACTTTAAAATACTACATAAAAATTAATATACAGGTCATTCAAATGTGACGCCTGGATTTGTTTTTTTTTATTAAAAAAATATGTGTATAGTTTCTTTTTAATAAAACTCAAATCTAGGCGTCACATTTGGATGGACCTATACATATGTAATTAATTAAAGATGTTAATTATTATTCTTTTTTGTATACCAAACATATCGTTACGTCGATAAAATGTATGTATATAGATTGTAAGTAGCAAACTACATGTATGTGGTTTACACCAAATATTTTTTTTAAAATACAACCAACCAATTGACTACTGGACAACGATAACGTGTATCTAATTTCAATTTAAAATGCGATCATCATTTTCAGCGAGCTATTTGGTGCAACAAGTGACTTTAAAAGTGATATTGTCATTTATGACGTTATATATGCTAACACATTAGAATTTTAAAATATGGTATATTTTGCAAATTTGTTTAAATACTCGAAAAATACATGTGGTGTTTTAATCATTGACATTTTCATTTTTGTATGTAGATTAATATTATTTTTATATTTTTATTTATTTTTTCTTTTACTTTATACCTGCTTATCTACCCCTCTCTCTCCATTATATATATATATATATATATATATATATATATATATATATATATATATATGTATGTATGTTTATGTCTGCATGTGTTTGTATGTACATAAGTGTATGTGTGTACATAAATACTACAAACGATATTTAAAATAATAATAATAAAAAGATGATACTATTTGTGGGGAGAAATAGAGGTTAATAAATATTAAAATGTACACAAATTGACCACAAATGAATAACTCATTTTGCATTCTTCTCATTCTTGTTCTATAAATACGCATTTATTAAAATATTATGATTATATATTTTGATATATGTATGTATATGAAGCGTTTATGTTACGTTAAGTTTGTGTATAATCAAATTGTAATATTAATTCACAAATGTCTTTTTTCTCTCTTTACACACACACACACACATACATACACACATACATACATATATATATATATATATATATATATATATATATATATATATATATATATATATATATATAAAGTTCAGTATTGAATTATTTATTCCTTAGACTCCTGACATATTAAATATAGGAAATAAAATAAAATTGCCCAGTTTACTTCTTTTTAATTGACGATTTTTAATATGTCAAATTTGATATTTTTATCATAAAAATATTTCGTTTCTATTAATAAATCTCATGTTTATTTCTTTTACTTTTAAATTTAGCTTTTCTAATCAATTGATAATAAATTGACATATAGATTATTGCATTTTAATGGAGTAACTAAAAAAACAGTAATTTTATCTATTTTGTATGAAATATTAAAAAAATATTTTTTACATAATCTTCAATTAAAGTTGAAATATGTATTTAATTTAGTAAGAGATATTGTTTTTCGTTTTGAATAAACCTTATTTATCTACTTTTCATTCCTGGTTATAACATGGTGAACAATTTATTATATAATTATTTACTTCAGAGAATGGTACATATTTATCCACAGTTTTTTTAATAATTGTGAATAGTTCATGTATAACCCAATTATTTACTCTAGTGATTACTAACATTTTTTAAATAATTTCGTATCATAATTTATAAACATGCAAATTTTTGGGTTCGTTGAACATCTCGGTTATATTCTTATCAAAATTTTATATTGTTTAAAATTTAAATATAAATAATAATTATTTTTTAAAATTCTATTATAAAATTTTGAAACTGTACTTATCTGCAAAATTCATTAAAAGAGAAGCATATTGTTTGGTGTATACTTTGTTATATTAGTTATTTTCTTTTTAATAAAATAATGATATTTATTACATGAATAATAATTAATAAAACAAAAAAATCTTACATTATATTTCAGTAATATAATGTTTAAACAAGTATATAAAAGTAGTTTTAGTATATATATATATATATATATATATATATATATATATATATATATATATATATATATCTATGTATATATATTCTTAAATAAAAAGTAACTATATTTAAATTCTTTGTATTTCGTAGTCAATAAATAATATGTGCTACATTTTATGAATATTTAATAATATCTTATGTTTGTTTTTATATTATAATTAATTATTATTCTTGACAAGTTACAAGTGCATATCTATCCTGTACGTGATAACTGGTGTATTTAATTTGTGTGTTTACAAAGTATTATATTTATTTTTAAGTTATGTTCCATTTCATTTATTATCTTCTTAGTCAAATAAGTTTCATCTTCAGACTATTGATATTCGTGGTATAGAATGATTTTAAATGATTAATGAAACATTAAAATGAATTAAACTTAATATACTTGCAAACAAATCGATTTTACAGTTGATGCATTTCAAGTGTAGGTAGGTCGAAAATGTTGTCACTTAAGAATAAACAAAAATGCACAAGTGGTGAATATAAGAGAGAAGAAGCACGATCCACATTTTCCACAAATAACTCCTCCTTTTTAAGTCGCGGCTGAACAAACATTAGCAGCGCGGGATTGCAGCCTGCAGACTAATATAGAGGGCAACGCACCTATCCCAATGCCACAAACTTCGAAAGTAAACGAACTGTAAGAATATTTCGTGCATAAAAATAAAATCGTAATTTTTCATTCACTTGTAAAATATATTGAAGACTATGTACGATGATCTCATTACTTTTAATTTAATATTACATGGTTTTCCTTTTACTGAATTGCGCGAGTTTAAATAAAATTTTGCAAAAAAACAAACACTCTTCAATATTATTAACTAAATAACGGGCGTTTTGAATAAATAATTCTGTAATTACTAATAAATTTTAAAATATTACGAACTTTTACTTGGTTTTATTATTATTATTTTTTTTACATATTTGGAAATAGTTTCAACTATTTCATAATTATTTATTTGAAATAAAAAGAATATAAAATTCGAATGTTAATTTAAAAATATTTGAGGAAAAGATGTAATAAAAATAAACATGTATTCAATTTATTATAATTACTAACATTTTTCTCATTTATATATATATAGTTTGTTTTTATTATTACAAACTACATTGATATTTATTTTTAAATAAATTTCGTAATAAATAATATATTATTTTTTTTAAAAAAGAAACAAATATTCATTCATTAAAAATATTTTATAGGATATAATTATAAAATACGCATTTTTTTAATAGAATTTAATTTAATTCTTCCAATACATACGTTTTATATTTACTATTTTTACAACTTGTAGTAATGTGTATGTTGTTATTAAATCTACGAGATGTAATTGAATAACTTAGATATATAATTATTTTTTTATGATATTTAAATATTATTCTGATAAAATACTTACATACATACTTATCCATATAAATCAGCTCGTAATAATTGATTGGTCAATTGTACTTGTCTGTAAATATTAGCTATATTATTCATCGAATATGTTTTTTAATCAAGTGTATTTAATATAAAAAATGTCATATGAGGTAATATTTCCAGACTATAATACCGGCAAAAATAATAAGTAAAAGCTACTGGTTTGTCAATCTTTTGTCAATAATTTATATTTAACTACTTAAAGAGTGTTTAAATTTTATATTTATCATTTTTATGATTTTCGTTATTTAATGTACTTCTATTTTATTGACTTTTAGTTCACAGAACAGTAACTATTTTATTATAAAATATGTATGTTATTTTATATTTATATATACATATATATAATTTGTCAAATTACGAAAAAAATATAAAAAATAATTCGCGTAAAGGCTGCAGTTCAAAATTTGTTTTAAATCAATGCAACGAAATGAAATCGTTCCAAAAAATATTTTCGTGATGATAAAGTGCGGTTGTATGTAAAAAAGATTATTGTTTAACTTAATTTAAAACTTTTACAACTACCATTACGGATGAAAGGCTCCGCTTATTTGTAATATGATCTTTAAGTGTTCTAAAAAAGAAAAAGTCCATTTTCTTAATGTCATCAGTTTGAGCGATGTTTGACATTTCGCGGTACAAATACCCTCCTCAAATATTGTCTGTGATTATCGTATGTGTTTGTGTCCCGTGCCTTGCAGATGTTCTTCGTCATGTCCGAGTCCCTGTGTCAAGTTGGGGACCTCCTGCGATCTACTAAACATTTTTCTATTACAGAGTGTCTAATGAGATACGCGTAAAATGAGATTTGTTCTACTAAATATACAAACATTTATTTGTTTGATGATATTATTTGTATACTTTTTACAGATATATGCTTATATACATATATGTATATGTACACACACACACACACACACACACACACATATATATATATATATATATATATATATATATATATATATATGTGTGTGTGTGTGTATACAAAATTATTAACAAATTGTTATTGTTACTGTTTTAAATTAATTAACTTACAATAATATAATAATTATTAGGTACTATTTTACCACGTACATTCATCTATTAAGTACTATTCATACTGTAGTTTAAAAGTAAATCATTAATTTATGGAAAAAAATAAATGAAAAAAGTTATATGTGAAATATTTTTTTTATTTTAAAGTATAACGATTTTCAAATAATTCAAATTTTTAGATACTATAAATATTAAAAATATCTACAAATAGTTTGTACTTATATCATTTAGTGGTTTAGTTGGGAAAACTTGGAAAGTAGAGGAAAGCTCGTGACATTAGTTTGCATGATTAAAATCTTTTGTGGAATATCTGTTTGAGAAAGATTTTAATCAAAAAATATATTCTTCTTCTTCGTATAATAAGAAAATTACAAAAAAACAAGTTGGGGAATGTTAGAATTGGTTGGGTATGGAATTTTTTTCATTCTAGAATTTTCAAAACATCATTTTCTTTGATAAATGATTTCAAAATTCATATCAAGAGAGATGAAGTATATTAATGTAAAGACTGTTTCAAAACTAAAATCCCTGTCAATGAAATTGTAGTCCTAATCAATCGCATTATTATTATTATTATATTGAATTTATGATATTTTTATATTATATTATATTATTATTATTATATTATATTAAATATGATATTTTTCAAAAAAACTAGTTTTAATAAATTTATTTTTATTTCTTTTGTCTCATGTCAAAATTAATTCACTGAACAAGAATATATTTTGTTAGTATGTATAATTTTTAGATTTTTAAATCAATTGTATACGGAATATTTAAGTAAGAGTTTTAATGATTTTTTTATAATAAAATGAGAACAGTTTGAACTGAGTAACTGTAAACATATGGGTGTATTTTTAAAAATACTTTCATTAATTTAATTTATTCATTTGGGTAGAGAATCAGTTACATTTTTTTACAATAATATCATTTTTATAAATAGTTTCAAGTAATTAAATATATTAAATAAGCAGGTAAAATATGAGTTTTAATATGAACCAACATAAATGTATTTTTAAAGGGTTAACCGATTTTAAAGAAAACAGAAATAAAAGAAATGATAATTGAAAAAGTATAAATGTATATTTTTTTGAAACACATGATTACTAATTTATTGTGATATATACTATTATTTGAAGGTAGATTAAGTATTAAAGTGATAGTAAGATTGATTAAAAATCGTGATTTAAATATTTATTATTGATAAAAGAAACAAGAATAATTGATAATTAGTAAAACTTTTTTAACAAAAATTAGAATAAAAATATTTAATAAAATGCTTCGAATAATTGAGGTAATGATATTGAAAATTTAATTTAAAATATGTGGAAAATAAGATATTGTATTTTTTTAGATTAAAAATAGAAATAAAAATCATTTATTCTAACTTACTATAATAAAATAATTCTGCATTTAATATGAGACATTTTTTGTAGATGAATTATATGATAAATCTAATTATATTCAACTATTAGTTGAACAGAAACTCATATTCGCGTTCAATGTTGCCTTTTTCCCCCAAAAAAATTTTTTTTTGGTGTTGAGAAAAAACCGTTGTATTAAGGCACGCCAAAAGGAACATGCCAAGTCGCTGAAGGCGATTTCTTTTCGTTCACTTTCCGCCGGGAATATCGTCTTGACAGAAACCATACGGACAAAGACGCATTTAGAAAATAGTGTCTATAAGCGTTAAGGATACACTTAAATGCATGTATTGTTTAATAAATAAATACACATGTTATGGATCTATTTATGCAACTTATTTATATATTTACATAACTTTTGACATAGCCGGCACTATAGTGATACAATGCGTTGACGTTGTAAAAATAATCATGCGGTTGGTTCTATGTCGACCTACGTATGTGGATGTGATACCACTGTACATTTGTTTTAATTTATATATGATTTTAGATAACAGCTTATGCCGATTGTTTTGTTTACTTTTTAAAAACGAAAGTATTCTCGTTTTCACTGTTTAAAATGTTAGAAATTTACACACACATATACACAAACAAACATATATATATATATATATATATATATATATATATATATATATATATATATATATATACACGTGTGTGCTTGTGTGTGTATGTATTAGAGTTCTGAAAATAATGCTCCTGACTAAATTGAAAAATCATTTTCATATCCTGTAGAATATCATGAAATGATAACAAACTGAGTTTTGCTATTTTCTCTTATCCTCGATTCAGAATCACCAATAAACAAAAATCATTTATCGTGTATGTACTTTTTTAAATATAATAAATAGAATTAATGTTATCGTAGGTCCTGAATTAAACGAAATTGTCTCAAAATGATGATATTATTTAAAGGTTCTTTTATATATGTATAGCAAAGAAAAAAAAAACATGAATATAAATAATATTTTTTCCTTATAAATATTACTTCAATATTAATTTATAAATATTTTTTATATTTCATTAAAAAATATTTAAACTGTATACAATTTGATGTTTTTTTTAAAAAAAAATATTACGGTTTGAAGAAAAAATGAAATTGTAAACCTAAATATAATTGAAATCAAAGATTGTATTGAGAAAATATGTGTGTGTATGTATGTATGTATATATATATATATATATATATATATATATATATATATATATATATATATATATAATATGCATAAAGTTTTTCACTTTATGTATAGTTATTTTTTTTGTATAGAGTAGAAGGGTTTAGACATGCATTTACTTGCTTGTTATCATTTACTATTTTTTATTATCTTTCAGTCACATTTGGGGCACCCTATATATATATATATATATATGTATATAGGTATGTATGTATATACATATAATAAAGCTTATTTACTTTATTTTTCACATAGAAATCATGTCAACATTATAACATTTTAGTTTCAATATTCACCATTTTAGAAAAAAATCCCATTTATTATATGTTAAATATTGGTCCGCAATTGAATAAAATATGTTTTATGTAATATATAAATATCTATTTATATTATATATAAAACTATTTTTTTTATATCTAGTAATTTTTAAAAAGATTTTAAGTAGATTGATTTAATATTTTAAAAAAATAAATTGATGTATTTTGTCTCTTCAATTAAATCTTATTATTTAATTAAATAAACAAAAATAGTAGGAATGAGAATGTGGTCATTAAAATATGAATTTTTTCATATAAATATTATCTTGTTAACTAAAGATTTATTAATAATGTTTTAAGTTTATGAATTATAAAATGGTATACATTTATTAATATATAAAACTTGTAGAAGTAGTTATAGAAAAATCAAGTTTTGAAATTATTTATTATATTAACAAATTGACAAATAAAGAAAAAATATTTTGATAAATTACTTTGAACCAATATTTCTGAATTCAAAAATTCAGATCACATTTTGTGTGAATAAGTTATTATAAATTGAACATAAATATCATTTTTGTATTTGAATTCCGAATTGTGTTAATAATTTTATTTAATATTCAATAAAAGTTTCGTAATAAAATAAAATATCTAGAGAATAAATAAATAATTATCTATTTTAATGTATGGAATTATATTCATATAATGCAATTATAAAAGTAAATAAATGAATATTAATATGATATTGTTGTGCTATTTAATGTTATTTCTGTACAAATTAATTTTGTTAAATATCTACCTTTCATATTTTTCATTTATAATTTTATATGTAAAATACATAGGTTGATATAATATGCCCTACATATATAATAACAAATTTTATATAAAAAAAATATATATATATTATAGATATAGAGAATAGTTATTTAATTTTCAAATAAAGTAATTCAAAATTTAAAGTGAAGTGTGTCACTAAATTTTAAAGTGATGACACAAAAGTAATTAACGAAATTGAATTTTTTTTCTGATCTATAAATTATAAAGTTGATTTTGATAAGTGGATTATATTTATGTAATATAAATTTCAAATATATATATATATATATATATATATATATATATATATTCACGTAACAACAGCAATCACTTTCTATACATTGCTGAATGAAGGTTTCTTCTAAAACTTCTACTTCTCTAGTGATCTGAAGCCTTTCTCTTTAATTCCATATCTATAAATTTTCATATAAATCTCTCTCGTCTGTATTTAGGGTTTAAGGTTAATCTTTCAATCTTGTAGAAGTACGACAAAATAAGATTAATATTTTTAAATAGTTCAATGTTCTATTATTAAATTTAAATTATATTTGTATATAAGAAAATTGTGTACATATCAAAATTGAAAATTTCCTTTTTCCTATTATATTGTAATTCTAATCACAATAAAATGAATATATATGCAAAAATTATATATATTTATAACAAATGTTCCAAATAAAGTATATAAGATCAATTCATATCATATATGCACATAAATATAATATCAAAATCACCATCAGTCACTATAATTTCACTTGCTGGATGAAGACCACCCCCAAAATCTTTCATTTCGACCGATCCATTGTCTTACAAATATTATATAATATACATGTATATAATCATCCAAGTGTGATTTCTAGATTTGTGTTTTATTAAAAAGAAACATGTATATAGAGTGGAGTATAGGGAAACATATGTAGTTTTTTTTGTTTCTTTTTAATAAAACATAAATCTAGGCGTCACATTTGGATGACTCTATATATAGTTAAATAACAAATATCAGTTGAAATAAATAACTTAGTATTAACTGGCAATACATGAGAGATGTTTCGGAAAATATTATCTTTTTTTGAAAAAAACAGTGATTGTGTTATTTTTGCAACTATTTTTAAGTTGTGTTAGTAGATAAGACAAGTATAGTTATGTGATTTTGTAATTATGATCGTTTTTCATTACGTTTTTAATCATTACAATTAATGCTATCAGTATTTAAATATTTTCAAGTATTAGCAATGAGAACAAATTATTATAACTTACACCAGAAAAATGTATTTTATTTATTGTGACATAGTAAAATGTTTAATAATTTATAAAATTAATTAATTAAATCCATAAAAATTACTTATTTATTTTTTAATATGTATATAAAATATTTGATTGAAATTTCTTTAAGTTAATTACGAATTACAATTTAATAATTTATTAATTTAAAAACGTCACAGTGTAGTTTTAATATTTTATAATTTATACTTTTGTTGTTCATATTTATTTCTCAGATTTTTTTCATAATTCTTAATTAAATCAGAAAATTAAAATAGTTATTTTTATATATTTTTTTACTCTTCACATCAGAATTATTTATTTCCAATAAAATGATCATATTTACGTTTTTTTTTCATTATTTAAATTTGTATTTTATGTTCTTCAATTGTGAATAAATAGTGTATTACTAAATGTGAGTGATATTTAATAAAAATATTAATGACTTTTCAAAATTAAAAACTAAGAAATTTATACGCGAAAGACTTTGAAAATTGTGATCTTGTAGTGACAACAGGGCAGTCAAAACAATGTTCAAAGGTATGATAAAATTTTACAATATATCTAATAATTTTTTATAGAAATCTTATAAAAATAAAAAATGTATTTTCATGGAGAAATTAATAACTTTTAATTAAAATAATTTCTATATGTTTTAAAACATTTTTATTTTTTTGTTTGAAGTTATTAATTCCGTTTTTATAATAGATTTGAGTTTTTTTTTGTAAAATTATGTAATGTTTCTTGTCATCTTTTCAATCTTCATTGTTTTTATTTTATGACAAGTTCAGATTCTTAAATAAATGGAAGTTCGTTAGTAAAAAATAAATGATTGGAGTTGATATAAATTTTGATACACTTCATTTAATTTAGAAAGTTGTACGTATTATTTTACATTATGATGACTTATATGGTTTTTTTATGGTTGATCAAAACTGAATATTTTTCAGTTCACTATAGACTTTTATTTGTTAATAATATTACTTTTCTCAAATTATTATGATTTCGTTATTGATTGCAAAATATTATTTAGATTAAAGATTTTTCCATTATTTTAAAAAACATATATAATTTACACAAATGTTGATTTTGTTCAATAAACTCGTATGTTACTTCTATAACACGAACAAAGAATATACTGCATCAATTTACAATGTTTTCCAATAATGTGTACATTACCCATTGATCTATTTTTTTAGTCAAATTTGATTAATTTGTTGTTGGAGATAGTAAATAAGCTGTTAAATGGTGAATTCTTGGCTTTCATATCAACGCAAGTGAAGTTTGATGTAAATTCTATTTTACTAGATAATTTATTTAACAGAATTGTTTTGTTCACTGTTCTTCCTAAATTCATTTTGAAGAATACAATTTCTAACACGAAATTTCATGAACTATAGTTAACTGTTTGTTTAATTATCTCTATTGCGTTCATTATATAAATTCATGTAAAATTTGTGGAAAAAAGACTGTTTAAACTCGTGTAATATGTTGTTAAATACCAAAAATTTTATCTTTTAGTTTCAAACAAATTACAAGCTTATTAAACACTTGAAAAATTGGTTTAAAATAAAAAATAAATAATATTGTATATATAATATATATATATATATATATATATATATATATATATATATATATGTATATATATATATATATTCTAAAAGTTTAAATGTTTCTAAAATTTTATATATTACACAAATTAAATGGTTATTTTCTATCAAATATTTTTTATAAAAAATGATTAAATATCAATAATTAAAAATAAATAGGTTACAACAATAAATTATAAATATAAAAATAATGTACTTGATATATAAGTAAATAATATAATTTAAATTATTTATGAATGAAAGACTGAGTAAAAGAAGTATGCAAATTAATAACTCTATTACATATTGCTGTTTTTAGAATAAGCTGCTTTCAATAATATTTGATAGCTTGTTCAAACATATTAGTAAATAAATAGTATAAAAACGGTACAGTAAAAATAAGTGCTTATTGGTGATTGATTTTTAACTATACGAATCAATAAATTTCAAGTAAGAACTATTAATTCCAGATGTTTCATTCATTATTCATATATTTTTTTATCGTTGTATATATGTGTATATTTTTTTGACATTTACTTTAGTCATTAGCATTATTTAAATAAATCTATATTTATTTTGAGTACAAACTAAACAATTTAATAATTTTGTACAATAAAACAGGTAGTTATTTTTAATTATTGAACATTATTTTGAAAATTAAGATTTTTGTACTATTTTGAATTTTACAGTTATTTATATGAAATTATCGTTTCTTTTTAGTCAATAGTTACTAATTATATATATATATATATATATATATATATATATATATATATATATATATATATATATATTTAAAGGGGTATTCTAGTCTAGACGCACGAATTTTAGGTGTTTTTTCGGGCGTTATAAAAAAAAACAACAAATATTTTTACTATCCATTTTTTATCAGTTATTTATTGACATTTTAAGAGTATAAAAAAGTATTATTAAAAACAAAAAATTCAAAATTGAAAAAGGTACAGGCTGGCAAAGTGGGGAATCGAAAAAAAATGTGTTTCCTGGTTGACGTGTTTCCAACCCTTCCGGTCAGATGAAACAATTTTTTTTATGAAATTATTGACAAAGAAGCTTCTAGTAGTATCCCCGCCTAGGGAAATTAAAAATTTTTTTTTTTTGTAAAATGGCGGCAGTGTGAAAAAACAGTCATTTTTTGCTCTATTTTTTTCAACTTTCGGAATTTTTTAAAAATAGTAAAAAACAAAATTTTCAAAAAATCCTACGCGGGAGTAATCACTGTTATATTGAGAAGCTCTGTACTAAATTTTAAGTAAATCGATCCATTAGAACTTGAGATATCACGTCAACCGTGTCGAAAAAAGTAGTTTCGAGAAAAACGCGTTTAAAGTTGATTCGTTCCGGCCAGACCGGATTGGTTGGCGCGTCACAAAAATAGCTATAACTCCAAAAATAATTCGAATTGTAAAAATTTCTCTTAAGTACATATTCTTAAAGGTCTAAACTTTGAAAATATGCAAAAAAAATCGATTTTTTTTCGAAATTCTAGACTAGAATACCCCCTTAATACAAAAAATATTTACTAACGTTGGAGAGTGATAAAAACTCTAATTGAATAATTATGATAAGTTTATATATAAATAAAATTTCGAAAATTTGTTAAAATTCTTGAAATATTTTTTTAATAAAAATTAGAATTTCATTGCAATTTAATTGTCAACTAAATAAAATATTTTAATAGCTTCGTTATTATATGAATTCTGTGTGTGGTGCATGTATATGTTTGTGTGTGTGTACATGTGTGTGTGTACATGTGTGTGTGTACATGTGTGTGTGTACATGTGTGTGTGTACATGTGTGTATGTACATGTGTGTGTGTACATGTGTGTGTGTGCATGTGTGGTGTGTGTATGCATCTGTGTATTATATTTGTGCACCTACGTATTATATCTTCATGTCAACATAAATAAAAAAAATCAGTTATTTTTTGTACTTTTTGTATTACAACTGTAACTGTTTTATCACGGTAAAATTTACTTCTTTCATGGATCATAACGTAATATAAACAATTCACACACATTCACTCAAGACACACACATATATAATTATACCGTCGACACTTCCGCGAAACTGTAACAACAAAAACGTGTCATAAATCACATGGTTAATCTCGCGGCGGTAGATATTCCGTCTTTAGCTACCGACAAACGAGAGAACACATTTGACGTTTTTAAACTTGCCTGAAAGTAATTATATTTAACAGAGGAACAATGCACATTACAAATGATACCTTTATCTTTGAGCACAAATATGTATATACGTGTTTATATATATATATATATATATATATATATATATATATATATATATATATATATATATATATATATATATATATATATATATATATATATATATATATATATATATATATATATATATATATATATATATATATATATATATATATATATATATATATATATATATATATATATATATATATATATATATATATATATATATATATATATATATATATATATATATATATATATATATATATATATATATATATATATATATATATATATATATATATATATATATATATATATATATATATATATAAACGTATATACAGATATTAAGATTTATACTAAAATAATTATTTATATTTTTGGCACGAGCAATATTTTAATAGCTACAGAAAGTAATTTATAATTGGAAATTAAATATAAATTTATATATTAAGATGCAAAACGATGCCAAAATTTTTTGGACTGGTCATGATAACAAAAAAAAAAATGTAAAATTGCTATATTTGTATATTATATATTTCAGTTAATATGAAATTTAATATGTGCGTGATAATGACACAGAAATTGATATTAAAAATGATGCTGTTACATTCTTACAATTTTTGATTTAATTATATCAATATTAGCTAAACCTAAAACATTAATTTGTTTTAATTTAATAAAAGATGTATGTTAATCGCAAAAGTAGAGTTTCACTCTCTCTCTCTCTCTCTCTCTCTCTCTCTCTATATATATATATATATATATATATATATATATATATATATATATATAGGTACTTTTTTTAATAACTTATTTTTTCAATTATTTATTAATATATTAATCTGATTGAATCAAATATAATTTTTTAAACATCAAGTTTATGTTTTTAAATATATTTAAAATAAAATTATTTGCAATTTAGTAAGTTTACAAATTTTTTACATTTCTTTTCAGTGATATATCAGTTCTAAAAATTCATCGAAACGTATAGAAATTATTTTTTTTCCCACTTCTGCATAATTAGAAATATTGTGTTATATCTACTTTAGTAGAATATTTCAATTATAGATATGAATAGAAAATTTAAAACAAATATTTATATATATATATATATATATATATATATATATATATATATAATATGGCCCAAATGAAACTGAAGAAGAGTAAATGATAGGAAGAAAGTAAATATATATCTAACCTCTTTAGTCTCATTTGAGTCAGTTTATATATATATATATATATATATATATATATATATATATAGAGAGAGAGAGAGAGAGAGAGAGAGAGTCCTACAAATGTGACGTCTAGATTTGTATTTTATTAAGAAGAAACAAACGAAACTATACACATGTTTCTTTATACACCACCCTATACATATGTTTCTTTTTAATAAAACACAAATCTAGGCCTCACATTTGGATGACCCTATACATAGTACAATATATAAATACCAATAAAGTATATTTGAATTTTCTTATTTTAAATAAAATTAACAAATTTACATAATTAATTTTTTTTAAAAAAATGTGTAAATATCTGACGTAAAGATGCAATTACTTTATTAATAATAATATTTTTACTAATAACTGTGTAGTATGTTTTTGACAATATTTTTTCTTATAATTTTTTATTATTGCATATATACGAGGGTCGTTTGATAAATATGGTAAAAAAATAAGAAAAACTAAATTGAAAAATTTAATTTAATTAATTAATTAATTAAATTAAACAATAAATAAATTTACCATATTTATCAAACGACCCTCGTGTATATATATATATATATATATATATATATATATATATATATATATATATATATATATATATATATATATATATATATATACATATATATATATATATATATATATATATATATATATATATATATATATATATATATATATATATATATATATATATATATATATATTATACAAAAATAAACAAGAGTACCAATTGCATTCAATTTAATATTTGTTAAAAACTTTAAGAAAATTATCTACTTCTTTATTCGGATTTGGCTTTGAAAATACCGATTCTTATGTCGTCATTTTATACCGAATTTACGTTGCACGTTTATAAAGTCTTAATACCGGATGAGGATCAGTCATGTAATCCATGTCGGAACTTTGTGGTGTAAGACATGTTATTCATAAGATAATATGCAATTCTGCATATAATAGTTGTAATTTTATACTGATATTTTTGCTAAAGTACGATTGGTCATTAATAAATTGATTTAAAAGAAACAAAAATAGTCGGTATTGAATTAAAAAAGGATTCCATGAATTTAAATGCTATACTTCATAATTAAAAAAAGTCATTGTTCAATAATTGAGTATTTATAATATATTCGTGTTATATATATATATATATATATATATATATGTACGAATATATGTATTTAATTTCATAAATCTGAACTTCATTATATTTTTCGAGTGGAATATTTTTAAACATTTTTATTTCAATCAATTCATATCCGTACGTACTTCAAAATAGCAAAACGAGTTATATAGTAAGGAAATAAGTACTTATTTGAAATGTTTTTCATTCAAGCATTAATAGTACAATTAATGATTAAAATATTTATAATTAAAGGCTTTACGTTTATTTTAAAATAAAACTGATTCATGAATATAGAGTTATATAATTTCTAAATATAATGAAGGTCAATTTGAATTTCGAAATCTTTTTCAATGGCTCAAAATTAATATAATTTTGATGCAAATGTATGGAATGCTACGAACAGAATGATTTTTTTAAATACATATATTTTACTGTACAACTTTTGTTATTTTTCGCAATATTTGAAAGAATAAATAATAAAACGAAATTTGTTTTGAAAATAATTGTATCACAATCAAAATATAAGTGAAAGATACGAAATTATTGAAAATTAATAAAATTAAGTTCTAGTTTTAAGATAATATTTTATTTGTGGGAATTGTTGTCATTTTGTGTATTCCAAATATTCTTTTATAGAAAAAATTCGAAAAAAATACATATTATAAACAGGAATATATTATAATATTCTAATTCAAATGTTATAATTTTTCATTAAAAGAACTATTAACCACGGTTTTTTTTATAAAAAAAAAACATAAGGCTGTACTGTTTAATTGAATATTGTAACTTTTTTGTGTACATGTTTTTTCTGTGATAAAATATAGTAAAAGTTCTAAATATTAACTTCCACAATATTTATAGATAATTAGTACGAAATATAAATATTTGATGTTATTTCACTATTAAAAATGCACCTAATTATATACATATACATATATATACATGTAAAATTATTGTGCATATGTATATGAATATGCAAGGGTCGTTTGATAAGTATGGTAAATTTATTTATTGTTTAATTTAATTAATTTTTTTAATTTAATTTTCCTTACTTTTTTACCATATTTAACAAACGACCCTCGTATAGCTTATTTATTGAATTCATACAATTATTTTTATTTTTATTTCAATCGATAAGAAATTATTTATACAATGAAAAAGTATGATTGACATGTAGTTTTTTCTTATAAAAATATCTAACATATATATATATATATATATATATATATATGTATATATATATATATATATATATATAATAATTGAAAAAATAATAAAAAATTATATCAGGGATTAAAGTTAATAAAAAATTCTATAATTGTGGATTTTATATAATAATTATTAACAAAATAAGGTTCATGGTACTATGTATTTATTTTTTGGTACAAATATGATATATTTTGACAGTTTAAACGTTTTGTATTGTTGTAAAATGTAAAATAAGAATTTTGTTATATTACTTTAGACTTCCCATATCGTCACGTCATATGGTGATGGACAGTTTGTTGAATAGCACAGAGTTAATCAGCTTATAAGATACAATATGATGCCTTTTATGTGGTGTGAACAAGTGTTCAAGATTAGAGAAAAGTCAGTAGAATGTAAATACCATCGTATGAGGTGCATTCAACAATCACGTTCGTCAGGAGTAAACGGAATAGAGTATGCACATAGTAATTGTAGAAATAAATAATGCGGAAATTATTGCAAGCTTGTTAAATAATTTCGAAATTATGTTTCCTATTTAACTTTTTTAAAATAATTATTGATATTTAAATTAAGTAATAAATTTCTTAAGACAGCAAATATCGTACAAAGTGCTTCAATAAATTCTAACAATAAATTTTAAATTTATTGTTATCAATTTTTCATTTCAGTCTATTTTTGAAAGTATGAAATGAATTCTATACGATTCTATCATGCAAGAATGCAGTTTATTCGAAGCACGTACGTCTATGTGTAAGAATGAGCTTTTACCTATTACTCTTTTATTATTCTTTTAATTTATTTTTCAAACAAGAATTGTTTTCGGAGAATCATAATAAATTCTTTATTTTTATCTCCTAGTAAAGTTAATAAAGACACATAAAAATGAGACTGGATAAATATTTTTTTCTAATAATAATATTGAAAAGTATGATTTTTTTAAAAAAGTTTATTTCATTTTTTATAAATGTCGTGTATAATTTTATAATACATAATTGATAATTCAATAAATTATGTAAATACTATAAAAAGTTATAACTAGTGATAAAATGAAAAAATATGATTAAAAATTAAAGTTAGCTATTATTTTTTATTATTTCATATTCTGTGCATATTTAATATAATGTTGTTTGAAATATTATATTATATTTTTAATATAATATATTATATATATATATATATATATATATATATATATATATATATATATATACATACACGAGGGTCGTTTGATAAATATGGTAAAAAAGTGAGAAAAATTTAATTAATTAATTAATTAAATTTAACAATAAATAAATTTATCAGCTTATTAAACGACCCTCGTATATATAAACACCTTAGAATGTTTAAATACATTTTTCCTTTTTTATGAATTTAAGTATTATTTATCTATTCTAACAATTCGATTATAATTTTACGTATTTTTTTAATGTAGAATTATTTTCAACTTTAAAAAAGTCGATTTTCTTGTATGCAATTATCATTGATTTCTTAGTTACTTTATAATATATATATATATATATATATATATATATATACTATGATTAAAGAAAAATAAGTACAAAAATTTTACTTTTCAGTACAGAAATAGGAGTTCATGACTGTAAAAAATTATGTATAAAATAATAATATCAAACAGACTTATTTAAACAATCTGCATTTACACTTACATACAATTGTCAACATAATCTTCCAATCTTGTGCTTTTAGCTACTCAAAAAAAATTTAATTTTTTAAATAACAGAAAACTTTATTGCTGAAGTCATAAATGTTGTATGTTTCTACATATACATACATACATATATATATATATATATATATATATATATATATATATATATATATATATATATATATAAATTACTAAAATATAGTTTTTAAAATGAAATAATACCAATATACAAATAAAGTATATAACATTTTCTTGAATATATCTGTTTTGCTTAATTAAAAATAGATATTGAGGAGAAATAATTAATGCAGAACTTTTGAAAATTGGTTAAATAATTTTAAATGAAACTTATTTTTTACAATAATGTATTTTTCAAAATAACACAGATTTTTGTATAAAATTTTACAAATTCACTATAATAATTTTTTTTATATTCATCAAGAATAATTGTTGTTTTCTATATGAATCTTAAAATTATTTAAGTATAAGTAAATGTTTTGTGAAAATTGATTTTAAAATGGTTCTATAGAAGAATATAATATTTTTAAAGTCAGTAATGTAATTATTTTTTTTAAATAATAAAATAAAAACAAATAGTATCGTTGGGAAGAAATTCTATACGATTATTTAGAGAAAACGTGAAATATTTTTAAAGCGTAATTATTATAAAAATAGAATTTTTAAATAGAATGTTTACCAGTGGAAAAACGTATGCGTAGTCACAGAATATACATTGTGCATTATGATTTTATGAAAGTGATAATTATTTTCTTGTACAAAATTTTGCATTAATCTAAATGTATTCGACACTCGTGTCACGTCATTTTTTGCGTGGTTTTAAACGAGTCAGCAAAAAAATAATAATAAAAGAAACAAACAGTTCTTTATGTTAAATTAAATTAACATAATAATAGCACTTGACACTTAGCGATGGTGGTTAAATTATTTTCCACCATGTTGACGATACACATTACAAAATGGCCGACGTATAAGAATATTGGTTTGAACACATTTCACTTTTTGAATATTACAAATGTCGTAACGATAGCTAGTGGTTGCTTGCGTGTGTCGCGGGTTTGACGACTGACTTGCAAGCGATGTACATCTCTCGGTTTATATGAATGCCCGACATTGTTTTCTCTGGCTTCCGCGCGTGATGACGCCGACGACGACCTCCTGTCGCCCATTCCTCTTCTTCATCTTCTTCACCCGTCTCGCCTTCATACGTCAAGTGAAGTCGGCCAAGGTATACAACGCACACACACACTCACAAACGTTTCCCCACATGTACCCACACACACGTAATGACATACACATATAGTCACGTAGTCGTTCACATATTTGTGTTTGTTAGTTTAATCCGTGGCGCAAAAATAAACTTCCAGCGATGTCGTTCAATTTTCTCTCCTAGCCGATGTGTTGTCATTTTATTGTTGATGCGACGTAAGAGGTGCTTTTTGGATGGTGTGGAATCGCTATTGGTGGTTATGTGCTGTGCTCTATACCTATATAAACGCAACGGCAAATCTGTTTACAAAAGCTGGGTATTGAATTTTCAAACTTGACGATCTTCTCTTGTTGATTTTACAGCTCTGGCTTTGCTATATCTCTGTTCGTGCGTATCCGGGGTATTATAAGTGTATGTGAATTTAATTCCAGAAGTTATTCGTCGGTGGTCTTTGTAATTTTTCAATATGAAACGAACGTTTGATGTCATTTAAGTGCTTTATGTTCATATCTTGTATTTATATTCTTTTAATTAGTATTTAATTACTTTGAATCAAATAATTGCTCCTGTATTTTAAATACATTTTATAGTATAAATCTAAAATTTGTATAATATAGGGTCATCCAATTGTGACGCCTAGATTTGTGTTTTATTAAGAAACAAAAGAAACTATACATCTTTCCCTATACACGTTTTATTTTAATAAAACACATATCTAGGAGTCACAATTGGATGACTCTATATTATCAAAATATACTATTTTTAAATAGAATTATTATTTTTATAAAATAATTTTTGATTAATAAATTAAAATATTTCCTTATATTATTATGAATTAAAATCAAAAATTATGAAAGGTAATTTTTGGACAATGTACATATGTATATATATATATATATATATATGTACATATGTATATATATATATAATTAAAATATTTAAGTAAATTTAAAATTATTTATATTCTTTTATGTTGTGTGATTACTGAAATTTTAATTTCTAATCGTAGTCTGAAATTGTAAAAAATATTTTTTTTAATTAATTATTGATTTAATTAATGGTAAATTTGTTTCTAATTTTTCTTTCTCTAATTTGACTTTCATTTTCATAAAAATGAGATTATGAAATAATCTGCCAATAAAAATATATAGAAGTAAATATACTCGTGTTATGTTTTTTCAATATTTATTAATAATTAAAATATTTTCTAATTACTTTAAAAACTTAATATATTAAAATTAATATTAGGTTGGCAAGTATCTCCCTTCCGCTTTTTTTTTTGTACATAGCCGCGAAATTCAAAAGACCAGAAGGCGGAAGGGAGATATTTGCCAACCTAATATTATAAATTTTCGGTTCTTGGATTTGTTGTTTCTCAAATAAGAACTTCCAATAATCCTGACTATTTAATTTATTTCAAAAGTCATTTTTAATATATGTATTGTATTAAAATTTAAAATATATTTTATTTACAATTTCAATTTTAATAGAAATTTTAGTTTATATATATATATATATATATATATATATATATATATATATATATATATATATATAAGATTACATTTGTTAAAAATAATTTCTTCTAATTTTAATTTAGATAATCGAATACTTCTTGTTCAATAACTTTTCAATATATTTTAGTTATTCGCATATTTCCTGACTTTTCTGTCTTTTCTTATTTGTTTCACTTTAATGTATATTTTTTTTGTAAAATAATCAGTTATCAAATTTTTGTTTCAATATATTCTCGTGTTATATTTGTATTATTAAATTTATTTATTATTATTGATTATTTAATACATTATAATTTCTGTTCTTTTTAATCAATGATTGAAAGAATAATCTTTCAATCCTACAATTTCAATAATTAAAGCTACAGAACGTTTCTCAATCCCCCCCCCTCACACTCAATCAATAAATCGAACAGCAGCAGTATTTTTTTATCCATTGCTGGATGAAGGCTTTCCCAAAAACTTTTCATTTCTAGCAATACAATTATATTTTTCTCTATCTTTTCATATTGGTGAACTTTTCTTTTGTCTCTATTTCATCTATCTATAAGTATTTTGTTGGGTCTTTTTATATTTCTGGATTCCTAATCAATACTTTCTGCTGTCCATTATTGGTCTTTTGTTCATATATATATATATATATATATATATATATATATATATATATATATATATATATATTATATATATATTTATATTTATATATCCGTTTAACTTTTTTCAGCAATTACTGAAAGTTAAATTCATAAATCTAATTAACTTTAAAAAATACTATTTAGAACATTTTTGTATTAATACATATATACATACACATACACACACACACACACACACACACACATATATATATATATATATATATATATATATACATAATTTATATTAAAATATCGAGTGCATGAAACGAACGATTTACAAAAACTGAAATACGTTACAAGTAAAGTAACATTGAAATATGAAAAATATGTCAAAAAAATGAAAAACGAATATTCTGTTGATTATTAAAAATTGTATCAAATGAAAATAATGGAGAAATCTGGATAAAGATTTGTTTATAAAACATAACAGATTTGTCTAAAATTAAAACAAGCTCGATATTTCATTAAAAAATTCGTTAATGAGAATTGGTTGTTAATATGTTGTACGAAAAAAAAATACCAAATGAAACGTTTTAATCTGATTGGCTGAGTTTTATTACAATTTAATTTTAATTGAGAATCTGTTATTAAATTTTTTCTGCCTTTGACCAATTTTATTACAGAGTTGTTGTATTTTTTTCGGAAATTATAAATCGGTATCATTTAAATAAATCCGAGTATTCGTTTATTTAAAATGTCTGTAAATGTGGAAATAAAGATTTTTTCGATAAATGAATAAATTTAGACTTCTATGTTAGTACTGGTAATTACTGTACGATAAATTCTGTATTTGTTAATTAATGAAATTATTATTGTCAGGTATGTATTTTTGTATAATTAATGTATTTCAAATTTTAATGGAATATCAATTAAAACAGACAGTATAAAGTTTTAAGGATTTTTTTCACTTCATCAACAAAAATAATTGCCTGTGGAATAATTAAATTAATTGTAAATTGATTAAAAATGTAATCCATTGAGAACTAATCCCATGTGCTATCTTTACACAACATTTTTGAAAGATATTCAGATTATAAAAGTAAAAATATGTATGAAGGAAATAATAACCTTAATGTGTAAATTCAAGTGTGACTATAATTTTATTTCATTTAAATATATGATATGTTAGCATATAAATAATAAAACCTTATAAACGCAAAAAATTATAAAATAAATAAAAGTTTATTTAATGCGATTATTTTTTTCTATTTTCTATGTTAAATTTATTCTAGTTATATACATAATTAAATAATTCTAAAAGTAGAAATTCCAGTCCTATGATAATAAATAATTAAATCAATTATATGTTTAAAATATACTAAAACAATATCAAAAATAATAAAGTTATAATAATGATGTGTAAACTATGAAAATTTGATTAAATTTGAATTTGAAGTAATTTATGGAACTTTATTTACATTTTACAATTACACTTTATTAGTAATTCCAATATTTATATTTTATATACCTACTTTAGAAATAAATAATTATTGGAATGGTTTTGGTTAAGTTAAATATTCTTTTTTTTTAAAAAAATAGTGATAGAACTTTTTATTAGAAAATTAGTATAATATTCAAGTAGTAAATTATTTGAAAAAAATCAAAAAAATCATGGAAGTAACTGTGCCTTATTTATGTATCTAATAAAAAAATAAATCACTTTATTCGTCCAGTATAATGACATATAAATTTTATTATTCATTCAAATAAAAGGACTAGCTTAGAGGAAACCCTTTTTGGAATATTAAATAGGTTAAACTTAGACAAAATTTTAAAGTTATTTAGAAGACAAAAATAAAAAAAAATTTGAAGATATTTTCAACAAAAGAAATATTTTTTGCTTAAACTTACATAAAACACGTGCCAATTTTTATAATAAAACTCTTTAAAGAATAGTTTTAGTAAGTTTTTATAAAAAAAAATTATTTAATTGTATCATTTTTTTATAACTTTTTGTATTTGTTTAACATCAATTGATAATTTAATATTCAATATGGATCTTACGTTATAAAATAATTTAGATTATTTGTTATATTACGAAAACACATTTTGATTTGATTTTTAGACTAGATTCGTATTTTAAAATTAATTTCGAATTTTTCATAATTATAATCTGTACAATAAATGAAATTTTGTAAATTCAGTTGCATTGAAATGAAACATACGAAATTTGATAACAATTATCATTCAAATACAATAGAATTTATTTTTATTGTTTATAACAATATGGAAGATTATAATAAATGCTTTTTTTATAAACAACACACACACATACATATATATAAAATTGTTTATGATATTAGTAAATGGCATTTATAATACATTTGTATGCATTTTGTTTAATAAATGTAAAGTTAATAATGAATATAATTATAAATATTTAAAAAAGTAATACCTATTAAATTTTAACATTTGAAACATGTAACGTCTTTTATTAATTTTTTTTTTAGATTTAATATTAGTTTTCGAAATGCACTAAAATAACCAAATGTAAAAATATACATATACTTTCCTCATTTATCCATTCACTCATTTAGTTCAGAGATTTAATAATTATTAAAAAGTATTTTATATCCTAATTAATTTTAGATATGATCTTCATTCTACTGCCAACGGTTAATAAAACATATGCACCGTACATTTGACACTTAGTAATACTTTTATTAATTTTTTAATATTATTGATTCCAGAAGTTTATTTAATATCAATAATATTATAAGATAAACTACTTTATGTAATTTGCAAATAGTGCAATTATTTAATATAAAAATAGTAAATATTTCAGCGACGGAACGTAATATTAATCGTTGTTTAAAAGAATTCACATAGTATGATGTGCTCGTTTGATGCAAGAAGACCTGTTTAGAATTTTTATTAATTTTATAAATTGGTAAAATGATTTATTAATTTACCAATTATTGTGTTCACCATATATATATTATATATGTATGTATACGATGTTTTCTTAATCATGATAGAACTTTAAACTGAATTCCTATAAAAAGTTCTATCTAATCTAAAAAAACACTTTTTATATATACATGTGTGTGTGTGTGTATAAATGTATGATAAAGAAAATGTTTTTTTAGGTTGGATAGAACTTTCGATAGGGGTTCAGTTTAAAGTTCTATCGCCATTAAAAAAAAAAACACTCTTTATATACACACAAATATTGATAAATTCACAGCATTTTGTAGAAATTTTACTGTTCAAAAAAAGTTTAAAGTATAAAAAAACTAATTTCTTACCTACTAAACTATATCTTTACGTAGTAAATCTACTGTTATTTATTAGTTAATCTGATGTATAAATTATGTAGAAAAAATAAAGAGCATTATTCATAACCATCCAATTTTTTTTCTTATTGAAATTATTTTTAATAAAACATTTGTTGATAGTAGTAAATGTAGATTTTAATATTACAGTATTAAAAAATAAAATCGATTTTCTTAATATTTAAATTATTTAATTTTGTTCAAATATCGAATTGTTACTTGTATTTTAAACATCGTTATTCCTTTAGTCATATATATATATATATATATATATATATATATATATATATATATATATATATATATCTGTCTGTGTGTGTTTGTGAGTAAAATTTAGTATTACAGTATTTTTGTAAAAACAATATTCTAAAAAGATTCAGTTTTTCTGAATGTCCATTCATATAAATGTGGTATGTGAATTATTAATCGTCTTAAAATATTTTTTCTTATACTTGTTTCAAAATTATGATTTTGATTTTAAATGTGTCGATTTGATTATATGAAAATATTTGATAAATAAAACGTAATCAGTAATTATCACATCGTTAAAATGTTTGTGCATTGAAAAGTTACATTTATTTACTATATGCATGACATAAATGCATACATGAATACATAAATTTCGACATTTTTATCCGCTTTTCATAAACACATTTCGACATTTCTGTTAATATTTGTCATTTTGTCAATTTTTATGTAATTTTCATAACAAGGGCATATATAGTTAGCAATTTTAGGGGATATAATGGATTTAAGAAATTCCTATGCACTCATCACTTATTTATGTATATGTATATATATATATATATATATATATATAGAGAGAGAGAGAGAGAGAGAGAGAGAAATAAAGAAGAAATATTAATGATAAAAATCGCAAATTGTTAGAAAAAAGGTCAATTTTATGTTACGAAATTTTGAGAAGAAAAGATGTTCTCTCTTTTCATTATGTATAATATACTGAAAAATTAATAAATAAATATTTATAAAATAATGTTTGTAATAATGAAAAAATAATATAGTTTCCGTGCTATTTTTTATATAATATTTCTAACAAAATTTTTAAACTCTTATTCATTATTATTTATTTCAAAAAAGGTTTCGATTTATTTCCATTATTTTTTTAAGTTTTTTATTTGTTTACTATTATTAATTGATTTTGTTATGTAATTAGTTTATATTTACCAAATATATTTATAGGACAGCCATATTTTTTTACAGCTACAATTTTCTTTCCTTAAATCTCTTCTAGAATTTTCTTTGATTATTTTCTCTTTATCTATCTATTCACATACATCTTTATCTATTTATATGTACATACACACACACACGTGTATATATATATATATATATATATATATATATATATATATATATTTATTGGTGTGGATTGGAAGAAAATGTTATTGGGTTGTTGGATTGCAATGTTTTCAGAGTTTTCATCCAACAGAATAAAAAAATTTGTTGCCTATGAAGATATATATGTATGTATATATTGATAAATAGAGATATATAATATGAAATTGTATTTTTAATATTCATATTTAAGCTTTTAAATTATTTGTTAGTAGTAGCATTCGGTTATTACCTACTAGTTAAATCATTTTTTGATATTTCTCACATTTTTAAGTAATTTTTTAAATAGTCCATATTTGATTGTCCATAATAGTCCATTTTTTTAAATAGTCCATTTTTATCATTATAATTAATCTATAAAATGTGTGTGTTTCGTTTTATTTTGTGAATGAAATTTACTAAAAAAATTAAATCAGTTTAACTTAAATAAAATAAAAATCTACAATACCACAAGATTTAATAAAATGTTCAATAATCATTTTATTATATTACATTATTTACTTTATTCGCTGATGTGCATTTCGATGGCTATGATTCGTATCGAAATGCTTATCAGCGAATAAAATGAACAGTAAATAATTATTGAACACTTACAAATCTTGTATTGTAATGAGTGACTAATTTTCGTTAAAGCGAATTTTCCATAGTTTGTAATTTTTTTTAAAAAAAAACTAATTGAATATATATGTCAATAGTGTATTTTATATCAATTTCATTATATATATATATATATATATATATATATATATATATAGAGAGAGAGAGAGAGAGAGAGAGAGAGATTTTTAAGCGTGATAGAAATTTAAATTGATTTCAATATAAATTTCTATCACGATTAAAAAACACCTATATATTACTTTATAAAATATGTGAATATTAGAACATATGAAATGACTTATATTTTGAATCGTATTCGTATTTTTATAATTATAGAAATCAGATATGTGATATATCTGCTGACAGCACTTACTTTTTGAATAATAAAATAATTTAATTTTAGAATTGAAATTCCGATTTTTAAATATTTGAATATTTTCTGTGTTATTTAAGAAAGAATGAGAATAGAAAAAAATCAATCATCTTTACTGTCAGTAAAAGTTTCATTATTTTGTTTACGCATATATATATATATATATATATATATATATATATATATATATACACATACACATACACATATTGGGTTCGTAATAATCAATTTATAGGACCGCTGGTATGAAACGATTCGCACCGTCAGTATGAAAATAGGATATTCGCTACATCACCACTTTGACAGGTTCTTTTTAATCTAAAATTCTAGTCGTTCGAATTTGATTATCGTGAACAAAAAAACTTACCCTTGAGGCTTTCATATAAAACCATTTCACAACCATATACAATAGGGACGAAGGATGTCTGTAATTTTCATTGCAGAGGGCGGTGCTATATATATATATATATATATATATATATGTATAAGCGTACATACAAAGGTATTTAGAATAATGTATATATGCACATACACACACACACACACACACACATGAACCCATGCACAAAAGCACGCACAATACATTGACACAGGCAGACACAGGCGTGTATATTTTCACACATAGGGTGACAGAATTGAATTCGCTCGATCTTCACGTCAGCATCCGGCGTCTACTCTTTTATTGTTCAACTATTTACTCACTGTCAATGCAAAAATGTGGTAGTGTTCGGTGTAAGGCGGAGCGTAGATTGAGTTTAAGCTCCGTCATTCGTCGCGTGTAAGCGATAGGCGGTGTCGACGCTTACCCGTCCGATTGTGCTTCTTCGTCGGATATTTACCCGCAGAGAGTGATGGCACGTCGCCGGATGTAGCGTAGTTAACATCGAAAGGACGTTTCGAACCGTTTGCCCGCCTTGTTGATTTTATGTCTGAGTGCGAGACTCAACCGTGCTTTGCCACACTGCCTCTACCGCTAATTCGGTAGCGCGTCGTATGGTAGGAACCGTCTTGTTTTGACTAGTAACATTGTGTCTTGGGCAGAAGCAACATACAGTGTTTTTACTTAATCTCTGTGTAAACTCAGCTCGTGTTGTGTATCATAATATTAAAGTGAAACCGTTCCCGACAACTTGTTTTTGGAAGATTGATTGGATTCAAAACATAAGACATTTACGTGTGTCGTTCTTTACTTCACTACATATTATTTGTGACGGCGGCAGGCAATTTCTACCTTGACAAAAGTTTATAATTTGTTTTCTTGTTATTTTTTCTCGATCGGTGTTTTGTTATGAGTGGGTCCGTTGACTGACATTTTTAAATGGTTATCTCCATCTCATAATGTTCGGTTCTAACTTACATTCATGTGTGTGTATGTAATGTGCGAGTTGAATTTATATGTCTTCTTCGTTAATTGTTTGTTGATCTAACCATTCCTCACAACATTGTTTACCGAACAGCAAGTGGTCTCTAAGCTGTCAACGAACGATTGAAACGAAGGGCTTGAAATCACGTGCCGAATTCTATACTAAAATGAAGATCGAATATAAATAGATTTAACATTGTTTCGTTCATATTTTTTTATATCTCTTCGAGTTTTTATGAATTTCAAGTATATAAACATTGAAAATAAATCAGCAGTGAATAAATGAACATTTCAATCAAATTAAGAACAATTTTCTTTTGTATTCGTACACATTTAAGCTTTTACACTTTTTAAAAAGTATACAATAAGTAAATAAATATCTCTCGCTACGAATTCCATTGTATAATATGGAATTCGAACAGCGATAATAATTGTGTTATTATAATCCGTTACAAAATATATCAATAATCTTTTGTTACGAATTGGAAACAGAAAGATTCCTTCATGCTCTCGACTAGTAGCGCGATGCATACTTTGTTTGGAGAGCATCAAAATGCGTATTACCGTCATCCAGCAGCTGGAGGCGGTGCGTATGCCAGTTCGATGACGGTGGCAACATCTCATATGGCAGCTGCCGCTGGTGCCGCGTATCCCTACGATCAATATTCTAGATATGGATACGCAACCGCATATTCAGCACTGGGTGGACATCATCAACAGGCTTTACATCCTGCCAAAGATATGGTAAAACCACCTTATTCATATATTGCTCTTATTGCGATGGCTATACAAAACGCGCCCGATAAAAAAATCACGTTGAATGGCATTTATCAATTTATAATGGAACGATTTCCGTACTATCGTGAAAATAAACAAGGCTGGCAAAATTCGATAAGACATAATTTATCTTTAAACGAATGTTTTGTCAAAGTTCCTCGCGATGATAAGAAACCCGGCAAGGGTAGTTATTGGACATTAGATCCCGATTCGTATAACATGTTCGATAACGGCTCGTATTTACGGAGAAGACGGCGGTTTAAGAAAAAAGATGCACTGAAAGAAAAAGAAGAAGCAATTAAACGCCAACAGCAGTTGCAGAATCAGGTGTCGGCGCATCACGATACTTTGATCAAGCGCGCTTCGGCCGCAGCTGCCGTCAGTGATGACAAGATGGATGTCAAAGTGGTGACGAAGATGGAATGTAAACAGCCGAAACGGGAACCTAATACTGAGCTTAGTCAGTGCATGAACAAATATAGCCACCAACATTCCCCGGGCATATCTGCCGATAGCATAAGCAAGTACAGTCACCAGGGTTCGCCTGGAATGAACGAAATCAAATCGGTTATCGTACAACATCACCAGCATCATCAGAATCATCACGGACACCATCATCACCAACAACATCATCACGATCAACAAGATCACGTTATGACGGACGTATCGGCGATGGACACGTCCTCGGTAGCGGCATTTTCTGTCGACAGTCTGATGACGAATCGAGATTGCACTCAACAATTATCGTTGGCCACATATTCGAATCCACGACTTCATTCATCTTCCGGTGGAATGTACACGTATCACTGTTCGTCGAGTGCGGCGGCTGCAGCTGCTGCAGCGGCCGCCGCAACACAGCAATATATGGTACAACCGCAAGATGACACGTCCGGGCAATTCACGACGTCTAGGCATGTCGCCCCTTCGCCGTGGTACAGCCCGGATCCGTCTCCGGAATCGGCAGTCGGCGTTGCCTCCGGCGTACCTGCCGGATTTCGAGAATTATTCGATGCTGCTGCAGCTGCATCGAACTCAACATCGACGTCGAACACACCAAATCCAAGTTGTCAACTCGCAACGAGTTTCAGAGGCGGATCTTCTCCGCCGTACAAAGTCACTTCATCGCCGCCGTTGAGTGTAGGAACCACAGGAGCAGCGCATTATAGAAGTAGCGTTGGATCCGCACATTCATATTACTCTCAAGACTGTTCCGGACATAAGTATTAGTTTGTTTTTATTCAGTACTTTTTATTAAACATCGAGAGTAAATTAAATACGACGGTGTCAAGGTGCGATTTATATATATATATATATATATATATATATATATATATATATATATATATAAATCAATATTCGAATGTGTATTTCTGTTATATAAATGAACGAAATAGGCGTTTCAACTAACTAATACTTTTATACATATATCATTGTGAAATAGATTTGAAAAGAAAATATGCTTATTCTTAAATGTTGTGATTTCGTAGTATTTTAGCTGCGTAAAATAGACATTTCTTTCTTAATCCGCTCGATATTGAAACACTCCTGAAAATTGACTAAAATTAAATACACATTCAAGTCAAGCGAACATTAGAAAATACACAATGTTATATGTCGAATCTCTAGTTATCATATATCGTTTCCGTTTTTCGCGTTCGATAGAATTAATTGAAAGTCTGTATTTGCGAGAAACAAGAAAAGTCATTACGAACTGAATAAGAGTTTATTTGTTGTTCCTATTATTTATTATATAAAGTGTCATTCCTATATATTGTATCGAAGTTATTAGAAGCATTTATGTGTTCCAAAAATTATATCAATTGTGTATATAATTTAAATATTTCACGTTTAGGATTTTTATGTTGTTGGTCACTAAACCTGTACTAAAGAAAAACAAATTTGCGAGAACGTGTAACGGATCGTCTTTTATACATTTTAAATTAACTGCGTTGTTTTAAAATCGTTAACGTGAAATTCGTTGTATATAAGTATATATAATGAGTGTAAATTCGGAATTATTGTATATTTGAATTTTTGTACAAAAATAGATGTTTTGTAAATAATCGAATATAGTAGGTGTAATTTAGGATATGTATGGCACTATGTTCTTTTTTTAGATAAAAAGATCAGTGATTATACAGAAAGGAGCAATGTTAATGTGATTGCAATAAAAATAAACAAAAAAAAATATATTGAAATTAATTTCATGAAATATGATGTAAATCAGAAACGTATTATTTATTGAACGTTTAAATATTCACAAATAAAGTGTGGAAATAATATTAAACTTTGTATTTATTTATGGCCCTTCTCAAATTCGTCTAGAAAATATTTGTTTATCTGAAGAGTAGTACTGATCGTTTAATTATAAAATTACAGAATCACATTTCTGTTTTATTATTTTATTTGAAATAATTGTGTATATTAATAGCAGTGAACATTTGATGATAAAAGAATATAATACTATTAGAATGAAATTTTGCTGAATACAAATTTATGTGTTAGAAGATTTAAATTAAACGAATTAAATAATATATATACACACACACATACATATATATATATATATATATATATATATATTATTACTATATATTTATATACACAGCCTTTTTATGTATTATACCATATTTTTTCTTTAAATTATAACAAATCTTAAAATTATTACTTTGCTACATGTTTTAAATTGAAAAACGAATTCGTAATATTTACAGTTTAATTTATATTTTTTTATTCTCAAAGTTAAAAGTAAAATTATATTTTTCTAATTATTAAATATTAAAACGTTTCATTAATATAAACTATATATATATATATATATATATATATATATATATATATAAATATGTGTGTGTGTATTTATAAATATGTGAAGTATTTTATCAATTTCAATTAATATAGAGTCATCCAAATGTGACGCCTAAATTTATGTTTTATTAAAAAGAAACACAGTGTATTATAGGGTGGTGTATAGGGAAACATGTGTATGGCTTTTTTGTTTATTTTTAATGAAACACAAATCTAGGCGTCGCATTTGGATGACCCTATATAAAAAGATATTATGTTATTCGCGACTTATTGAAAATATTTTAAAAAAGTTCAGAATGTATAGATGTGTGTCTTAACCATCAATATATAGTACAATTTGAGTAACTCGAAATAGGTGAAAATAAAAACTGTTATGATTTTATATTGAGGATAAATTTTCAGAAAGAACTCTTAGGCGTGCAAAAGTGTTGTTGGAAGTAAATATTTTACTCAAGTTCTTTTTAAAAAAAATAATGGATGGTATTGAATGAAGGTTTGAAATGTATATTTTTCCAAATACTATTTTTATTATTTGTTGTTTTAGAACTGTGGTTGATTCACTTTAACACAAATTAATTTTAACCCCAACACCATAATAGTTATAAAGTGTTCAATAAGTGATTATTGAACACTTGATAACTATTGTGCTGTTGGGGTTAAAATTCATTTGTATTAAAACTATTTTTATTGTTTTAATATAACAATCAGCTAAAAAATATATTATTCATGTTTATTTTTTATTTGATTTACTT